>CM035419.1:38512820-38922820 GCA_020310875.1 Ceratopteris richardii
CACTTTCTTTGTATCCACAACTTGATAAATAATCCACTAACCTCTGATTCCAGGCCCTTGGGGCTTGCTTTAGTCCATATAGTGCTTTCCTTAGCTTGCAAACATGATTTGGGTACCTCATACTAGCAAATCCTTGAGGTTGGCTCATGTAGACTACTTCTTCAAGCTCTCCATTGAGGAAGGCATTCTTCACATCCAACTGATATAAGCTCCATTTCCTTGATGTGGCCACTGCAATCAAAGTCCTAATTGTTGGCATCTTGGCTACGGGGCTGAAAGTTTCATCATAATCTATCCCGTAGCTTTGGGAGAAGCCTTTCGCCACCAACCTTGCTTTGTACCTAGCAATGGAACCATCTGAATTTCTTTTAATTTTGTAAACCCACTTATTACCTATCACCTTCATGCCTTCTTGAGCTGGTACCAAGCTCCAAGTATGGTTCTCATCAAGTGCTTTGAGCTCTTCCTTCATTGCCTCTTGCCATTCCTTGCAATCCTTAGCTTCTTCATAACTAGTTGGTTCTTTGTCCTTGATTACCTGAGTCATGTATGCATAATGCTTTGCAATGAAATTATCATATGTTAACCTTTGTACTGGATATCTTACTCTTGAAGACCTTCTTTCACTTCCTTTTGGTGTGGTTGCCATCTTCTTTCTTTGTTTGGCCACTCCTGGAGTTTGAACTTCTTCTATCTCTTCATCTTCTAACATGCTCTCGTCCACATAGCTTCCTTCTTCAATTGAAATCTTCTCTTTGCCTTTGAATTTTCTTTCTTCAGAGTTGGTCTCTCTTTCCCTAAGCCTTCCACTCCATGGTGAGGGTGTCCTTGTGTTGCATGAGTTGCTTGGACCACTCAAATCCATGCTTTCTTGAACTCTATCATCATTCTTCAAATCTGTCTCACCTATGTCTTCAACCTGCAATGGACTTGTGCATGCATACCAAGGCTTCAACTCATCAAAGACAACATCCCTACTTACCTTCAGCTCCTTGGTGATGGGATTATAGCATTTATACCCCTTTTGTTCCATAGAATATCCCAAAAAAATACACCTTTCAGATTTGGCATCTAACTTTGACCTCAACTCTTGAGGTACATGTACATAGCATATACAACCAAAGATTCTAAGATGTGAAATGCAAGGTTTTCTTCGACTCTATGCTTCCTCAGGGGTTAGATTATGTATACCTGATGTAGGACATCTATTCATGATGTATGTGGCTGTATATGTAGCCTCTCCCCAATAACAATGTGGCATATTCATTTCATTGAGCATACACCTTGCTACCTCTGCTATGTGTCTGTTCTTTCTCTCTACTACCCCATTTTGTTGAGGGGTATACCTGCATGTAAATTGCCTTTTGATGCCATTGACCTGCAAAAATTCAGAAAATTCATGGGAGAAATACTCTCCCCCTCCATCGGATCTCAAAGTTTTGATAAACTTGCCAGATTCCTTCTCCACCTGTGCTTTGAATTTCTTGAAGTAGTGGAACACATCTGATTTGTTTCTAATGCAATACAACCACACTTTTCTTGAAAAGTCATCAATGAAGGTTACAAAATACCTATTTCCAGCAAGGGATGCTTCTCTTGTTGGACCCCAAACATCCGTGTGAATGAGGTCTAAAACATTTGCACTTACATAGGTACTCTTCTTGAAGGGCAGCCTTGATTGTTTTCCTTGTTGGCAAGCTACACAAATTTCATGCAACATTTTAGATGTAAAATTTGGTAGGCCTCTTACCAAGCTCCTCCTTTGCATTTCCTTGAGCTTTTGTAGGTTGATGTGACCTATTCGTTTATGCCATAGATCCAAATCTGCTATCCTCTTGTCTCCATATGTGACATACATTGAATGGTGTGGTTGATTTATGTCCATTGTGAACATTCTCCCTTGCTTTTTTCCTCTTGCTTGAAACCTACCCTTGGATCCTCAACAAAACATCCTCTTTCATTGAGCCTAACTTGATAGCCTTTTTCTACCATTTGGCCTACCGAAATCAAGTTTTTGGTAATAGTAGGGACATGTAATACCTCTGATAAGCACTTTGCTCTTTGATTTCCTTCCAAACTGATATCTCCCACATGTTGAATGGTATGCTCTGAGTTATCACCTGTTTCCACATGCCCTTGATGCTTTGGGACCTGCAATTTACTAAAAAGATCCTTTCGACATGACATATGATTGCTACATCCACTGTCTACATACCATACATCTTCACTAGCTTGAGTTGTATCTTCACCATACCTCATGGCAAGTAAATAATCATTCCCTTGGCTGGATGATGTGTTTGCATAATTACCTTGCCCTCTATAATTGTTGTTGTTGCTTTGATTCCCTTGTCTTTGAGCTCTATGATAGCATTCATTTGCAAAATGACCGGGCTTACCGCATACAAAGCATCCATTTGAAGTGGCTTGTCCTCTTCCACCAAATCTTGCACCTCTTCCTCTATTTGTGGCTCTTCCACCTCTTTGACCTGCATTTTCTTGTTGTCCTTCACCTCCTTGGTTGCTTTGATATCTTCCTCTTCCTCTTGTAGCACCTCGGTTGTGTCTTCCTCTTCCTCTACCTGCATACAACAATTGCCCTTGGCTATCCTTGGTATTATGACCACCAAGGTTCATCTCCTCTGTCACCATGAGAGTGATTAGTTGATCAAAATCAGGAAGAGAGTCCCTTACATACACTGAAGTTGTGAAAGCCCTCCATTTTTCATCATCCCTAAGTCCATTTAGGGTGTGGGCGACAAGATCGTCATCATCTAGGGCACAACCGATTGACCCTAGTGCATCTGCAAGCTCTTTAACCTTTAATATGTAATCATTAGCACCTTGAGAGGGGCTTTTCCTAAGATTATTTAGCTCATTCTTGAGCTGAATTTTTCTAGCTTTTGTGGAGGTTGAGTACAATCTCTCCAAGCACTCCCACACCTTCTTCGATGTATCCAAATCTTGAATATGCCCTACCATAGAGTTGCTAATATATTGAGATAGAATGAAAATGACCCTTTTGTCCCTTTCATCCCACTCTCTTACTGCTCTTCTCTGGTCATTGGTTGGATTTACCTCATCTATGTAGGGTTTTGGCTCTCCACCACTCACAAGTCCCCACAAACCTTTCCCCATCAAAAAATTGCTTATTCTAAATCGCCATGGTTGGTAGTTTCCTTTTCCGAGCTTCTCAATCTGAGCATTGAGATCAGCCATGGTGCCTCCTAACTCTTTTGAACCTCCCCCTTGATGCAATGAAGTTGAAAAGGATGGCTTTTACCTCAAAAAATAGAGCTACTCCTCTTGATGAAGCTTCGTCTTTGATTTGATGATGTATTTGCTTCCCCTTGTTGTTGACGTGCCCGTTATTTGCTTCCTTCCTTCAAAATTTTATGAAGTCTTCACTTCACTTCAGTAGCTCCTTCTTCTCTCTTTGATACTCCACTTATAGCTCTGATACCACTATTGGAGGATAAACACTCCTATGTGCACAACAAAAGCAAATGAACCCTCCTAGGATCCTGAAATTTTTCAGACATAGGTTCTGTATTTTCTGCGTTTCTCTAAGTATATGCAGAGACTGAAAATGGAATTTTGCAAGCATAAACTAGACTTTAAGAGATTTCAAATGAGAGTAAAATCACTCCATTTGGATACTGGATGATGCCTCAACCAACTGCAACAAAACAGATAACTTGATCTCTTCACAGAGTATGAGCTAACTAGACAGACACTGTTCTAGACATTTCTCTGCACATGTACAGGCACTGAACTTGAGACTTATACCAGACAAAGTAGAACTTATAAGCTTTCCAACAAGACAAAAATCATTGCAAATGGATTCCGGATGAAGGAGAAACAACAATTACAAGACCGGGGGGTCTGCCAAAAACATCTAGATAGATAGAGTGCGTAAAAGTGAAATTTCTCAAAATATGCAGAGAACAGCTAGTAGGGGGTGTGCTTAAGCAAGGGGGCAGCTTGGGCACGTATTTCCACGACTCTAATTCATAATACAACTCATTAGAGGTTTTAAAGACCTCATACTAACCTCTTTAACCAATCAAAAGCATATACATGTCAAAAGTGAGGTCCAATCACATCAAGAGGTGAGCTAAATCTTCTCTAATCAAATTCTTTCCATTATGGGCATGATTTGATGCCTCCAACTCATGGAAATCAGCCTCCTTTGATTGTGGATGATGTGGAAGGTTCAATTTGGGGCATGTTCCCACACTCTTGAGCTTGAAAAACTTTCAACAATATCGACGCTCATACCGACGCTTATACCGACACTACATTTTAACCGGCCCCGAGAGCAAAAATTCGACATTTTCTCGCATTTTGAATGAAAGTTCGCTTCTGACGGGTTTGCGTGCGTGAACTACATTCTGAGCATATTGTGTACACACATCTCTCTCTCTCTCTCTCTCTCTCTCTCTCTCTCTCTCCCTCTCCCTCTCTCTCTCTTTCTCTACACACACCTCTCTATTTCTGTAGATCTAAAATTTGGGTAAGTATCACACATACTGTAGCACCCTTTCTCTTTCTTTGTGTTTTCCCTTTTCTAATTTCTCTTGTGTTAAGTTTTGCAGGAGCTTTTTGGCGTGAGTTTTTTGGAATTTTATGAAGGACAACATTAAGTGGACTTTGACGACAACGCTACAAACAATTACATCGAGGTAAGTGATTGTTTTGTTTTTTATTGATATAGAATAAGATAGAGATAGAGATGAAAGAAAGAGAGAGATCTAGAGAAACATAAAGAGCAAGAGAGAGAGAGAGATAAAAGAGAGAGAGTGAAAGAGAGAGAGATGAAGGAGAGAGAGATGAAAGAGAGAGAGATATGAAATAGAAAGAGAATGAGATAGAGAGAGAGAGATGCATACGTACATACACACACATATGCATACACATGCTCACATACATATTACATACACACATGCATATTATATACACACTCACATACATATTACATACACACATGCATATACATACACATACATATTACATACTCACATGCATATGCATACACACATATACATACATACATGCATATTACATACAAACATGCATATTACATACACACATGCATATACATACACACACACACACATGCATACTCATACTCACATACATACATGTACACACACATATACGTACATACATGTACACACACATGTATACATACACACATGCATATGCATACATACATACACACATATTTGCATGTACACACACACATACATACATACACACACATATACATACACACTCACATATGTATACACACACATATGTGCATACACACATGCATATGCACACATACATACACTCTCTCTCTTTCTCTATGTCTTCTCTTTTTTAATTTCTCTTTTCTTTTCTTTTGTAGGAGCTTTTTGGCTGATTCTTTAGGATTTGGCAAGAGACGATGTCGATTGGGCTTTGACGAGAGCGATCAAAAGAATTACATCAATGTAAGTGATTGTTTTGTTTTTTATTATCAATAGAGATAAAGAGAGAGAGAGAGACATGTTTTAGGGTTAGGGTTTTAGGATTAGGGTTTTTGACTTTTACACATATATGCACATAATACATACACACATGCACACATATACACATGCACGCATACATACACATACACACACGTCATATATACATACACACATATGCATACACACACATGTGTTAAACGCACGTTTGCCGTCAGAAGCGCGTTTAAGCTCTTTTCGAGTTCTTGGGAGTGGAAGGGGTCTGACTAATTAGAGGCCCTATACTTGATTTTCCCAATTAACCACTCACACCACAGTACCTTAATGTTTTAAATCTCTCTTAATACGAATTACTCTCCAGACTCTGGTTCGTTCTCTCACAATCTTACTATATGTACTCAGACTATTACTAGTTCTTCCACAACCTTACCAATTATGCTCTGGTTGATACGTTCTCAACACACAGCACCGAAACTATTCATTACCGTAATACAGTCTCACAAGTCTTACTTAATGGAACAGCGTTAAACACAATTGAAGATAATCAAACAAAAGCGAAATAACACAATACTACTCAGAATTCTCCAACATAACACAACGGAACTCCACAGAATGTAATCGCCCAGACAGACAGTTTGGCGATTCTTCTGGCTGTTACTGAAGCGTCCTTTCATTGATTTATAAATGGATACAACTCTACGCAAGGACCTTTCGGTTCGTGCGGAATATGAAAAGAAAAAGATTTACAATTGCCAATCCAGCGGCTTACACTGGCACACACGGTGGACTTGAACCCGCACGTATACAAGATTTTATGGCTCATCTATTATACCCTGTAGATACATTGTTCTAGCTAATTTAAACATTCTGGCAATTTTCTGCTTCATGCTATCCAGCATTTTCTTCAAAATGTCTGGTTCTACTAGTTGCGCATCAGTATGGACAGAACTTAAAGAAATTACGTGGCTCACTAATATTTCTGCCTGTGTCTGCAAAAATGCTTCCTGCAGGTAAAAATCATTTGCCAGTGCTACGTCAGGACTCAACTTCATGTCTTGAATTTATTTATCAATTCGAGATAGTTTTTTTGCTTGAGCACCCAATTGGTTCTCTCTTCTCTCCAATTCCTAAGCCTGATATTGAATGGTTCGGTAATATGCATCTCTTTCTCTTCTTATCCCTGCTATCTCCTTCTGTAATTGAGCGACCAGAGTCATCTGCGTTTTAAGAGCAGAATTTGATTCAAACAAATTGGCTTCTGCTCGCTGGAGTTCTTCATTAGTCCGCTTAGCCAAGTCCGCCATCTCCTGTCCTCGCTCCACGACTTCATTCAAGTGGTCTCTAGTTTCTTCTGACAAGTTTCCCATTGCTATACGGGCATCCTCTTTATCTTTATTTAACTACTGTAACTGAAGAATTTCTGCATCAACAGTACTTAATAACTCTTCCTTGGCTTGTATCTCTGCTAACACAGCATCTCTCTGATTGATCAATGAATTCTGTTCGGTAAGTTGTGCTTGAAGCTGTTCAATCTGGAAGTGTAGATTATGATTCTCTGCCTTCACTGTATCTACCTCTTCCTACAACAGAATGATATCCGCTTCTAAGACATCAACTTTATGTTGTAGTTCGTGTTTGAGATTATCAGTAATCTCCTTTATCTGTTGTGGTAGTTGTTGCTACAAGTGGATCAACATATGACCCATGGATGCTAGCTCAGTGAACATAGGTATCGAAGGAAACAGAAGAGGAGGACGTGGTTGAGATGAAGAAGCTATCAAGAGTTGATGGGAAGTGGGTGGAGAATAGTTAGGTGATGAGGATGAGGAATCCGGTGCTTCAGGTACAATAGGTGGAATGGGAACAATGGGTTGAATTGGAGGTATGGGTGGAGGAGTGGGTTGTAGATTGTTAGCCACCAACAATTTTTCATTAAGTTGCTGCAAAGTCACTTGAGGTTGGGCACTTGCAGAATCTACAGCCGCAATCAATTCTGCCAAAACTTTCGCAATAATAACCTGCATATCTTCTTGCACATCTTGTTTGGACTGCTGCTGGGATTCTTCCTTAGAAGAGCTGTCTTCAAAATTGACAGTATCACTTTGATATCGTTGCTGGTTTGGAGAAGACTGAGCGGATGAATCATCGTGAATCGAGGTGGCAGTGTTGTGGAAAATCTCTTCTTCATTTTTGTCTGCTTTATTTCCGGTGGCAGACCCTTGCACTTGACTGTCAGAAGAACTTATCCGTATGTGTTTACGGCAGAGGAGCTGAAATATTTCTTCATCATCTTCTTCGTCGTCTTCAAGTATTTGAGCAGATTACTCATGATATAAGATTGGACCTCTTGGTGGTGGTTGCACTGCTTAGAGGGCCGAAAAGAGAAATGTCAGAATGTGAGGAAGACGGGAACACGGCAGATCTCCTTTGTTAACATGTTTAATGACCGTAACACATTCACGGTGAATGCACCGGAAATAGTAAGAAGCGAAATTGACAGGCTCTCTAGCAGCCATGTCGATCATCGAGTAGAATGGGCGAGAAATCCCGTAAGTGCATTTCTGTAAGTTCAGTATGGCTACTAGAAATTGAAGGGCAGTCCATTCAGGATCAGGGCGACAGAGTATGGCATACTCATTTGAAGAGTGCCTGGGGAAGAATTCAATCATAGTCTCAATTGGAAGGTTAGGACCATTTTCCCATCCTTCCGGAGAGAGTCGGAAAGCATCAGCAAATGACTGTAGGGTGATTACGGTATGAGATGGTAAACACGTAATAGGCCAACTCTGCTCTATAGTAGGTGTGGCAGTAATAGCAGCGATAATTTGAGCATAGTATGGATGACATTCCACTGAATGCTAGGGCAATTCAGCGAAATTGGACAAACCTCGGAGACGCAAGAATTCACTCACGTCCTGAGGGAGACCATCACAGAAGGTAGTAAAATTTGCTAAAGCTTCCATGATGCATATGCGCAAGCACAAGAACACGAAAACACAGTGATTACAGAAAGCACAAGCACACAAAACACACAGACACAATAGCGATTAACAGCGGAAAGAAGAGTATTAAGTAGAAACTTGGCAACAGGAGACGATCGAAAATGATAATCATCGTGCGATGTTGAGATGATAACCTTCATAACTACGATGTGCATGCATGAGCGGAATCAATAAAAAAAGGCGGCGATTATTCATGGTTATATATCCAAACGAGGAGTTTATGTTTATGTAGCAAAACGAGGAGTTTATGGTTTTATTATTCAACTAAGACGCAAAAAGAAAGTAAATAACATACGGAAAAACGAAGAACATGTTAGTGAGAATCAGGTGGTTGATGATACGGCTGCAACTTTGAACCATTGATCACTCTAGGAAGAGGAATTCCGGTCAAAGTAGTCAACCAAAAAGTAGCTGGGCCCACTTGTTCAGTAATCAGGTAAGGACCAAACCACCGTAACTTGAATTTTCCAGCAGAACGATTTGATTTTGCATTATAAAACAGCACAAGTTGCCCTACCGTAAAAACTGGAGTTTTGAGATACCGATCATGAGTACGAGCTTTCCGCAACTGTACTTCTTGAAGAGTCGGAAAACTTTCCCAACGACGCTCATCCAGTTCTCTGAGTGTGTCCAACCGAAATGGCAAAGAATTTTCAGGTATCAACCTTTGAGTTATGGCTACGCGTAAACTAGGCACTACGACTTCCATTGGAGCGATTGCTTCCAATCTGTAAGCAAGCTTGAAAGGAGTCAGTCCGGTGGTAACTTTATAGGTAGTCCGGTATGCCCATAATACTAAAGGTAGTAACTGATCCCATCTTTCTGGTGATTCCACAATCAATTTTCGAAGCATACTCAACAAGGTCTTGTTGGTACTTTCAGCTAAGCCATTAGCACGAGGATAATACAATGAACTGAATTTATGCAGAATTTGAAAAGTATGCGTTAACACTCGAATTAAACTGTTAGCAAAGTGCGTTCCTTGATCTGTTACAAGTTCCAAAGGTAATCCGTATCGTGGGAATGCGTCCTTCATCAGGCATTTTGCTACCGAAATAGCTGTAGCGGACCGTAAAGCCCAAGCTTCTGCCCATCTGGTAGCATAATCTGTACATGTCAAAATGTAGCGATTGTTGCTAAGGATTGTTGGAGGAGTAATTGGTCCAATAAAATCAAGACCCCATTTTTGAAAAAGGTTCCAAAGGTAATACAGGTTGTAGAGGGAAGAAGTGACGTTGTAAAGGATGTCCAGTGCGTTGACAATTGTCACACTAGTGTACAAACTGAGTCACATCTTTGTACATAGTAGGCCACTAGAGCCCACTTTGTAGTATTTTTTGGTGTGTTAAATCTACTGCAAAATGTCCATCGGAAGGTATTGAATGTTTGAGAGCAATAACCGAGTTTACTTCATGTGGAGGAATACAATGAAGCAAGATGCCAGTGTGATCCATATAATACAACTGTCCGGCAATCAACCAGAATCTACAACTATAAACTGTAATTTTCTGCCTCATTGCATGAGAAGTTTGAGGGGGAAGACATCCATCAGTAAGAAAGGTCAATAACTGATCATAGTAAGTAGGTGTCACAGGAGGTTCTGCAGATTCATCACTAGTCGGTTCAGTAATGTAAATTGCTGGTGTGGTGTCATCAACACCGACCGGAGCTTCTCCAGAATCCAACCGAGAGAGAAAATCTGCTAATGCATGTGCAGCACCGGGTCGATGAATCACTTCATAATCAAACTCTTGTAACAATAGAACCCAACGCGCTAAACGACCACCTAAATGCTGCTGCCGAACCAGATACACCAGCGCAGCATGGTCTACATGAAAGATGAATTTTCGGCCTAGCAAATAATGCCTGAATTTCTTTATAGAATACACCAAACCAAGACATTCTCTTTCAGTTACTGAATAACTCTTTTCAGCAGAGCAAGCCGTCGACTTGCATAATAGACAGGCAGGAATCACTTATCATTTTGTTGCATTAAAACACTTCTAATGGCTATATCCAATGCGTCTTCAAAAACATGAAATGGGCGTTCCCAATCAGGAGGTTGTAGAATTGGAACCTGCGTTAATAATCCTTTTAGACGATCAAATCCAGTTTGACATTCCAGAGTCCAATCAAACTGTCGAGGAGTACTAGTTATTAGCCGATTTAGGGGTATTGCCAAATGGGCAAGCCACTGTAAATGTTGACCATGCCACCTGACTTGACCCATGAAGCGCATCACTTCTTTTAGCGTAGTAGGTACAGGTACTTCTAACATGGCTGCAACTTTATCTGGGTCAACTTGTATGCCCTCTGCAGATACAATATGACCAAGGAGCTTACCACAAGAAACCGCAAAGACAAATTTGGTGGGGTTCAGATAGAGTCGGTATTCACGACATTTCTCAAAGCAACACCGTAAATGATACAGGTGTGCTACCATCTTACCGAATAAAGAGAAGTCATCTAGATATACTTGCATAAAAGAAGTGAGATAGAGTGAGAAGATTTCCTGCATATACTGTTGAAAAGTTCTAGGAGCATTTCTTAACCCAAATCACATGATTGTACAAGCAAAAACACCCCAGTTGGTAATGAAAGTTGTTTTCGGTATTTCTTGTTCAGCCATTCTGACCTGGTTATAACCACTGTAACCATCCAAAAAGGAGTACATCTCATGTTCGACCACTCTTTCTAGCATTGTGTCAAGAAATGGAAGAGGAAACGGATCAGGTACCGTGGCCGCATTCAGTTTCCGGTAATCCACACAGATTCGAAGCTGCTTATTTTTCTTAGGAACAATAACAATCGGAGATATCCATTCAGCGTGCTCTATTGGTACGATGAATCCGACCCTTAGTAACCTATGAAGCTCTACCTTGACGTGTGCTGCATAGTTAGGGTTCATCCGATAGCTGGGTTGTTTATTTGGTTTTGCTTCTAGTTTAAGCACGACCCCATGTTGATAGATGTTAGGGTCCTGACTTTTCATATCATGGTAATCCCATGCAAAAACATGAGAGAACTCACAAAGAAGCTGGATGAAATGTGCTTGAAACACCTCAGATAATCTTTCATTGATCTTGACAGGTCACGGATTTACTTCATCTCCCAAATTATAATTGATTAACTGATCTTCGGGAACATAGAATTGACGAGGTTTCCCTGGATCGTCCGCTGACTATAAAAGTTGTTGTAGAGCGGCTTCATCCATAGCAACAGTATCTTCTATCTCCACTTTTTCGGTCACAGGCACCACCGTACAGGCTGCCGGACTCCAGTTGTCTACAACAGATTGCAGATCTACAGTACCTAAGGAAATCAGATCTCCATTGTTCTTTAGAAACGCTTCTTCTTCCTCGTCAGATACGCCATCCAACATGTGGACCCGCTCTGCTACATATGCTCTGGCATGAAGTTTGCAAGGCTGAATGGCATCCAGTTTGACAATATATTTACGGTGATTATCCTTAAAAGTTAATTCATGTGTGGACCAATCCTGTATGACTTTAGCCTGTTTTAACCAGGGTCGTCCGAAAAGAAGATTATAGTCAAGACTAGACTCCTATAGTTCTAAGATGACAAAAGTCATTTTAAACGTTGTACCCTGCAAAGTGATCGGGACATTCTGTATGAGTCCTACTTGATGAACTCGGGATTGGTCGGCCATTCTAACAAAAAATTGGACAGGCTCAATTTGGGTCCACCCTAACTTCTTACAAAGTGTTGCAGTGGTGATGTTTACACCAGACCCACCATCAATTAGTACTTGAGTAATCTTGTGATTTTTGTACCATACCGTAATTAAGGGGACCAAATGATCCACCGTAGAGTCAGCTTCCGGTTGTATTGTTGTCGTTGCTAGAATGCAAGAAGACCCCGGACTGAGCTGTTGCTGGAATTGCTGCCAAACTCCTAGCACTAATGCAAGTAACTGTCCAAGAGGGAGAGTAATGGATGCCTTAGATAAAATTTCCCATGCCTGATCTGCTTGAATTGTACTTCTCACCAATTCTGAAGATGATGTGCCCGTTACTAGGGTAGAATCTTGTTCCTACGATCCTTTCTTTGGCGGCGGAACTTGTGTCACCGGAATTGGATCTGGGAACACTATAGGCTCTATGGTGGTCCATTGGCTAGCTTTGTTATACATACATTGTTGCTCACGAATACCCGGTTCAAACACCTCAGCTGTTGGTTGCAACTGCTTACCGGATCTTGTCTGGACCACTGCAGCTTGTATTTCTACTGATGAGATATAGACCATATTGGTCATCGGGTTCTGATGCTCTTTCTTCCTCTGATCATATTCGGCTGCATCTTTACAGTATCTACGGATGTGACCAAGGTCACCACAAAAATGACATCGAGGTGGTGGCAAGGAAGTACCTTCCTGCGATGTACCTGTCTGCCAGCGATTTGCATTGAAGTTGGTATTCCTCTGTCCTCGATAATTTTTGTATCCTTGCTACTGATTATTTCTCATCTGAGGTGGTACATAGTGGATGGCCAGCTGTCCTGGTTCTTGTATAATGGCATTTACCGTTGCTGGTCCCTGCACTTTGGCGTTATACACACAATTTTCGGTGGAATGTTCGGTGGTATTGCAGATAGCGCAATACATCTAATTAAGGGCACAGGTGGCACTGGTATGCCCTGGATTCTTGCACTTGGTGTAGTACATATGTCTAGCCGGATCCTCTGCAACATTTTTACTGGCCTTCAACCACTCCAGGTCTTCAGTAAAGCCTCCAACCTTATGCTCAAGCTGCAAGGCCATTGCAATAACCGCATCTAGTGTCATAGCTCCCACACAACGGATGATCACAATCTGTCTGAGCTGCGGAGTCAAACCATTAATAAACCACTGAGTGATGACATCATCTGATAGGTTGGCATGGGCCGGCGATAGTTGTCTCAAATGAGTTCTAAATAGGGTGACATATTCCTGCACAGTCTGGTGCAGCTTTTGTTTATTGTTCTACAAGTAATAAAAAATTTCGGCAGGGTTCTTCTTCAATCGGAACCTCTGTAAAAACGCATCCCTTACCACCTCATAGGTAACGAAATGATTGAAATCATACTCTGTAAGCCACCTTGCTACTTCATTAAGTAATATTGTTTGGAATACGATGGCCTTGTATGTCGGATCGGGTGGATGGTTTAGCACTACATAACTTATTTCAAAGGTGCGTACATGGGCATCAGGATCGTCACCTGGAAATCCACCGAATTTGGTGTAAGTTACTCTTGTTGGAACTGGCCGGAGTGGAAGTGGTTGTTGTTGTTGTTGTTGTTGTTGTTGTCCACTCATGGTGCTAGTAGTGGTATTGTTACTATCCCCTGAGTTCTGAGATTGCATTTCTGGTCCTTCAGATTCTAGATGATCAGATTGCTCACCTTCTGACTTGAAAATCTCGTTCAGCCTCTTACAGATTTCCAATTCGAATAGCCTATCCTCTTCTTTGGTATCAAATGTAGGCACACTTACCTCGAACAGTGGTGTCCGGAAAGAAGATTCACCAGGATGTATAACACTATCACCGGAAAATTGTAAATTCTCTGCAACTGGGACCAAACTGTCACCGGAATTAGTCGAACTTTCCTCAACCCAAGATATTCTTTCACCTTCAATGACCTCTCTGGGCAAGACAGCTCTATCCTCAGACAGGTTCGAGTCCTGACCAAACGGTATAGGGTCAACTACACACTGCGTCCTTGTAGACTCTGAAGTTACTGTATCTTTTGTAGACTGTGCCGAAATTACACCGGAATCTACCAAAATTGCAGTATGTTCCACTAGAATGTTACCGGAATCAATTCTAATGTGCTTCGCTTCTTCGACAAACGGGCCAAACCGATCTGTGCTTCTGCCTCCTGAGGGTGTCCTTAACAAATTCGGGACCGGCCATGTCTCTCGGTCTCTCCTGTACTTCGGATATGACTCGCTCGACCGAGTAACCGGCATATATCACCTTTACCACACTTGCATACTATTCTACCTTACTATCGATTCACAATCTATGGTTACCTTCCCACAATCGATTTGCAACACTCTGTTGCCACTTTCCCACAATTAATTTGCAACACTCTAGTGCCACATTCCCACAGAGGGCGCCAATGTTAAACACACGTTTGCCGTCACAAGCATGTTTAAGCTCTTTTCGGGTTCTTGGGAGTGGAAGGGGTCTGAATAATAAGAGGCCCTATACTTGATTTTCCCAATTAACCACTCACACCACAATACCTTAATGTTTTAAATCTCTCTTAATACGAATTACTCTCCAGACTCTGGTTCGTTCTCTCAAAGTCTTACTATCTGTACTCAGATTGTTACTAGTTCTTCCACAACCTTACCAATTATGCTCTGGTTGATACGTTCTCAACACACAGTGTCGAAACTATTCATTACCGTAATAGAGACTCACAAGTCTTACTTAATGGAAGAACGTTAAACACAATTGAAGATAATCAAACAAAAGCAAAATAACACAGTACTACTCAGAATTCTCCAACATAACACAACGAAACTCCACAGAACATAATCGCCCAGACAGACAGTCTGGCGATTCTTCTTGTTGTTACCGAAGCGTCCTTTCATTGATTTAGAAATGGATACAATTGTACACAACGACCTTTCGGTTCGTGCGGAATATGAAAAGAAAAAGGTTTACAATTGCCAATCCAGCGGCTTACACATGCATACACACAGACACATACATACACACACATGCATACACACATACACACATGTGACATATACATACACACATATGCATGTTTTAGGGTTAGGGTTTAAGGATTAGGATTTTTGGCTTTTAAATATATACACACATGCATACACACATATACACATATAAACACATAATACATATACATATACACACATATATATACATGCATACACACACACACATATACATACACACTCACATATCTATACACACACATATGTGCATACACACATGCATATGCACACATACATACACTCTCTCTCTTTCTCTATGTCTTCTCTTTTTTAATTTCTCTTTTCTTTTGTTTTGCAGGAGCCTTTTGGCTGATCCTTAGGGATCTGGCAAAAGATGATGTCGATTGGGCTTTGACGAGAGCGATCAAAAGAATTTCATCAATGTAAGTGAGTGTTTTGTTTTTATTATAAATAGAGATACAGATGGGGAGAGAGAGAGAGAGAGAGAGAGAGAGATGGAGAGAGAGAGAGAGAGAAAGAGAGAGAGAGAGAGATGTCTTAGGGTTAGGGTTTTAGGATTAGGGTTTTTGACTTTTACACATATATGCACATAATACATACACACATGCACACATATACACATGCATACATACATACACATATACATCCACACACATCATATATACATACACACACACATGCATACATACATACATACATACACACATATGCATGTTTTAGGGTTAGGGTTTAAGGATTAGGGTTTTAGGCTTTTAAATATATACACACATGCATACACACATATACACATATAAACACATAATACATATGCATATATATATATATATATATATATATATATATATATATATATATATATATATATATATATATATATATATGTATGTATGTATATATAGATAGATGCATACACACACTCACACACACACACATACACACACACACACACACACACATATATATATATATATATATATATATATATATATATATATATATATATATATATATATATATATATATATATATATATATACACACATAATACATATACACACACACTTGCATACACACATATACACATATAAATACATAATACATATACACATACACATATATATACACATGCATACACACATACATACATACATACATACATACATACATACATGCATACATACATACATTCATACATACATACACACACACACACAGATACATACATATATATATATATATATATATATATATATATATATATATATATATATATATATATATATATATATATATACATATAGATATATATGTTTGTGTGTGTGTGTGTGCGCCTGTGTGTGTGTATATGTATATATATATATATATATATATATATATATATATATATATATATATATATATATATATATATATATATATATATATATATATATATATATATATATATACATATATATATATATATATATAGAGAGAGAGAGAGAGATGCATACACACATACACACATGTGACATATACATACACACATATGCATGTTTTAGGGTTAGGGTTTTAGGATTAGGGTTTTTGGCTTTTACATATATACACACATGCATACACACACATACATATATAAACACATAATACATATATACATACACATATATAAATACACATATATATACACATGCATACACACATATACACATATACATGTTTTAGGTCTAGGTCTTCAGGATTAGGGTTGTAGGTTTTTTACATAGATACACATATGCATATACACACATACACATATATATATATTCACGTACACATATATATACACAAGAATACACATATACACATGTTCAAGGTGTAGGTCTTTAGGATTAAGGTTTTATGGTTTTTACACATGCATACAAATATTTATACATATACAAATATACGCACATAATACAGATACACATACACATGTATATACATATGCATAGACACATATACATCTGTTCTAGTTGTTGTTTATAAATATCATATCAATGTGTCTCATTTCTTTGTACATGGTTCATGATTCATTTCGCTCATGTCTTTTGTATTTGAGAGTATGTTTTGCTTTATCAAATCATGTTTTTGTTGCCTATCATACATCTCACATGTAGTTGGGTTTTTCTTGGGCAAAATGTATTGTCTTTTGCTACACAATAGCATGGGAATGTTGTTGTAGCAAGAGACAACACACTTTTCCAAAAAAAAAGTTTGCAGATATGGTTGTCGGTATAGGCGATGGTATAAGCGTCGGTATCCCTAGACACATACCGATGCTTATACCGACTATTTTGCCAGGGGGCATACATGGCTTATACCGTCGCTTATACCGATGCTTATACTGATGCTTATATATTCACGTACACATATATATACACAAAAATACACATGTACACATGTTCAAGGTCTAGGTCTTTAGGATTAAGGTTTTAGGGTTTTTACACATGCATACAAATATTTACACATATACAAATATACACACATAATACATATACACATACACATGTATATACATATGCATAGACACATATACATCTGTTCTAGTTGTTGTTTATAAATATCATGTCAATGTGTCTGATTTCTTTGTACATGGTTCATGATTCATTTCGCTCATGTCTTTTGTATTTGAGAGTATGTTTTGCTTTATCAAATCATGTTTTTGTTGTCTATCATACATCTCACATGTAGTTGGGTTTTTCTTGGGTAGAATGTATTGACTTTTGCTACACAATAGCATGGGACAACACACTCAGCCCAAAAAATTTTTTGCAGATATGGTCATCGGTATAGGCGATGGTATAAGCGCCGGTATCCCCACACACATACCGATACTTATACCAACTATTTTGCCTAGGGGCATACAGGGCTTATACCGTCGCTTATACCGATGCTTATACCGACGCTTATACCGTCGCTTATACCGACGCTCATACAGACGCTTATATGGACGCTTTGGTTCCGACACCTTCACCGACCCTTACACCGACGTCGGGGCAGAATCGTTCTCATTCATTTTCCTCGGTTAGAAGCCTCGGTATATGGCCGATCTGTTGTAGTGACTTTCTTTAGTTTCTAATTACTTTTGTGAAAAATCGAATGATAACATATGTGACTGAATCCCTATTGTCAGTTGAACACAAAGATATGAATACTTTGAAATTTCTATAGCTTCTTTTAAGATTAATACATAGAACCACATGATAATCATGTAATTTGCGTTTTCTTTCCCAATAAAAAATAGTCTTAAATTTAATTTATTATATGAGAGCTTCATCTGTCATCTACACTTGTCAAGGTTTGTCATAGATCTAGTTTTACAAGAACCCTTTCTATGCCATAAGAGAACAATTATTTGTATCAATGTGTGCCTAATGTCTGGGAAATACCTTCATTCCAACCACTACTATCTCCTTTTCCTAACATAGAGGTGACAACATCTCGTCCCGAACTTCGACTCCATATCATGAGCAAATATTTGTTCCAAAGACTTCTCTACTATTCTCCTATAGGTCTCGATAAGATCACTGGTAAATCTGGTATTTATCTCTTTTGTTCTTATGTTCATGTAGGAAATGATAAACATTTATGATGTCAGTCCCAAAGAAGGGAGAGAGAATCGCTCTAACATTCACCCCTACTAAACTTACACATCATCCTCAATGTGCCAATCCTCCAAATCACCACAAAAGCAATATGAAACCTTCTTTTTCATGAATGATTGAATTCAAATATTCTCTTAATAGATGTTCAATGAATTCAATTTCTTTTCTTTATGCATTGCATATGATCTGCTCAACTCAAAGTTTCAACTAGTATTATGTATTTGCATTGATAAACTAATTCTATGATCTAATGGTCCGCCCAGCTCAAAGAGATCTAAAATCAGAGCACTCTTTTTCATGGATACACTAATGTAGATTGGGTATTCCAAATAGAAGATCTACTAGTGGCTTTCTATTCTCACTTGGGAGTGCAGCTCTTACATGGAGCAGCAAGAAGCAACCCACTGTTGCTTTGTCGAGTACAGAGGCTGAGTATAGAGGTGGTGCAATGGTAGCATGTGAGCCATCTTGGCAAGAGATGCTACTTGCAACTTTACGTGTGGAAGTGCAAAAGCCTATCACTATCTATTGTGATGATCTTAGCAGTATACAATTAGCACAAAACCCTATTTTTCATGCTAGAACAAAGCATATTGAGGTACATTATCACCTCATCAGAGAGAAGGTATTATTAGGTGATATTGATCTTGTTTATATGAGAAGAGATGAGCAGGTTGCTGATATTTTCACTAAAGTACTTGGAGCAGAGAAGCTCAAGAAGTTTTGAAAGATGCTTGGACTACAGGACATGGTGTTGAGCTTGAGGGGAAGTGTTGAGATATTAAGCTCAACATGTGATCATCCAGGATAACATGTATCAATTTTTTGTTTCTCTTACATGTATTGTGGTCACACTTGTATATGTCAGGGATACGTCATTGATCATTATTAGATTTATCTAGCGAGAGTGATGGAACAATTTTGCCTTGCCAGCTCACTCATTTGCAGACATTATTTTTTTTCCTTGTGTACTGATCTTTATATATGGCAATTGTATTCTTGTTTCTAGGTCATTCTTGTACATTCCTTTTTATGTAATGGAAGAAGAAGAAGAAGAAGATCATTGTTCCCTTGCCTCAATTTGAGTGTGTGCTTCTCTTTGATTGTGAGAGTGTGTGTGTGTGTGAGCTCTTTTCCTTATCTCCTTCCTCGTGACACATACTTGGATGATTAGCATATTGCTCATGGAACCTTATATGATCAATCCCTTGTAAAAGCAAGTACATTTACCCTTGTAAAAGTGCATTACTTGCACGTGGATTTAGGAAGCATCAAATCCGGATTCATTTGGTAGTTGATTGATGAGAGAATATATCCTATATTTTAGGATTTACTTTTAGGTGAACTTTTGAATTTAAATTTAAAAGGTTGGCTCCAAACTCAACTAAAAAAGGAGGATCAAAAGACCCATGTATCATCTTGACTCTTGGAGATCACTTTGAAAGAGATGCATTGTGAATTGAGATATCACTTCATAGATCAATCCCATCACTTACATTGAGTAATATATTATTACCAATCACATTGTATTTGTATATGTTTTAATACATACATTTTCATTACATCTTCATTTCACTTCTCTACCATGACTACATCAAAATAGTGATCTTCTCAGAGCTTGTTCTAAATGCATGATTGATTATTTTTCCTAATTTAAAGCTTAGATTCAAAATACTATCTACTATATAGCTACAAAATCTCATTATCATTGCGTCTCTAAATCATGAGATATTATCACTTCATTAATCTTTCGTTTGTTGACCGATGCACTCCAAACATGATGGACATGTCCTATGATTTGCTAAACATCATACTCAATGTGTAGTTCATCATTTTTTATAGAATCACTCATGATTGGTAGCTGTCTAAGTTAACTAGACATCACTAAAAGGACTTAGGCTAATCACTATTGTGTTCAGAGCATTGTTCAAAATACTAACCAAGTATAGAGATAAGAACAATAAATTTATGACCTTGGATCAATTTCCTACCTATCTATTTTGATCCATTGATTAGTAGATCATGTTCCAAACAACAAAGGTGATTATTTATGATCAATAGCATGCTAAAGAACCCCATTATACTCTCCAACAATTGCTCTTGGTTAGTGTGAAGTAGGATCAAGCAACACCACTCCATCTCTAAAGACTATCCACCATCTCCTCCAATAATGCTAACCCTCCATGTGTCAGCCGTGTAATTGCATGTTTGCAAAGTGTCCCAATTAACTGGAGCTAACACAAGTGGATGCTTCTAGAAGGTTATAGAGCTCTTTGGGAAAAAACCTCTACCCATGTACCCCATGGGGGTTGGATCCCAAGACCTCCTCCTTCACATCCTTGAGTCTTAACCACTAAGCTAAGCAGATCACTTGGTTACGAGAGTAAATGACCTTCTAGTAAGTCTAGTCTTGAAATCTTTGGTCATACATGTGAGAGCCGAATGCAAATCTACACCAGCTTCGTCAAACAATTCATAATCTAAAGTAGCACTCACATAACATAGAGTGCACCTTAGAGCATCCAAATGTGGCTTCCTCAGAACTTGCATAAACTAACTTTCAAGTCCAATAGTATAGCTTCAGTCAGGCCTTGTAATCGTGAGATATATAAGACTTCCAACAATTTTCATGTACATAGTAGCATTTTCCAATGCTTCACCTGATGTAGTATCCAACTTTAAATTCTGATCTAATGGCATAGAAGTTGGCTTACAATCAGCCATATCATACTTTTGCAGCATATTCAAGGCATATTGCCTTTGGGACATCCATATACTTGTTTCTGTATGTATAAACTCAATGCCCAAGAAGTAGCGCAACACACCAAGATCTTTCATGTCAAATTCCTGCATAAGAAGTTGCTTTACCTCTTTGATGCCTCCTTCATTATCACCACCTACAATCAATTCATCAACATAGATAACCACGATTGTGATGCCATCATTATCCTTCCTTGCATATAGTGAATGATCTGCATCACACATAGAAAATCCAATGGTGGTTAAGTAATCACCAATCCTTGAATGCCATGCACGAGGAGCTTGCTTCAACCCATACAAAACCTTTTGCAACCTGCAAACATATTTTGCATGCTTTGAATCTTCATATCCTTGTGGCTGGCCCATGTATACTTCTTCATGTAATTCACCATGTAAGAAAGCATTTTTCACATCCATCTGATGCAAAGTCCATCTTTTTTATCTACCTAATGCAACAAGTGTTCCAACAGTAGAAATTTTAGCTATAGGGCTGAATGTTTTCCCAGAATCAATGCCATATGTCTGTGCATATCCTTTTGCAACCAATCCTGCTTTGTACCTGCTTATGCTACCATCAGCATTGTGGTTTACCTTGTAAACCCACTTACAGCCTATGGGTTTCTTTCCTTGCGGTAATGGAACTTGCTTCCATGTATCATTTCCATAAAGCACAACCATCTCCTCATCCATAGCTTCTTTCCAATCTAGATTTCCAATTGCATCTTCAAAACAAGAAGGTTCAGCATCTTGTATTACCTTTGTCATGTAGGCAGAATGATGAGCCATGTAACTACCATATGTCAATCGTTCCACTGAATTCCGCATTCTCCCAGATCTTCTTGGTCCTAGGTCACTTATCCTTGCATCATTTGCATGTGATTTTCTTACTCCTAGAGTCTTCACAGAGGGCAATACAAGATCCTTATGAAGACTCTTTTCTGAACCACTTGAATCCCCATCAAAGTCTTCAAAACTTGCACATGTTTTACTACCAGCAGAAAGCTTTTCTTTGCCTTCCTTGGATGTATTTGATGAATTTGCTGAACAAAATTTCCACGCAATCTTCCACTCCATGGATTTGAGTTGGAACTATTGCTTGGTGATGCATCTCGTCCACTCAAAACTTGAGATTCTGCACTTGATTTTTCAGCATTTTCTTTGTCATTTGCTTGAAGGGTTCAGTCCTTCTTTGGCATCTACAATAGAAGCTTGACATTTCTGCAAATACCACATCCCTGCTCACCTTCACCTGTAGTGTGAGTGGGTTGTAACATTTATATCCATTTTGCTCAAGGGAGTATCCAATGAAGACACATTTTTCTACTTTTAGATCAAGCTTCATTCTCAACTCATCTGGAACATGTACATATGCAATACAACAAAAAACTTTCATATGTGATAAGTTTGGCTTTTTACCTGTGAACTTTTCTTCAGGTGTAACTTGATGTACAACAGTAGTTGGAGTTCTGTTCATAATGTATATAGCCGTATGCACAGTTCTACCCAATAACAAGGAGGCATATTCTTCTCAACCATCAAGGCTCTTGCTATTTCTACAATCTATCCGTTTTCATGTTCAGCAACACCATTCTGTTGTGGTGTGTACCTGCATGAAAACTAATGTCTATCATGGATAAGGAAACCATCCTAAACCGCAGATTCCATGTGAGTCCTATATCTCATGATTGGTTCAAAATTTGGAGAAACCAATGCTTGCTTTGTGTCCGGAACGTGCCAAAACCCTAAGATCTACTATCTTATTGCTTAATTTTGACACCCAGAGACCATGCTTGGAATTGATGAGATCATCAATGATATCATCAATTCGTAACCGCCCTTCAACTACCCTTGGAAAACCTATATAGGGAGGGGTTGGCCACATTCATTCTCAGTCTTGCCAATACCAGTCTTTGGAGCTCAAGGAGTCATGACTGCAAAGTTAGTACTTTGCAAATTCAAATTCATGTTCTTGTCTTGTTCCTTGTTCTAGTCCTGTCTAGTTTTGTATCCTGGACATCTAGTCTTGTCGTCTTGTAGTCTCGTAGTACGAGAGCTTGTTGAGTTATTTCTTGTATCTATTTCATCTCCTTGAGGGGAGTTCTTGTAATCTAGATATCTTGTTTCGTACTTACAATCCCACATTGTGGGATCTCCTGTATCATATCTAGTCGCATTATTCATACTTATAAGTCCTGGCTTGTGGGGCTTTTTCTATCAGTCACATATTCTTGTATCATTTTCCCTTCATGGGTGTTCTTGTAATCAGAAGTGTATTTCCGAAATCTTGTCTACTATAGTGAGAGAGCACAATCTAGTGCTCCCCTGACATTTTGGCAAGACTAGCTTCTATCCAAGACTAGGCATCATGGAGAACGCTTATGAACAAATTGTAGCATCACTTCAGAGTCTCCAACAAATTGAAGGCCTAACTCATCGATAGACACAAGCCAAGATGGGACATTCAATGCATGTAGGTGCACTCCTTCAAGAATTACAAGAACGAATCCGAAGTCTTAAGACAAATCAAGGAAGTATGCAAGTAAATGAACGACCTAGTACATCCTTCATGAGAGAACCCAAGATCTATATGCCAAAAAACTTCGATGGGGAGCACACAAAGTTTTGCAGATTTCTCTAGCAAGTTAAATTGTACATCTGTATGTAGCCTGATAGATACCCTGATGAGGCATCCAAGGTTGGGTTTATTGGAACCTTGCTCTATGGCCAAGCATTATCATGGTTGGCTCCAATCCTGGAGAAGAACATGGCGAGGGGTTTCTTTGAAAACTCACTGCCATGTTTGGAGATGCACACATAAGCCGAGTAGCAGAAAAAAAACCTTCGAAAGTTACGCCAAGGTAACTGCCTTGCCCCTACCTATGCATTAGAATTAAGGCAGTTGATATTGGATCTCACTTGGCATGAAGAGTATTTCATAAGCCATTATAGATGGGGTTTAAGAGATGATATGAAGGGCCTTCTACTCTGTAAGACAATAGTTACGCAATATAACACAAGAGCAGTAGTAGAGAAGATAACAAATATAGGACAATCTCAACAATTTTCTACTAACAGCAAGTACAAAGATGATGGCGTTGTCCACCCGTGCGCTCTCAAAGTAGAGCTTAAATGGTGATCTAGACAACTCTAGATAGGGAGATACAATGTAGAGGTATCATGGCTCAACTCGATATCTCAGGACATATAGGATCATGGATGGCCTTCCGTGGACGGCTATACATGGGCGGTAGAGCATGGGTGGCCACCGCCCGCGTAATTGCCATACACGACTTAGACCAGTTGAACTGACCTAATAAATATAAATGATTTATGACTCTGACAAGGAATATTCCATGGAATATTCCCTTTACTGTCATGCTGGGGGTGCTGCCCCCGGACCCCCACCAGGGGGCCCGCTGGCCCCCTAGGACCCCCCAACTAGGGCTGCTCACCGCTTCCCCGGACCCCATAGTTGGGGACCCTAGTAACTCCCTTTCCTTTATTCTCTAATGGCTTAGAATTTTTTAAAACTATTATAAATACATATACTAGAGACCAAGAGCTTTCTAATCAGCCAAAGAACACTCAATTTGGATAAGTACACAAGGAGATATGACCTCTGCAAGTTTGAGGTTTAATGAAGACCTTCAGCAGGGGGTGAACCCGAGAATACACACTACGTGCAGAGACTACTGCTCTCAGCTCACAAATACAATGATTATGAAAATTGAGAATAAAAATATAGACAGTAAGAGCTTTAAAATGAGCTATCAAACATGAAATTTGGATATATAATGAGGGAGATACAAGCTCTGTAATCTTTGCATACAAAACTACAGCAGCATAGAGCTACACATATGACTCTCTTGGACTTCCCACAAGATCACGACTTCTCTCCTCTTTTTATAGCATGGGAAACTAATCTAAAACCTTCGTAATACATCTAAATTCGTTGTAGACACTTGGATGGAGGTATTACATGACTCAAGTGCTCAAATAAGCAAAGTATTGATGAACTTTGAGAACTAGCCACATCGACCTTCCACTAGGACACCACTACAGCTCCCCTGTGACTCACTAATTTGACTCACCATGTTCTAAAAATCACATGGTACTTTTGCTATCTTTTATGAATAATATGAGCCTTCTTGAAGTATTTGAAGACTTCGCAAAGGTATTTACATAATTTGAAACTTGTACCCTACATAAAACAATTGTTCACAACATTCTCCCCCTCAAGTTTCAAAGGGTATTTCCTTCATGCCAAGAATATAGTTGAATTTTTGAAGCTTCAGTCCATCCAAGGATTTGGTGAAGATATCTGCAACTTGATCCTTTGTTCCCGCAAAAGAAACTTGTACTTCATTGTTTATGGCCTTCTCTCGAACAAAATGATAGTGAACCTCTATATGCTATGTTCTAGCATGAAAAATAGGATTTGAGGTCATATGAATGCTACTCAAGTTATCCCCATACATAATGATAGTGAACCTCTATATGCTATGTTCTAGCATGAAAAATAGGATTTGAGGTCATATGAATGCTACTCAAGTTATCCCCATATATCAGTGGTACACCAACCTGCACATTCAAGCCATGAAACCACATAACCTCAGTAGTAGCCAATGCTAAACCTCTATACTCAGCCTCTGTAGAAGATAAAACAATTGTAGGTTGTTTCTTTGAACTCCATGTTAATGTCTTGTTTCCTGCTATTACCACATATCCACTTGTGGATCTTCTATCATCTTTGCTTCCAGCCCAATCTACATCACTAAAGACTTTAAGAGTTAGATCAGCATCATGACTATAAAATAATCCTTCGTTCATGGTACCTTTCAAATATCTAAGCACTATTTTCGCTGCATGCATATGAGGTACTCTAGGTTCATGCATAAACTGTTACAATAGTCCCACTGCATAGCATATATCAGGTCTAGTTTTTGTTGCATAAATCAAAAATCCTACCATGGATCTATATGCATTCATATCATGCAACTCATCACCTTCCTTTGCACTCAACTTTACATTACATTCCATTGGAGTAGGAACAAATTTACATTCCTGCATACCAAACCTTTTTCAGTATATCACATATATACTTTCTCTGTATCAACCACATACCTTCATCGCCATACACAATTTCAATCCCAAGAAAGTATCTAAGCAAACTAAGATCTGAAATTTTAAATTCCTTTCCCAAATTACCTTTTATCTCTTCAATTGCTTTTGCATCATTCCCTGTAATCAACAAGTCATCCACATAAATGCATACATAGACACACATGTCATCTACATGTTTTACATAAAGTGAAGATCAGCATGACTCACTATGTATCCTTGCAACATAAGATACTTTACCAACCTTGCATTCCATGCCCTTGGTGCCTGTTTAAGACCATACAATGCCTTCTTTAACCTGCATACATGATTAGGACCATTTGCATCCACATAACCATCTGGTTGTGACATATACACTTCTTCATTTAACTCACCATTAAGAAAGGAATTCTTTATATCGAGTTGATATATATTCCACCTTTTACTTGCAGCTAAAGCCAACAAAGTTCTCACCGTTGCCATGTTTGCTACTGGACTAAATGTTTCCTCATAGTCCAATCCTTGAGTTTGATTATATCCTTTTGCTACAAGTCTAGCCTTATATCTTGACACACTACCATCACTATTTCTTTTAATCTTAAAAACCCACTTGCAACCAATTACCTTTTGTTTTGGTGTCTTTGGAACTAAATTCCAAGTCTTGTTATCCTGTAGTGCTTCCATTTCTTCTCTCATTGCTTTCTCCCACTTTTCATCTCCTTTTGCCTCATCATAACATGTGGGTTCATTTTCTTGCTCAACTTTTCTCATAAAAGCATAATGAGTATTCATGAAAGATTCATAAGTATACCTTTGAGGTTGCTTACTCACTCTTGAAGTTCTTCGTACCTCCAATGTAGATGCTCTTCCTTTCTTATTAGGAACCTTTGATGATTCTCCATACTCACATACATCACTAATTTCCTCTCCTTCATCATTAACTTCAACAAGTTTGAGTTTACCTTTACTTTTAACACTTGGAGGTGACTCTTGCCTTAATCTTCCATTGAAAGGTAACTCTCTTTCTTCATCCAAACCACTTTTCTCATCACTTAAACTTCTTGTGGGCTGAGGTGAGCACTCATCTCCTTCACCTGTATCCTCTTCATCTCCATTTATGACCTGCAAACTTTTCTTATCTACATACCATGAAAGTGATTCATCAAAATTTACATCTCTTGAAACAACCACCTTATTGGTATGAGGATTATAACATCTATATCCTCTTTGAGTATCTGCATAACCAATAAATATACACTTTTCTGATTTCACATCAAGTTTTGATCTAACTTCACTAGGTACATGTACATAACATACACAACCAAATACTTTCAAATGACTTACACTTGGTTTCCTTCCACGCCATACCTCATATGGTGTCAAATGATGAACTCCAGGAGTAGGTACTCTATTCAAAATGTACACACTTGTGCTAACAGCTTCAGCCCAAAAAGAATTAGGCAAACACATATCATTTAGCATGCTTCTAGACGCTTCTACTATCATTCTGTTTCTTCTTTCTGCGACTCCATTTTGTTGTGGAGTATACCTGCATTTAACTTCTCTTTTGATACCTTCATCATACAAAAAATTAGTAAAAGCTTGAGACAAATACTCTCCCCCTCCATCGGATCTTAGCTTCTTAACATATCTTCCTGTTTGCTTCTCGACAAATGATTTAAAATTTTTGAAACAATCAAAGACTTCACTCTTATGTTTAATGAAATACACAAATGTCATTCTACTATGATCATCAATGAATGATACATAGTACTTATTACCAGCCAAGGATGCCTCTTTAGTAGGACCCCATACAACCGTGTGTATAAGGTCTAGCAATCCACTGCTTACATAGCTTGAATGCTTGAAAGGTTGTCTACTCTGCTTACCCATTTGACATGCTTCACAAAGATGCATCATATGTTGCTTAGTAAGATCAGGTAATCCTTCAACAATCCTCTTCTTTGATAACTCCTTTAACATGTGTACATTCATGTGTCCAATCCTTTTGTGCCATAGATCAAGCTCTGCTATTTGATGCATACCATAAGAGAAATAGTTTGTATGATTTGGGTTTACCTTGAATGTGAACAATCTACCTTGTTCTTGACCTCTAGCAATTAACCTTCTTTGCTTTGGATCCTCAATGAAGCATCCTGCATGGTTAAATCTTATTTGCAAACCTTTTTCTACCATTTGACCAAAGGACATCAGATTCTTAGTAATCGTTGGCACATTAAGTACATCCTTCAAGCAATTTGTCTTGCTCTTATCCTGCATAACAACATCTCCAACCTGCATAATCTTATGTGTTGTATCATCTCCTGTTTCTGTTGGAGAATTCCTCTCCTAATCGCAGCGGAAAGTGTAGAAGACCTTCTCAGGATGAAGACTCTTGCCAACAGCAAAACCTTCAAATAACAACTGGTACCAACTAAAATATCCAATGAACTTGAAACTTTGGTCACTCAAACTAGACACCTAGAGCTTTCAAATGAGATATCAAACACTCAATTTGGAGTAGATTTGAGTTGTCAACTATTTGATTCAAAACAGACTACCTGTCCACTCAGTTAGGCTAAAACCTGGACTTCACTAAAACCTGAATAACTCCGAGAGCATAAAGAATTTCATAAAACTGTTCTAGACAGAGGAAGTACTCAAGATAAGCTTTCCAATGAATGTTTAAACACTAAATTTGGATACATATGTTGAGAGATATGACTCTCACAAGTAGACTACCCAAAAATGGGTGTGCAGCTGGACACAACTAAAAACTGGACTTCACTAAAACCTGAATAACTCCGAGAGCATAAAGAATTTCATAAAACTATTCTAGATAGAGGAAGTACTCAAGATAAGCTTTCCAACGAATGTTTAAACACTAAATTTGGATACATATATTGAGAGATATGACTCTCACAAGTAGACTACCCAAAAATGGGTGTGCGGCTGGACACACTCTATGAGAGTGAACTGAACGAAATGACTCAAACCAAATGAAGTAGATACAAGGGGGCTTCCACGCCTTCTTGCTCTCCCATTGAGTGTCCTCCCTTGCTTCGTTTATAGCCAAGTGACCAAAAACTCTCATGATGAGTTTGAGAGCTCTTCTCCATCATTTCTCCACTACTTTGGACAGCCACTCCTCTTACAATTCAGATTTTGGATTTGATTCTCTTTTGAATGATTCTCTTTTGGCCTCCACTACTTGCTGAAGTAAATGCTTCTATTTTTCATTTTTGTATTTTCCTTCTACTTGAAGAAAATCCTTTTTGCAAAAATATATACGAGCTTACTTCTTTATTTTTAACACTCCCCCTCAAGCTCACATGTGAGCTTGCACCTTCAACCATATCTTGTAAGGTGATGTCGTCCTTGAACCTCTTGAGCTTAGAAGCATCGAGGGACTTTGTAAGCATGTCTGCAACTTGGTCATTAGTTCCAATGAACTTTATATCCACATCCTTGCTCAAAACTTTTTCTCGAACATAATGATAATGCACTTCTATGTGCTTGCTTCGTGCATGAAACATTGGATTGTTTGTCAAGTGAATGCTTGACATGTTGTCACCATAAATTGTTATGGTCTCCACCTGCACATCAAGATCAGCCAAGAGCTTATTAATCCACATAGCTTCACAAGTTGCAAAGGCTAAACCTCTATATTCAGCTTCTGTAGATGATAGTGCAACAGTAGGTTGCTTCTTTGAGCTCCATGTGATAGGTTTGCTACCTATCATGAACACATAACCTGAAGTGGATCTTCTATCCTCCTTGGAACCAGCCCAATCAGCATCACTGAAGCCCTTTACCTGCAATTCTTCATCATATCTATAAAACAATGCATGATTGACAGTGTGCTTGACATATCTTAGCACTCGTTTGGCTGAATTTAAATGTTCACTTGTTGGAGCTTGCATAAATTGAGAAAGAACTCCAACAATATAACACAAATCTAGTCTTGTGATCGTAGCATAGATCAATGAACCTATAATACTCCTGTATGTAGTTACATCATGTAACTTCTCTCCATCACTTGAGCATAGCTTCACATTTGTGTCCATAGGTTGAGTGAGTGGTTTGCATTCACTCATTCCAAATCTGAAAAGAACATCCAATAGGTACTTTCTTTGCATTAAGTAATGCCATCTTTCCCATAGACTATCTCAATGCCTAAAAAGTATTTCAGCTCACCAAGATCTGAAATTTTAAACTCCTTACCGAGTTTCCTTTTGATCTCTTGTATTCCTGTAACATTACTTCCTGTTATGATGAGATCATCAACGTATATGCAAATATATACCTGCTTGCCTTCTTCTTTCTTCATGTAGAGAGAGGGATCTGCATTACTTGGACTATACCCACACCTTGTGAGGTACTCGACCAATCTTTGATTCCAAGCACGTGGTGCTTGCTTCAGCCCATACAAAGCTTTCTTCAATCTACAAACAAAATTTGGATGCTTTTTGTCTTCAAATCCAATCGGTTGACTCATGTATACCTCTTCTTGAAGTTGACCATTGAGAAAAGCATTTTTTATGTCGAGTTGGTACAATGGCCATCTCCTTGCTGCACTCACTCCAATCAAGGTTCTAATTGTTCCCATCTTTGCAACCGGGCTGAAAGTCTCTTCATAATCGATGCCGTGAGTTTGCTTGAATCCTTTTGCTACTAGTCTAGCTTTATGCCTTGCTAGAGAGCCGTCAGCATTTCTCTTTATTTTAAACACCCATTTATTTGGAACAATCTTCATACCTTCAGCCTTTGGAACTAGCTCCCATGTGTGATTGTCCTTGAGAGCTTTCATCTCTTCTTGCATAGCTTCTTGCCATTCTTTTTGTGTACATGCTTCTTCATATGCATCGGGTTCTTTATCTTTGACCACCTGTGTCATATATGCAAAATGTTTTGCAATAAAACTATCATAGCTCAGCCTTTCAATTGGATACCTTGCTCTTGAAGACCTCCTTTCATTTCCTTTTGAACATTGCTTCTTCAATCGGTTCAACTTTACCTTCGGTGTGATCACCTCTTCATACTCTTCTTCACTTGTATTTGAATCACTATTTTGGGCAGCACTTTCGGCTTTAGATCTTTCATAAGCTGATGTTGGTGATGAGGAATGACTCCTTAGCCTCCCCTTCCATGCTGAGCTTTCTCCAAGTGATGTAGAAGCTTCTGGACCTGACATTTGAGTGCTTGTTTGCTGAAATTCTTCTTGGACAGCACCTTCATCATCTTCGCAATCTTCTTCAAGAGTCTTCTCTTTCCCTTTGTCTCCAAACCATGGTCTTAGCTCATCAAATACCACATCTCGTGAGACTCGTAGCTCCTTTGTCACCGGATTGTAGCACCTATATCCCTTTTGCTCCGATGAATATCCAATAAAAATACATTTTTCGGACTTTGCCTCCATCTTTGTCCTTAGTTCTTGAGGGATGTGAACATAACACACACATCCAAAAACTTTGAGATGTGTAAGGTCAGGCTTCTTACCGGAATAAACCTCCTCGGGAGTTAGATTATGCACTCCAGCCATTGTGCACTTGTTCATCAAATAAACGGCCGTACTAGTTGCTTCAGCCCAATAGTTTAGTGGCATCTTCATCTCGTTGAGCATGCATCTTGCAACTTCTATGATATGTCGATTTTTCCTTTCAGCTATTCCATTTTGTTGAGGTGTGTACCTACATGTAAATTGTCTCTTGATTCCATTTTCATAAAGAAAGTCTGAAAATTCTTTGGAGAAATATTCTCCTCCTCCATCGGACCTCAAGGTCTTTATGTAGCATCCTGTTTCCTTTTCTACCTGTGCTTTAAATCTCTTGAACATGGAGAACACATCTGATTTTTGTTTTATGCAAAACATCCATACTTTCCTTGAATGATCATCAATAAAAGTGACAAAATATCTATTACCAGCCACTGATGGTTGTTGTGATGGTCCCCATACATCCGTGTGTATCAAGTCGAGGACATTCCTTGCCACATAGTTGCTTTTCTTGAATGGTTGTCGAGTTTGCTTTCCTAGTTGGCATGCTTCACAAAACTCATGTAGTCCGGCATCATTGAATCTTGGAAGACCTCTTACCACTTCATGGTTGCTCATGTCCTTGAGCTTGGGAATGTTGATATGTCCAAACCTTTTGTGCCACAAATCGATTTCAGCTATCCTCTTGTTTCCAAACTGAATATACATCACCTTTCCATGCGGTTGTTGAATGTCCAAAGTGAACATCCTTCCTTCTTTCCTTCCTTGAGCAATGACCTTGAATCTTTCTTTTGGATTCTTTATAAAGCAGCCTTTTTCATTGAAGATAACATGATATCCTTTCTCTACCATTTGTCCTACTGAAATCAAATTCTTTGCAATAGTAGGAACATGAAGAACATCATCCAATACCTTCTTGTCTCCAAGCTTGATATCTCCAACATGCTCAATTGCGTGTTGAGTTTCATCGCCGGTCTCTACACATCCTTTTCCACTTGGAGCTTGTAGCTTTGTGAACAAATCTCCTTGGCATGTCATATGGTTGCTGCAACCTGAATCTATGAACCATTTCTGGTCATCACTTCTCGAGTTGTTGTATTCATGCTTCATGGCAAGCATGGTTTGCTTGTCTCCTTCACTTGATGTAGTCGCATAGTTATTTTGGCTCCTTTGGTTGCCTCCATTCAGCCTTCCGTTCTTTTTCCAACAATCATTTGCATAATGTCCTAGTTTACCACAATGATAACATGTTATACCTTTATGAGGATTGTATGAACCTCGACCTCTTCCTCTATTTCTTCCTCGACCTCTTCCATGTGTGTTGTCATTTGAGTTGTCCTTGTTGTCGTCCGAGTTGTGTTGGCTGAAATTTGTATTGTTGTAGCTTCTTCCTCTTCCTCTCGAGCCTCCTCTTGAGTTTCTTCCTCTACCTCTTCCTGCATATAACATTTGACTATGGCTGTCCTTACCTTTGTTGCCTTCTCCTTGTTGAGCAACCTCTTCAGCCACAAGATTTGGTATAATTTCGTCGAATGTTGGTAGAGGATCTCTATAAAGGATGTTTGTGATGAGGGGCTTCCACTTTTCTTCACTCCTCAAGCCATTGAGGGCTGTTTGGATGATGTCTTCCTCTTCTATCTTGCATCCAAATGATGCTAGTTGATCTCGAAGCTCCTTAATCCTCAATGTATACTCACTAATGCTTTGGTTTGAGCTTTTCTTCATGTTGTTGAGCTCGTTCTTCAGTTGCATCCTCCGAGACCTTGTTGAGGTAGCATACACCTTCTCCAATGCTTCCCAAACTTCTTTGGCTGTTTCTAAGCTTTGCACATGACCAATCATAGTGTTAGAAATAACTTGTGAGATGAGGAACATCACCCTTCGATTCCTCTCTTCCCAATCAGCAAATTGTCTCCTTTGTGCCGGAGTAATGTTGGGATCTTCAAGGTCTACCGGTTGTGGATCATGTCCACTAACTAAACCCCATAAACCTTTACCTTTAAGGTAATTTATCATTCTATACCTCTAAGACTGAAAATTTTCTTTGTCTAACTTCTCAACTTGTTGTCCTAAATCAGCCATTGAAAACTTCCAAGATTGAAGTTTACCTCAAGTATGTTGTGGCACTCTCTCTTGAATTCACGAAGCTCCCCCTTGATTTGTAGCTTTCCCTTTGCTTCAAGTTAGTTCCAATGCTTTGCCTCTTCAAACTCCAAGGCTCTGATACCAAATGTTGGAGAATTCCTCTCCTAATCGCAGCGGAAAGTGTAGAAGACCTTCGCAGGATGAAGACTCTTGCCAACAGCAGAACCTTCAAATAACAACTGGTACCAACTGAAATATCCAATGAACTTGAAACTTTGGTCACTCAAACTAGACACCTAGAGATTTCAAATGAGATATCAAACACTCAATTTGGAGTAGATTTGAGTTGTCAATTATTTGATTCAAAACAGACTACCTGTCCACTCAGTTAGGCTAAAAACTGGACTTCACTAAAACCTGAATAACTCAGAGAGCATAAAGAATTTCATAAAACTGTTCTAGACAGAGGAATTACTCAAGATACGCTTTCCAGCGAATGTTTAAACACTAAATTTGGATACATATGTTGAGAGATATGACTCTCACAAGTAGACTACCCAAAAATGGGTGTGCGGCTGGACACAGCTAAAAACTGGACTTCAATAAAACCTGAATAACTCAAAGAGCATAAAGAATTTCATAAAACTGCTCTAGACAGAGGAAGTACTCAAGATAAGCTTTCCAACGAATGTTTAAACACTAAATTTGGATACATATGTTGAGAGATATGACTCTCACAAGTAGACTACTCAAAAATGGGTGTGCGGCTGGACACACTCTATGAGAGTGAACTGAACGAAATGACTCAAACCAAATGAAGTAGATACAAGGGGGCTTCCACGCCTTCTTGCTCTCCCATTGAGTGTCCTCCCTTGCTTCTTTTATAGCCAAGTGACCAAAAACTCTCATGACGAGTTTGAGAGCTCTTCTCCATCATTTCTCCACTACTTTGGACAGCCACTCCTCTTACAATTCAGATTTTGGATTTGATTCTCTTTTGAATGATTCTCATTTGGCCTCCACTACTTGCTGAAGTAAATGCTTCTATTTTTCATTTTTGTATTTTCCTTCTACTTGAAGAAAATCCTTTTTGCAAAAATATATACGAGCTTACTTCTTTATTTTTAACAGTTTCAACATGACCTTTACATGAAGGATTATGCATATTAAAAGACCTTGAAGCATCATGTGACATATGGTTAGAGCAACCACTATCTACATACCATACATCACTATTGCAATTCATCTTAGTTTCTACATTCATCATAAGAAGAGAATCATAATCATCACTTTTACCTTCAACTACATAATTTCCTTGTTGTTTACCTCTTCTTGAATAGCCTCCTCTTCGATTACCACCTTGACTATTTTCATTTTGATAACAATCTTTAACATAGTGTCCATACCTTCCACATATATAGCAATTGTTGTTATCTTCACTCCTTTGTCTTTGATTGTAGTTGTAGTTGCCTCTCGTACCTCTAGCGCTTGATCTTCCTCTTCCTCTTGTGTTGAAGAATCCACTTGAAGTCCCTTGATCATCGCTTCTTCTTCCTCGACCTCTATTTGAACCTCTTCTACCTCTGTTTCCACCTCTTGATGATCCTACATAAAGAGCTTGTCCTTGAGATCCTTTTTTATTTGAAGTAGAACCATTTAGATTCATCTCCTCCGTGACCATGAGAGCAACAAGCTGATCAAAGTCTGGTAATTCTCCTCTAACATAAACTGAAGTAATGAATGGTTTCCATCTCTCATCTTCCTTGAGTCCGTTGAGAGTATGTGCAACCAAGTCGTCGTCCTCCACATGAGCTTGAATTGATCCTACTCGATCTGCAATCTCTTTAACCTTCAACAAGTAATCATTGACCGATGTCCTTGTATCTTTCTTTATGTTATTCAACACATTTTTGAGTTGAATCTTCCTTGCTCTTGTACTTGTAGCATAGAACCTTTCCAATGCAAGCCAAACATCTCTACTTGTGTCTAGATCTTGTATGTGTTCTACCATTGAATCTTGAATATTTTGTGATAAAATGAATATAACCCTTTTGTCTCTTTCATTCAAGTCTAAACTCCCTCAATTGTTGCTAATTTGGATCCTCTGGTAATATAGTCTTGATATCCGTTCCATCAATCAAACCATACAAGCCTCTACCTTGCAAGTATGCTGTGATTCTAAATCGCCATGCCTGATAGTTGTTCTTATCAAGCTTCTCTATTTGTGCATGTTGATCGCCGAGTGTGCAAAATACTAACCTTCCTCCTTTAACCCTCCTTTTGGATATATGTGATAAGAAGAAGTATGAGATTTACCTTTGTAATAAAGTCTATGCACCTTTCTTTGCTTGGATGTTGCTTGAGATGCTTCCTTGCTATCTCCTTCTACCTTTGTGTAGTGTCGATGATGAACCGCTACTCCACTAGTTTCAAATTCTTCATCAAAGTATTATAACCTTCTCCAAGCTTCAATTCCTTGCTCTGATACCAATGTTGGATTTTATTGACCTCCAAAGTATAGCTGGAAGTAGGTAGAACCCCCTAGGAACAAGTTGACCCTCTCACAAACTTCATCATAGAAAACAAGTCATGCTTGCAGAGCTTAATGTTCCCTAATGGCTTAGAACTTTTTACACTATTTTAACCACATATACTAGAGACCAAGAGCTTTATAATGAGCTAAAGAACACTCAATTTGGATAAGTACACAAGGAGATATGACCTCTGCAAGTTGGAGGTTTAATGGAGACCTTCAGCAGAGAGTGAACCCGAGAATACACACTACTTGCAGAGAGTATTGCTCTCAGTTCACATAACCAATGATTATGAAAATTGACAGTAAAAACGTAGACAGTAAGAGATTTAAAATGAGCTATCAAACATAAAATTTGGATATATAATGAGGGAGATACAAGCTCTGCAATCTCTGCATACAAAACTACAGCAACATAGAGCTACACATATGAATCTCTTGGACTTCCCATAAGATCACAACTTCTCTCCTCTTTTTATAGCATGGGAAACTAATCTAAAACCTTCCTAATACATCTAAACTAGTGGTAGACACTTGGATGGAGGTATTACATGACTCAAGTGCTCAAATAAGCAAATTATTGATGAACTTTGAGAACTAGCCACATCGACCTTCCACTAGGACACCAGTGCAGCTCCCTTGTGACTCACTAATTTGACTCACCATGTTCTAGAAATCACGTGGTATTTTTGCTATCTTTTATGAATAATATGAGCCTTCTTGAAGTATTTGAAGACTTCCCAAAGGTATTTACATAATTTGAAACTTGTACCCTACATAAAACAAATGTTCGCAACATCCTTACAACACCTTACATGGTCCAGTATGATCTTCATCCAACATGCACGTTGGGATTCCTATCAATTGGGTAATGCACGCTCGGCTTCTCCTCATAATGGGGGCCTTACAAAATGTGCATACAATCATGAGGGGTCGACATTGATCATATACTAACACGCCCCCTCAATGTTTATCGATGATAAAACAAGTAGGTCTCGATACTATGCCCATCTGTTGAAGATGGCTGTTGAGCTGCTCTCTTCCAAGTGCTTTAGTGAATATGTCAGCACAATTTGCCTCTATTGGGCAATACTCTAGCTCCAAAATTTCATCTTTAATTAGCTCACGAATGTAATGGTATTGTACTTCTATGTGCTTGGTGCGAGCATGAAATACTGGGTTCTTTGCAATAGCCATACAACTTTTACCATCACACTTGAGTACAGTTGCCATATTTGATGCAAAGCCTAGATCTGCAAGAATTCTCCTTAACCAGACTACCTTAGAAGAAGCAAAACAAGCTGCTTTGTACTCTACTTGAGTGGAGGAGAGTGCGAGAGTTGGTTGCTTCCTACTTACCCAAGAAAATATTCCTGAACCAGTGAGAAACAATATCCAGAAACGGATTGTCTAGAATCACAATCTCCAGCCCAATCTGAATCACAATATCCTTGAAGTGTATCACCTGCGGTATACAAAATACCAAAATCCAAGGTTCCTACAATGTACCTTAGAATTCGCATTCCAGCATTCCAGTGACTCTCCTTAGGTTTGTTGGAAAACCTGCTTAACACTCCAACAATATAGCAAATGTTTGGTCTAGTGTTTCACAGAAAAATAAGACTTCCAATGAGCTTCCTATACTTCTTAGCATCCACATCAGGCATGTTATCATCCATAGATAGCTTATGATTTACCTCCATAGGTGTGCTAGTTGGTTTGCAATCCATCATTCCAAATGCCTTGAGAATTCCTTTGGCATACTTTTGTTGTGAGATGAAAATGCCATGCTTCCTTTTCCATACTTCAATTCCCAGACAAAAATGGAGTAGACCTAAGTCTGCCATTTCAAAATCAGTTCCCAAGTTGATTCGAGTTTGATTGATGAGTTCTTGATGATCTCTTGTAATGATGAAATCATCTACATATACAATGATAACAACTAGCTTGCTATCCCTTTTTGTTACCTACAAGTTAACATCAGAAGTACTTCTTTCAAAACCCATATTTCTGAAAAAATTATCTATTCGTTGGTACCAAGCTTGTGGAGCTTGCTTAAGTCCATACAAAGCTTTCTTCAACTTGCAAACTTTATTTTCTGAATTGGGCACCTCAAAACCTAGTGGTTGAGATACATATACCTCCTCCTTGAGGTGACCATTCAAAAATGCAGATTTGACATCCATCAGGAAAATAGGCCAGGCCTTTTGTGCAGCTACTGCAAGTACCGTCCGAATAGTTGTCATGCATGTTGTTGGCGCAAAAGTTTCTTGAACATCAAATCCTTCGATTTGTGAAAAACCCTGTGCAACTAATCTTGCCTTATACTTTTCTAATGTTCCATCTGCTTTATGCTTAGCTTTCCAAATCCATTTAGTACCTATTACCTTCATCTTTGGCGGCAAGTAGACTAGATCCCATGTATCATTTTTTAGTATACTATCATACTCAGACTACATTGCCGCTCTTCAACCTGGATCATCAAGGGCTTCTTCAATGGTGATAGGTTCCTTTATCAAGCCCATGATATCTGCCATTAGATTCATGTTAACAATGTGTTCTAAGGCTCTTCTTTGTTCCTCTATTCTCTTTGATCTTCGTAATCCATCAGAGGATGATTCTGGTACATCTACATGTCGATTGTGATCATCAAAGAGCTGTTGTGCCCACTTTGGTAGTGGCTTATGCTATGCAACTACAACTGGTTGGCTTTTTATTAAGGAAATTTCTCCATCAGATGCTTCCTCCTCCTCAACTTTAACCTTTCTTTTGATAGGCACAAGGTGAGATATTTCTCCGTTTGATGAGATAGTAGATTTACCTTTATCTTCTACTAAGTGTGGTCTTCATCAAACACCACATCTCGGCTAACAAAAATCTTCCTTGCCTCAGGATCCCACAACATGTATGCTTTAGAGTCTTCCTTACAGGAAGACACACTTTTTGCTTTTTGAATCCAACTTTGATCTTGTTGAATCAAGAATATGTGCATAACAGAAACAACCAAAAATTTTGAAATGCAAAACTGAAGGCGTTTTACCAAAATATGCTTCTTGAGGAGTCATCCCCTTCAGTGCTTTTGTGTAGCTTCGATTGAGGATGTAGACTGTTGTATTGACTGCTTCTACCCAAAATGAATCAGGCATGTCTTGAGCCTTTAACATACAACGAGCCATTTCAACTACTCTGTTGTTTGTGCGCTCAACAACGCCATTTTGTTGAGGTGTATGAGCTGTGGTAATTTGCCTTTTCACACCATGCTCCTTATAGTAATCGTTGAATTCTGTTGATAGGAATTCACCTCCTCTATCTATTCTAAATTTCTTCAATTCCCTTCTTGATTCATTTTCTACATACTTATGCCACATTTTAAATTTTTCAAAAGCATCAGCCTTCTCTCGAATGAAATAAACCCACATCTTTCTACTATAATCATCAACTAACAGCAAAAATATTACCGTAGAGATCAGAATGTACCAACTCTAGAGGAGCTTGAGATCGATTGCTGGTCTCTCTTGGAAATGCCTTTCATTGTTGCTTGCCCATCATACAAGCTTCACAAGGTTCTTAAAACTCTGAAAATGCAGGCAAATGAGCAACCATCCCTGTTCTTTGCATCTCCTTCAAAACTGCAAATCCGAGATGCCCAAATCATTGGTGCCATAACCTGCTTACATCTTTATCTTCTGTAGCAGTTAAAGCACTTAACTCATGTAAGTTATCCGTCCACGATCTGTTATTGCAAAAGCTGACAACAAATTTCTTTTGAGTGTAGGTACATAGAGAACATCGGATAACTTTTTCTCAAAACTTGGAGAAGTGATAAAAGAGATGGTTCTAGTTCCTTCCGCTAGACACTTGGATTTGTTTCCCACCACTACATTGATGGATTCCCCCAGAGGCACTAGGGAACTATACCAATCCTTTTTACTGGTCATATGGCAAGAAGCTCCACTATCTAAAATCCATGGTTCATCAACACGAGCTTGAGCAGATGAACATACCTCTTCAATAGCTACCCAAAGTTCCAGCTCTGTGTTGTTTGTAGACTCTTTGTTCTTCCACGATGATTTTACAATCCCATTCCATTCAACAGCTTGCTTCTTTCTGCAATCCTTGATGGCATGGCCTTTCTTTTCACAATAGAAGCAACTTCCTGTGAACTTTTTCTCCTTTGGCTTCTTCTTTGATACATAAGAAGAGCCTTTACCTTTTGCATTTGCTGAAAATGCAGCATCACTTGTACTTTGCCGATTCCTCAACTGCATCTCTTCTTCTAGAAGCATAGCACAAAACTCTTCAAATGTGAGGGAAGTTGGTCTTACGTGAGTGTTAAGGGCTATTACTAATCCATCATACTTTGCTGGAAGAACACGTACACATCTTTGAGCCAGATCATCTGGTGTTATAACAACACCTACTACAGCCAATTGGTCTTGAAGATATTTTATCCGTTTGATAAAATCTTCAACCTTTTCAGAATCAGAATGCTTTTCATTTGCCAACTGATTTTCTAAATTTTATATCCTCGTGTGGTTCTTGGTCTTATATTGTCGACCCAATATGCCCCAAGCATCATGTGCTTTAGTAGTATGTTGAACTAAAGTAAGCAGAGAATCACTTACACTAGTGACAATTGCACATAATGCATCAACATTCTGCCTCTTCCAAGCTCGTAGAAGATCTGGATCAAGCTGAATCATCAATCTAGAATTTGCTGGATCTTCAATTGGTATAGGCTCTAGATCCAATCCCATTGGTCACATGAGAGCGTCAAGTAATTCATAGGAGTCTAAAATTGCAGAAATTTTGAACTTCCAGAGTGTATAGTTCGTTCCATCCATCTTCCCTTCACTGAATGCAGGTGGGCGAATTCGAATAGGTGCAGCATTAACATTAGCTGAAGCACCAAGACCAGTGTTCGATGATGAAGCCATCCTATAATCACTCGAATAATCTACTGATATTCTAGTCTGCTAGTAGGCTAAAATAGTGATACTTCTCAAGTTATTCGAACCTTATAGCTCTGATACCATGTAAGAGAATTGTTATGCAATATAACACAAGAGCAATAGCAGAGAAGATAACAGATATAGGAGAATCTCAACAAATTTCTCCTAACAGCAAGTACCAAGATGATGGCATTGTCCACTCGTGCGCTCTCAAAGTAGAGCCTAAATGGTGATCTAGACAACCCTAGATAGAAAGATACAAGATAGAGGTATGCTGGCTCAACTTGATATCTCAGGTAGTGCAGAAGTCATGTATATATAGGATCATGGATGGCCTTCCATGGACGGCTATACATGGGCGGTAGAGCGTGGGCGGTAGAGCGTGGGCGGCCACCGCCCGCGTAATTGCCATAGAGGGCTTAGACCAGTTGAACCGACCTAACAAATATAAATGATTTCTGACTCTGACAAGGAATATTCCATGGAATATTCCCTTTACCGTCACGCCGAGCGTGCTGTCCTCGGACCCCAACCAAGTCGCCCGCTAGCCCCCTAGGACCCCCAGCCAGGGCTACTCACCACTGCCCCAGACCCCACAATTGGGGACCCTAGTAACTCCCTTTCCTTACAATACCTTACTTGGTCCAATATGACCTTCATCCAACATGCAAGTTGGGATTCACATCAATTGGGTAATGCACGCTTGGCTTCTCCTCATAAAGGGGGCCTTACAAAATGTGCATACAATCATGAGGGGTAGACATTGATCATATACCAACATGCTCATGATGCTAGAGGTTAAGACATTGAATGAATACATCATGCAAGCTATTCAATGCGATAACTGAATTTTTGAAGGGAAACAAAAAAAGCAAGTAGAAGGAAGACCTCACCAATGGAAACCCTTCCAGCCCACTCCTAAAGTTGATTCTATGCCTGAACCTATGCAAATAGATGTAACTAGGTTCCAGCCTCTAACACCATAAGACAAACAGATTAGGAGAGATAACAAGTTATGTCTCTACTGTGGAAACCGTGGACATATTGCAATTAATTGTTCCAACAAGAGAACAAACTCTAGAGTCGCAGCCACCATTTTAGAGTAGGGAAACGAGGAAGTCCAGTTGTAAAAGAAATTGTACAGCTGGACCATGATATAAGAAAGGGCTCATAATTCCAGCTACAACAATAGAAACGTGTCTTGCACCTGTCAAGTATATCATGCCCAATAAGACCCTTTCCCTTATAGCCCTAGTAGATTCAAGAGCCTCCTCATGTTTCATGGATGAAGGATTGGTTAAGGAATATGGAATTCTTTTACTTCAGAAGAACAAACGAGTTGTAGTTGAACTAGTAGATGGACAACCTCTAGCATCTAGAAATATAACCATGGAAACCACACCACTAAGAGTACACCTTGGTGACCATGAATCCCATATATGTTTCAATGTAATATTGAGCCCAGTAAATCTAGTTATCATTGGAATGCCCTGGTTAAAGAAGTAAAATCGAGACATAAATTGGGAAAAGAGTAAAATCACTCTTCGAGATATCTAGAAGAACCCAACATATGTCAGAGCCAAGACCCGCATACATGTAGTAAGGAAGGAACTGACATAAATGATCTATGCCATACCAGCTCAAGAATCCAAGAAAGATGATCCAGTGAAGCTACCCAATCAGTACAAATGCTTTGAATACATTTTTGAAAAGAAGAATGCAGATATCCTCCCAGAGCATAGACCTTATGATTGTCCCATAGATCTTCAAGAGGGAGCACAACCACCCTTTGGACCAATCTATAAACTATCCCCAGAGGAACTTACAAAACTATGTAAGAACATTGATGAGAATCTAGCAAAGGGGTTTATCAAACACTCAAAGTCTCTAGAAAGAGCTCCTATTTTATTGGTCAAGAAGAAGGATGGGACTCTCTGGATGTGTATAAACTAACTTGGATTGAATAAAGTCACTATAAAGAATAGAGACCATCTACCACTCATATCGGAGCTCTTGGAATGCCTTGGAAAAGCAAAGCTCTTCACAAAGATTGACCTTCGAGGAGCTTACAACTTTGTCAGGATGAGAGAAGGAGACGAATGGAAGATAGCATTTCGAACAAGGTATGGCCATTTTGAATATGTAGTTATGCCATTCGGTCTTACAAATGTTGGAGTTGTCTTCCAACATATGATCAATGATAGCTTTCAAGAATATTTAGATAATTTTTTTGTAATATACCTTGATGATATCTTGATATTCTCCAAAAATCTAGAGGATCATGAATTTCATGTAAAGATAGTCCTAGAGAAACTAAGAGAAAAAGGATTATATGCAAAATGGGAGAAGTCCTCTTTCCACAAGATAGAAGTGGAATTTTTAGGGTACATTGTATCAGATAAAGGAACTTTTATGGACCCTAAGAAGATTGATACAATCCTTGGTTGGCAACCACCTTCATGTGTTCAAGATGTACAATGTTTTTTGGGGTTTGCCAACTTCTACAGGATATTCATCAGAGATTACTCAAAGATAGTGACACCTCTTACCAAGCTTGTACGGAACTCAAAATTCCCATGGACTGAAGAAACAAAAAAAGCTTGTCAGACCTTGAAATCAGCATTCACTACTGCTCCAATTCTAGTTCATCCTGATCCTAGTAAACCCTTCCTCCTAGAGATAGATGAATCAAACTTTGCCGTAGGGGCCATTCTTTCCCAATATGGAGATAATGGACACCTACCTCTGGAAGATCTTATCTTGCACCAAAGAAGGGTGAAAAAACCTGTGATCAACAAGAGAGTGTATTACTCAAGCCTGAGCATCTCCAACTAGCAGCTATCTCTCCAAGCCATCATGAAAAATCAGTCTTGAATCATTTGATCTGTGAGAATCTACCACAAGATGAATTTTTTGTAATGTTAAGGAGAAAAGAAGGAAAATTCCAAGAAGTAAATGAGTTTTAGGAAAAGGATGGATTGCTATTCTATAAGAACCTATTGTATGTCCCTCAAGGAAAGCCCAGGATCCAAGTACTTCAACAACGTCATGAAAACCTTGCAGCAGGACATTTTGGAGTAAATAAAACAATAGAACTCATATCAAGGGATTTTTTATGGCCTCAAATGTGGAAGGAAGTCAAAGAATATATTCAAGCTTGTGAAACTTGCAATAGATCTAAGGTACCGTGAAATAAACCTCATGGCCTCTTGCAACCTTTACCTATTCTAGAAAGGCCATGGGCTTCATTGTCTATGGATTTTATCATAGATCTACCAAAGTCAAATAAGTGTGATACCATTCTTGTTATTGTGGATAGATTTACAAAGATGGCGCACTTCATTCCAACTACAAAGGCAATCACAGGTGCACCCACTACTAGACTTTTCCTCAGATACATATTTAGGCTTCATGGATTACTTGATTATGTTGTTAGTGATCAAGGTCCACGATTCATATCCAGATTTTGGAACAGTCTTTGCAAGATCCTTGGTATTCAACTTAAACTATCTACAGCAAATCATCCACAAACTAATGGACAAACAGAACAGGCGAATCAAGTCCTAGATCAATATCTCTGTTGCACTAGAAACTATCACCAAAATGATTGGTTTGAGTTGTTACCCTTTGTAGAGTTTGCCTATAACAATAGTGTTCATGCATCTACTAAGCAAACTCCCTTCTTTGCAAACTATGGACAATATCCAAGAATGGATATACAACTCTCAAATCATGTCAAGAATCCAGCTGCCAGAGATAAGGCCCAGTACCTGATGGACATTCACAAAGATGTCAAGTAAGAGACCCATAAAGCTCAAGAACAATATAAGTACTATTCAGATCAACATCGTGTCCAGAATCCATCGTATCAAATTGGTGATAAAGTATGGTTACTCAGAAACAAATTGCAAACTTCAAGGCATTGTGCAAAGTTGTTGGTGCAAGAAAATCATCAATTGATGTCTTGGATAAAGAATTGAAGTCAAAAGATGAAGGAAAGATCAACAAATGAAGTTTGAAGATAGTGCATATTTAGGAAATGAAGACTTGTATACATATGTACATTAAACTTGTATTTAGCTCACTTATACCTTTGTTATGGTCATGAGCTTGTACATATATGCCTATATATACAAGTAGAAAGTTGGGGCAAGTATGAGAGAGCATAAGATGAGAAAAACTAGTTTTTGTAAAAGTCAGTAGACACTTTAGAAGTGTAGAAGATCTTCTCATCATTCAGATGTTATACTTTTCAAACAAGAAGAAAAATTGGGCCCGATCGTTTGCTGAGTACTCCTTGTGTGTTTAATCTTTTCTAAAATGATTTTGTACAAGTCTAATTCTTAGTTGATTGACCTCCATACAAGTTTTCAGATTCATATTGTGATCAGGCTGAGAGAATTGAGAGTGTTACACTTATGTGTTCCTCAAGTAGCTTTGATGTGAACATTTTCCCTATACATGGGTCCTTTTTACTCTAGTACTGGCTAGAGGTTTTTTCCCCATGTTACCACAATACTTGATGCTCTCATATGTGGTGGTACTTTGTACTTAGGGATAATTATTCAGCTCTTACTTCAGTTCAGTTCATTGTCAATAGAGAGAGCTATTCCAGCCATCATCTTCTCCATCAGTCTTGTTGCGTTTGTGCTCTTTGTGTGTGCTTCTCATGTGTCTCTCGCACTTCTACACACACCCAAAGAGTGCTATCAGAGTAGGTTCAACTCCTTCTCAAGTTTTGGTTTTTCGCTTCCAGACATGCGTGCACTTTCAACCGTGCAAATCGACTTCGGAGCATAGATTTGTGAATTTGAGCAGCCAAGAAACATTTCCACCAGGTGTACTTAGGTTTTAGCCCCATTTCAAAGCCATTTTTGCAGTCAGAATTGCCATCAAAGTGACGGTTTGTGAGCTGAAATTTCAGCATTCATTTTGACTTTTGTGGAAGTGAAGATTTTGTCATATTCTTGTTCCTTAGTGAAATGGCGGCAGCAATGACTTGTTTGGCATGCTTCAAGCTGAAGATAAGCTTGATGGCACCAACTATCCAATGTGGTCTTACATGATGATGCATGTTTTTTTTGCTAAACAACTTTGGAACATAGTGCGAGATGTAGATCGAAGGCCTGCAGGTTCTTCTACTTCATAGTCTACTGTCACAGATGGAGCTTCTTCTTCGAGTACAGTGGTTTCTCCTTCTCCACCTACATAGGAGCAACTTAGATGGGATGGAAAAGATGCTCAAGCTCATGCTTTGATTGCACTTTTATTGAAGTGGCATATAGTTCCACACATTTGATCATGTTCTACATCGAGACAGGCATGGGCCACTCTTTCTTCTTTGTATGATGTGCGTAATGAAGCATGTGTTGCATACTTGAGGAAGCAACTTGAGGATGTATGTATGGTTGAAAATGAGTCAGTGGATGTGTATGTGACACACATCAAGGACTTGAAAGAGAAATTGGCAAACATAGATGAGATCATTCTGGATGCATCACTCATTTCTACATTGTTGAAAGGATTACCGGAATCTTTTCAAAAATTTTCTACTACACTCCGTTTGGTTGCAAAAGGAAATCCTAATATGTATGCATTTGATGAGCTTGTGTCTCTTCTTTTGCAAGAAGAGCAATCTAGAGTGAATAGGAGTGGTTTGATTGAGGGAACATAAGTACTTGCTATCTCACAAAAGAGGAAAAGCAAATATGGTTCAGCTTTGGGTTCATCAAAACCAAAGCCTCAAGCTTCCTCTTCCACTCATTCATCTAATTATGCCGATTTGCAGAAGAAAAGAGATGCAAATATTGCGGGAAGGTTGGTCATACTATTGATGAGTGTAGAAAGCTTGCTAAACACAATGAAAAGAAGAAAGAATCGGGCATGTCTACTGCTTAAAATTCAGAAAATGTAAAGAATGATGAAGCTAACATGGCTCAATATTTTTGGGCATGTTTTGTTACGTGTCATTATGATGCTTCTTTTCATTCTAAATGTATGGTTGTGAATGAGGCTGATTCCAATTGGTTTTGTGATAGTGGTGCTTCAAAGCACATAACATCATGCAAAAGATTTTTTCCCTCTTTGAAAGATGCACCTAAAGGAGGACATGTGGTGTGTGCAAACAATGCCTCTTATCCTATCATTGGAGTAGGAGAAATTGAGCTTACGGCTGCAAATGGAGGTGTGATTCTCTTAAAAAATGCATTGTATGTGCCAGGTATCAAGAAGAACTTAATTTCAGTTCCGTTGATTGCCAAAGCTGGACTTCATGTACACTTTGTTGATGATAAGTGTATGGTTTATGATTTCACCAATGGTGATGTTATCTTGATGTCTACTACATTATGTAATGGTTTTTCTCGCATGGAAACATACAAGAGGGCTGCCTCGAATGCCTTTGTTGCTCATACTTGTTCCATGGCTGAAATGGAGCTTCGGCATGATCGTTTTGGTCACTTAAACTTCAATAGTTTGCTTTACTTGCAAAAGAAGGACATAGTTATTTGTTTGCCTACACTTGAGTCCATTGAAAAGCATGCATGTGAAGGTTGTATTCTTGGAAAAATGCATCGTGCTTCTTTTCCAAAAGATAGTCATACACACACTACAAGAAAATTGCAGCTTGTTCATAGTGATGTATGTGGTCCCGTCAAGAATCCATCTTTTTGGAGTCATGTATATTTTGTTACCTTCATTGATGATGCTACTCTTCATACATGGGTGTATCCTATGAAATCAAAGAATGAGGTATTTTCTTGCTTCAAAGCTTTTTTAGCTATGCCTGAAAATTTTTCTTCACAAAAGCTTTTGACTCTACGCACGGATCGTGGTGGTCAACACATGTCACATGAGTTTAATGCTTTTCTTCGTGAAAGAGGTATCTCACAACAATGTACGGTGCCATATACACCTCAGCAAAATGGTATTGTCGAGCGTAAAAATAGAACTCTACTTGAAATGGCACGATGTATGGTTAAAGGAAATCATAAGTTTTGGATGGAAGCGGTCATGTGTGCAAATTAAGTGTTGAATCACTGCCCTACAAAAACATTGAGAGTCATCACTCCTTATAAGGCTTCGAATGGTCATAAGCCTATGGTTAGTCATATGTGTGTGTTTGCTTCTTTGGCATATGCTCTTGTGCCATCACAACAACATCACAAACTTGATGACAAGGCAAAGGAATGTATATTTGTTGGTTATAGTGCTGAAAATAAGGGATATAGGTTGTACCATCCATTGACGAACACAATTATTGTGAATTGAGATGTGGTATTTGTTGAAAGTTCAGTTTTTCCTCTACTTCAATGCAAAAAACAGCCAATAGTTAGCTCACAAGATGTGTTCGATACACTCATGCCTTTGTTCCAAAATAGTGTGCTTGACTATGGCCCTATAGACCAGCCAACTGAGGCTCAAAGGGCTGAAAAATTCTAGCCAAATAGGGCCGAAAATGCAGAGAATTCCAACCAAACGTGGCTGAAAACTTTTAGCCAAAAATTATCAGAATTGCTGGAAATTTCCAGCCATATATGGTTGAGCATTTGCATAAAATTATGGCTAATCATGAGCATGAAATTCAGCCCACGTATGATGTACATGTTGAAGATGTATTACATAATGAAGGCGTATCTATCAAGATTGCATAGACTATGCCAAAGTGGTTGAAACAAACTTTGCAAGACAGCAAATTGAGTGCACCTTTACTTGGTAGAACAAGATCAAGCTCTCACCATGCATCAAGTAATTTTGTGGATTATTCTCTTATTGCTACAGCATGTAATGAAGAGCCAATTTCTTTTGAAGATGCATGTGATGATCCACAATGGATGAGTGCTATGCAATCAGAAATGGATTCCATACATAGGAATGGTACTTGGGAGTTATGTGAATTGCCAAAAGGAAAGAATGTCATTGGTACAAAGTGGGTTTACAAGATTAAGAGAAAATCTTATGGTAATGTTGATCGCTACAAAGCTAGATTGGTTGCCAAAGGATATGCACCACAATATGGCATTGACTATGAGGAAACTTTTGCACCTACGTCACGCATGACTACCATTCGTATCGTGGTTGCATTGGCTGCCCATCGAGGTTGGAAAGTACATCAGCTCGACATAAAAACAGCCTTCTTGAATGATGATTTGCAAGAAGAGGTTTATGTGAAGCAACCTCCTCGATTTGCTATGAAAGGGAAAAAGCATATGGTTTGTCGCTAGCATAAAGCCTTGTATAGTCTCAAGCAAGCTCCACGTGCATGGTATGACAAAATCCATAAGCACCTTATTGCTCTTGGCTTCACATGTAGTCCGATTGAAAACACACTCTATGTATGCAAAAATGGGGCTGATCTTATAGTGCTTGTTCTTTATGTCGATGACATACTCTTGACTGGGTCATGTGATGCAAAACTTGACATTCTTATGGCTGATTTGTAGCATACTTTTGATGTCACTTATTTTGGTCCTTTGAGCTACTATCTTGGCATCCAATTTGTATCCGTTGAGGGGGGAATTGTTATGCATCAAGCAAAGTATGTTGAAAAACTACTTCAGCATTTTGACTTTGAGGATTGCAAGCCAGTTTTCACACCAAATGAGACAGGATTCAAGTTCTCAATCGAGGATTCCAGTGATGCATTTGACACTTCTCTTTATCAGCAAGCTATGGGATGTCTTATATATGCATGCAACACAAGGTCAGATATACAGTCTACAGTTTCCCAGTTGAGTCGATTCATGCATATCCCTGGCACAAAGCATTGGCAAGCAGTGAAACGTGTGTTTAGGTATCTGCGAGGCACTTTGAGCTTAGTTCTCTTTTATGGCAGAGATATTCAGCCATGCTTGCATGCTTTTACAGATAGTGATTGGGCTGGTTGTTATGATACTCGCATGTCCACTAGTGGTAATTGCTTTTTCCTTGGAGACTCATGCATATCTTGGTTGAGTACGAAGCAACCTATAGTGAACAGCGAGTCGTAACAAACGAGAACTATGTCGTAAAAAGAGAACACTCTCGTCAAAAATTACATGTTTTCACCTCATTTTTTGGAATTCCTTTACACCAGTATACATATATTACAAAAATGAGGTGAAAACAAGTAATTTTTGACATTTTTTGTCATTTTCTCAAAAAAAATGAGCTCAAAATGTAGTCAAAATTTCACTATATTAGGCATTGACGTGTCCCAAAATGTATATGACAAGACATTGACATCTCCAAAATCTATATGATAAGACATTGACATGTCTAAAATATATATAAGAATGTAGAAATCAATAGTTTTTACACAAAAATAACATTTTAGACATATCTTTAATGGGTGGATATCTGATTGTTATTCAAAATTGCTACAAAACATGGTTTCATTAACCAAACTACTTTGAGGCATTTACATAAGCACTAAAAATGTCTGAGAGCTTCAATGCAACTCACAACTTTGTCGATCTATGTCTACACCCTCATCATCTGATGCACTTGATTCAGTCTCATACTGTTGAGAGCTCTCTTCTTCTTCTTCAATATCCACAAGAGCTCTATCTTCATCCACGTACATACCAAATTCTACAGGATCATGCACAACTCTTCTTGTTTTCCTATGATTTCCTGTACCACATACATCTGGAAGCTTTTGTTTTATCATGTTGATGGTTGCTTTCCTCAAGTGACCAGTTTTTGTCAAGGAAAAATCATAAACAAGAATATCTACATCATCCATTTTAAGAGTGGATGTGCTTCGAATATTCTTTTTCCTTTTTGAACCTGTTCGTTTAGTATCACACACCATTTCTAAGTTATATTTACCTGTGAATGCATTACTACTTTTAGTGTAATACCAATGCACCATCATAGCCTCTATTCTTCTCTGATCAATATCTTTAGTTATCTCTAAAACCTTTGCAATCCAAAATGGTCTGGTAGCCTCATCACCATCAGCAAGTACTGCAATAAGCGTTCCAACATTTATCTCTATTAAATTTCCTTGCCATCTTGCTTCTGCCTGTTTTGTCATCCTTGGGCCTACATAAATATTTCTTTCTGGTGGATGTATAAAACTTTGAAGTGCATCTGCATTACATGCTTGGGCCACATTCACGGATCTTTGTGTACAAAAATCCCATGTGAATGGAACATCAACTGGCCAGTGACCTGCAATTGTATACTGTATAATATCTTCTTGTTGATTGAAAAAGTCCTCCCACCAAGATACATCTTGATCTCCAGCATATTTTTTTGCACGCTCAATATGTCTCTTCTTTTCAATGAGTGCATGCATCCAGCTTTTCCTTTGATCAACCACACTTCCATATCTTTCTGTATTGTTTTTTTCTTCATATGGTGATTGTTCTGCACCATACACTGTTATAGTAGACAAATTAGGCACCTGCAATAACAATCTGCATCCCTCTTTAGGCTCCCACCCAAGAGAAGATGAATACTGCTTTGCAAATAAAAGGGTTATTTCATCAACCCTCCTCATCAAGAATACATGGTTGAAACTAATATTGTGCAATGGAGCCAAAACCTTAGCACTGTTATCAAGGCCCATTGAGCAAAAGTGCTTAAAGTCATAAATCTGTGTGAGGTGTTGAACTTCTGGTTTTGGAGTATATGCTTCTGAAATCAGCTCAGATAAAATCGGAAGAGTAAAAGCATTGTTACGTGCCAACTTCTTAGAGAAAGTACTGAACATTTGATCAATGTGATCATGAGTGTGGCCAACCAGAAGAAAATTTACCTTAACCTTCTGAAATACCTGTTTTTCAACAAGCATGCTTAAATATCCAAAGACTGTAGAATTTTTATTCTCTCTTGCAGTATTATCTAGTTGCAAATATAGAGTTGGTGGCAAAAGACCCTTCCATGATTGCAAAACACGATGAATGACAGTAACTGTAAGGTTTGGATCATTATGCACATTCGGATATGTGAAGAAAACCTTGGACATTACAGTTCCATTGTATACCAAAGCACCAACCAAATGCATTTGCACAAGGACTTCATCTCCAATGTCCTTAGGGATGCGATAAAAATGTGGCAAACAAGTTTTTTTTTATCCATACCATCGATCAACAAACACATATAACGCTCCGGATTTCTGAGTGCCTTACTTCGATGATGAATTGCTTTCTTTCTCTCTAATGCTTGACTGTCACGATGGTTGTTAAGAAGGTTTTTAAAATTATGCTTTTCCTGTGGTGTTGTAGCCCCTTTTGCCATGTTTTTCAAAGTGGCGCAAACTGAACATTCACCCATTCTAACTTTACGAGGAATAGAAACATTGTTAAACTCTTCCTTCCATAATCGAGTAAAGTGACGATACAACACATACTTCTCATTTCTATTTTCCATGTCTTCTCTATATATTTGAAATACCTCTTGACGAGTAAAGTTATCTGACAAGTGCAACCTTCCAGTTGTAGGCATAACTTCACAATGCAAGCTAAAATAGTTCATCATCCAATTCATTGCATGATGTCCAACAGATCCTTTGGTCCCAACATGGAACGTATCCAAAATGAGATCCCCATTCAAAAACCCTTGTTGAACCCTATGTATTCTAAAATTTCCTACACCCATTGCAATTTTAAATGCAGCCCTACAGCATGGCATCCCTTGAGTAAAGAAATATTCAAAACCAACACGCGTTACTGACATGTTATCCTTAATCATTTGCATGCAAGAAACAAGGTATATATCTTGCCTTTCACTATCTAAATGGAGGAATTTTTCTCTTATGTGCTTTAGTTTCTTCATTCCTAAATTATACAAACATTTCAAACCACAACAATGCTTCACAATATCCAATGCAATCTGTCTATCTGAAGTAAGAAATTTAAATCTTTTTCGACTTACTTCACGAGACCTTCTTTTAAATCGTAGATTGAGCTTGCTTTGCTTTTTCGTTGCTCCACATGCACTTGAGTCAGAAAGGAGATCAATGGTTGGATCAGATGGGAGATCAAGAGGTGCATTTGGTTGAGCAGCATTGCACTGTGAATTGGATAACTTAAATGACTCAACAGAAAACATGGAATCATCAGCACGTTCTAAATCATAGGGATCATCACTTCTCTGGAAAGGCTCAACTGAGAACAATGAATCAATATGAGCAGAGGAAGCTGATGCCCAAGCATCCACTGAAAAGATTGAGCTCATCTTCACTGAGTTCAGAGAAGACTGAAGATGAATGACCTTTTTAAATAAGTAGAAATCCGAGATCAAGTGAAGATGTCACATCAAATGTCACATCAAGAAGATATGAAATCAAAAGCTTATTAAAGTACATTAAATAACATTAAACATCAAATTACATCAAATCACTTAATTACTCAAATATACACTAATAAGGGAACCAAAGATTTGATTCACTTTTGATTCAAATGAGAAACACAGCTGATTTCTAACTACATATGAGTCATTGAGTCTAAGCATTGTGAATGAATCAAAATATATCCAAGTTGAGTTCCAATAGGAATATATAATAAAATTGTTTGGAGAAATTTTACAAGAAGAGATTTTACAACTGGAATATATCCAAGTTGAGTTCCAACTGGAATATGCTATGCCATTGAACCCTATACAAGAAGAAATCTTACATTTCGTTAAGATTTCAAGGATTAGGTTTTATTGTGGTCTTGGCTAGATATCAAAGAGGTAGATGAAAGTATATTAAAAACGAATTATGTGTAAAAGAGGTACACAGAATGTTTATCCATACATTGATTTTCCATTTCAACATTGTGTTACAAGATAAATGTGAATATGAACTAAAGTGTGTGGAGGATAACACTATAAAGATGTCATTAATCTCACAACTTAGACCTGATTTTCTCCCAAGCAACAGACTCTAAGAAAAAACTTCTACATGAGATTAGAAATCCTCATGTACATACCATACTGTTGCCATTGAAGCTTAATTTCCATGCAAATGTATATAAATAGTTGCAAGGTTCTGTACTTGAATGTTTATTCATACATTGATTTTCCATTTCAACAGTGAGTTACAAGATAAATGTGAATATGAACTAAAGTGAGGAGGGTAATACTATAAAGATGTCATTAGTCTCCCACAGTTAACACAACTTTGACTTGATTTTCTCCCAAGAAAGAGATTCTAAGAAACAAATCTCTACATGAGTTTAGACATCCTCATGGACATACCATACTCTTGCCATTGAAATGTAATTTCTATGCAAATGTATATAAATAGTTGCAAGGGTCTATGAATATTTCATAAAAGTGGCTCTGAAACAGTCTATTACTGTGGGTGTTATTCCCTGGTTAGATAAGTTGACAGATTTAGTTAGCAACTGGACTCATTCAGTTAGATCCAGTTAGTCTTTGGTTCAAGTTACCCAATTGCCTATAAATACCAGAGGAGGAGATCATTCGCATTTTCAAAATCCACGAGCAAGAGAGAGCAGCAGAGCACAGACAGCCATGGAGCACAGAGCCCAGCATACCACCAAGCAAAGTCAGATGGAGAAGAAGAATGTTGGCAAAAGTACCAAGAGGTAGACAAAATAATACCATAAATAAAGATTCCAGAAAGATTCCCTCTATATGTCTGTGTAAAAAGTCTGATTTCTAGGTATTTATTTTTCTTACCTCTAGAAATATGGATCCAAAGAATGTACAGCTCGATGCCTAGCATCGACTTTAAGGTGTAAGTCGATGCCAGGCATCGACTTAAGATTGCAAGTCGATGCCAGGCATCGACTTTTGGGCCCAAGTCGATGCCTGGCATCGACTTTCAGGTGCAAGTCGATGCCAGGCATCGACTTGCACCTGCAAGTCCATGCCTGGCATCGACTTGCAGCCTCAAGTCGATGCCAGGCATCGACTTGCACCTGCAAGTCCATGCCTGGCATCGACTTGCAGCCTCAAGTCGATGCCAGGCATCGACTTGGGGGTGCAAGTCGATGTCAGGCATCGACTTGCACCGACAAGTTGATGCCTGGCATCGATTTACACCTGAAAGTCGATGCCAGGCATCGACTTGGGCCCAGAAGTCGATGCCAAGCATCGACTTGCCGGCATCAACATGCACTGAAAAGTCGATGCCAGGCATCGACTTTAGGGTGCAAAGTCGCTGCTTGGCTTCGACTTTTGGGCCCAAGTCGATGCTTGGCATCGACTTTTGGGCCCAAGTCGATGCCAGGCATCGACTTTGTGTGCAAGTCGATGCCAGGCATCGACTTGAGGGTAAAAGTCGATGCCAGGCATCGACTTGGCCCAAAAGTCGATGCCAAGCATCGACTTGGGCCCAAAAGTCGATGCCAAGCATCGACTCTTGCACCCCCAAGTCGATGCCTGGCATCGACTTTCACCCTCAAGTCGATGCCGGGCATCGACTTGCACACAAAGTCAATGCCTGGCATCGACATTCACTTAAACATCGATGCCTGGCATCGACCTGAAGCTCAAAATCGATGCGTGGCATGGACTTGGGCCTTTGAAAACCACATCTACGTTTGATCTGATATTTCCAAGTGCCTTCAGGGATGCGGAGTACAAGGATGAAAGGCCCATCAAGAAGCTCAGAGTCACCATGGGCTCTGTTGACCAGCAACGTGACAAAGGCATTGGTCACCAAGCAAAACAAAAGAAAATTATTGCACCATTATCCTCTGAGAAGGCCAGCAACCCACTAGGAATATCCTCAGGTGGACAGAGTAGCATAAAAATTCCTGAGGAGGATCCAAATATGAGGGAAAGGTCTAGGGAGACGGAGGTCATGAGGACAGATCGTCCACTTCGGGACATGACAAATCTAGAGTGGTGCCTTCAGTACGTCGAAGAGAAGAATGCAGTCCTCCTTGTGTTCGCAGGGGCTTATGGCAGAGGAAAGATCACGACAACACAAGGTTTTCAATATGGCCTTGTTTACAAACTAGATTATGAAGATGAAGATTCTGACAACCTGCTTTTCTTGGTGGAGACATCGAAGGGATTAAGAAATGTCATATGCAAGATGGAATTCTTGTGCCCAGAGTGCTGTGTTCCAGAAGGGCTAGCTCAGATATGCAGAGACTCAGTGAATTTCATCAAAGACCTGATGCCATGGATCCAGGGCAATATCATGCCAGCACAACAGAAGAAGACGACCCCTGTAAAGGCAAGGGGTAAGCCGAGCGTGCAGAAAAAGCTTCAAAAGAAAAAGAAGAGAATTTCAGAAGAGGAGTCTTCTGACTCAAGCTCTAGCTCTGAGGATATAATTGTTGCACCTGGTGGAGAGCTTGCCTCGGGTGTTCTTGGTACTGAGCAGAACAAGATGAGGGAGGATATAGCTAAAAGAAAAATTGTGAAGAAGGGGCAGTTGTTCCACCTTCCAATCAATATCATCCACAGGCCACCTATAGATCCAGTCACAGGGAGGAGGCCCCTTAAGATCAGGGAGCCACACAATTTGCATGTGCAGAATCTTAAGAAGAAAATGAGAATAAATCCTCATGCTACTGTTGTGCCATTCCTTGTCATGGTGGATCCGAATGAGTGCAGCTCTGTGGAAGAGTTCAATGAGGGTTTATTTGAGGAGTATACTTATTATGTGATTGGAGGTTCACACTCTGCAGAGGCCCGTAGACAGCTAGTGAAGGAGCACCCTACCACTTTTTTCTTTAGGTATGCAGAGTGTAAGATATATGCTGGTCTTACAACTGAGGAAGCCAAGCTTCTTGCTTGGGATCACAACAATGACAATGACTACAGGCAAAAAATGTCCTCCATAGAGAGAATTCGGTTCTTCCACCATGAATATGAAGATTGTCTTGTTAAAGAAGCTGGAAGAATACATCCCAATCTACGAAAGCAATGCCTTATTGAGGTTGGAATTGCACTGGATGAGAATACAAAGTCTGATGCCTTGAGGAAATATGATCCATGGTTTCAACTGGCATTCAGAAGAGGTGAGATCTGGGATCTACAGGATAGAATTTTCACAATGTGGGAGAACAGGGAAGTCAAGGGCCAGAAGCAACAAAAGTCGAGGCCAGACCCACAGGTTGATCTGAAGGGAAAGGGAAGGAAAGCTGACCTCTCAATTGAAGAGGCTCCCGAGGACATGAAGCTGACACCATGGAGGGCCCTTCAAGGAATCAAGGATGATACATTGATCATATCAACTTTGTTGAGGGTAATCTCCAAGGACTTAAGCCTGGAGGAGATGGTGACTGAGCTCAATAAGTATGTATGGTATTCTCAGATCCTTTTTCCCTCCTCCCATGTTTCTGTTCTCACCTGGTCTCTTTTTAATTTTTATGACTGTAGTCATAAAGTTTACATGAAGATTCAGGAGGTCATGATGAAGAGGCTGGGTTGCTTTTCTTGGACAGAGGTCCAAAGAGACTATCCAACCACATCATCCTACAAAGCTTTATCAGAATATTTCATCCTTTTCCGTGATTGGGTAGGTTCTCTTTCTGAGGTTGTGCCTGGTTTGCCATTAGGTTAGATGCCTTGATTCACCAAACAAATTTAATGCCAGGCTTTTAGTACGAACTCGATGCCTGGCATCGACTTACGGCTAAAGTCGATGCCTGGCATCGACCTGCAGCCAAAAGTCGATGCCTGGCATCGACCTGCAGCCAAAAGTCGATGCCTTGCATCGACCTGCAGCCAAAAGTCGATGCCTGGCATCGACTTGGGGGCATAAGTCGATGCCCGGCATCGACTCGCAGCATAAGTTGATGCCTGGCATCGACCTCGTGGCATATGTCGATGCCAGGCATCGACTAATGTCCCAAAGTCGATGCCAGGCATCGACTTTCAGTAGAAAGTCGATGCCTGGCATCTACCCCCACATGAAATCGATGCCATTCATCGCTTCCTTATGTTCTGCTTGCTGTATTGAAGAGCTCATTTAGTTGTCTTTCCACTTTTTTCTGCAGAAACCAAAGAAAAGTAAGTCTGTGGAGCTACTAGATGATTGCCCCCCTGCATTCCTGGCTCACATTCAAAGAGCAAGGCATGAGAAATCTAGGCTGAAAGCCAAAGAGATGGATTTTGATGATGAACCTGATCTTAAATGCTTCTCCAATCCCCTAGACCCCCTTAGGCCTGTATATTACAATTTATACTGTAGTGATGTAAATAATATTTGTTCTGTTGTGCCTAAAAAACATTTCTCCCTTCTCATAGCGGACATACCCTATGGATTTAGGATGTTGGGATCAGTTAATGATGATGAACCCTTCAAACATCCTCAGATTCGGAAGATGGTCACTGATTTTGCAGAGTTGACTATGTCTCCTCTTTGGAGGATAGTAATTTTCCATAGCAGAGACCAGTCCTTCTCTGTTTCAACTGCTCTGAAGGCAAGATGTCATGCTGTGGAGTGCCTCACGTGGTAAGTAATCTTCTTTCTATCTCCGTGGCTTTAATGATGCTCTCTGTGACTCATAGTTCTTGTTTGCAAGGTGAAGACAAATGTAAATCACACTCCTTTGCATAGGTTTGTGAGCGCCACTGAATGCATTACAGTTGGTTATTATGATGAAGTAAGAAAAAGGAGAGTCAGGGAGCATTGCAATGAGAATGGGATCTCAAATGTGCTCATGTTCCCAGCCGTTACCAAGAAACTTCGTCATGTAGTTGGGGACATGACATTGGTTAACCCCTATCAGAAGCCACAAAAACTCATAATGAGATTGCTTCAGCTATTCTCCAATGATGATGACTGGGTCCTAGACCTTTTTTCAGGCACAAGTAATTTCAATTTTCACAGTTTTCATTAGTCATGGTTGATTGGCACCTCTAAGTGGTTTTCTGCTGTTTCAGGAACGACTCTGGCTTGCTCCTTAAAGATGTTCAGGCACTGCATAGCTGTGGAGAAGGATGATGCTCAAGTGAGCTTTATTAAAATGATAATCAATGGGCTGAATGAATGCCCATATGAAGACCAAGAGGTTGGAAGGAAGCACATTGCAGATACGGAGAGATTCCAACCAGCTTCAAGGGAGCCTGTTCCCCCACTTGCAGATGAACCGGGGGACATGGCTGACCTTGAAGAGCCAATCTTGGAGCAAGAGAGGCAAGATAGGTGTTCTAATGTGCCAGAGGATCCCAATATCCTTGAGCCTGAGGAAAGCTATGATCAGCTTCTATTGTAGATTCACATTACTCTTGTAGAACACATGAAATGTAAAAGATCATTTTAATGGAAATATTATTTGGAGTTCTTCTTCCACTTTGTGTTCAGCTTGATTTATCTTGAGCATTTCTCTGATCATGTGTGAATGTTTTTTATTATAATTTTGTTGAATATTATCTTCTCGTGGGAATGCTTTTGTGAAATGTATTTCATATTCTGTTAATATGGCGAGGCATTCAATGGGGATCTTAACCATACAAAGGGGATGATCTTAATTGCCTTGTTAAAATGCTCTGATTTTTGCAACACATGTACTCTAATTTTCGAGTAACTTTTAATTAGCTATTATCTGTGCTTGTTGAGGTTATAGATGTAATGAAGGAGCTTCACGAATTCTTACTTGTACCTTTTCAACTCTAATCTATTGTCCAAGATCATGATGTGGGATTCTTGGTCATGCTCAACAACTAGTTTTCATGGCAGCAAGAATTTTAGTATATCTATCTTGACTACTTGGGATATGAGATCAAGCTTCTAGTGACAATATTTACAAGCAAGACTCGTGATGCTTTCTAGATATTGTAAAATGCCCACTTTTTTGCTTCATATAATGGTCTTTAGGTAAAAAGAAAAAGAGAACATGTCTTTGTTCTCCTTTGTTGTGACTCAGTGTTAGTGACGACATTGAGTTATGAAGCTCAATAGAGGACAGTTTTCATAGCTACAGTGGAATGTATATGGCTGAGACACCTATTGATGGATCTTCGCATGGAGATTGATGCTTACGCATATTCTCACTGATAGATAGAGTGCTTTGGATGTTGCACGAAACCCAGTGTTTCATGCATGGACCAAACATATTGAGGTGCATTATCACTATGTGAGAGAGCATCTTCATGTAGGAGATATTGATTTGGTATATGTGCCCACAGAAGATAATGTGGCAAACATATTCACCAAATCTCTTCCACAGGAAGAGTTTGAAGCTTTTCGCAAAGTTTTAGGCTTATTACCTTGTGGGGGCTGATCTGTTACTCCTTGTATGTGTTCACATCATTCGCTCTAGGGGGGTTTGTTACACTTATGTGTTCCTCGAGTAGCTTTGGTGTGAACCTTTTCCCTATACATGGGCACTTTTTACTCTAGTGTTGGCTAGAGGTTTTTCCCCATGTTACCACATACTTGATACTCTCATATGTCATGATACTTTGTACTTAGGGATATTATTCAGCTCTTACTTCAGTTCAGTTCATCGTCAATAGAGAGAGCTATTCCATCCATCATCTTCTCCATGTGTCTTGCTACGTTTGTGCTCCTTGTGTGTGCTTCTCGTGTGTGTCTCGCACTTCTACCCACACCCAATAGAGAGTAGGGACATTTACATGTGTAAATGTGAAGAAGTGAAGTTTGCAACAAGTGCAGATTTAATACTAATGTTTTGGTCAATTCTCCTTCCACAGTGTAAAGTTTTGAGCAACCAAGCACTCATTCTTTAATTTGAAAGGTAATCTACTTATGGCTAAAAGAATTTGAATAAACGGGTCGTAATTTGAGAGAAATATGCACTAAAAGTTATAGGTGTCAAAGTCGACTGTAGTAAAGTACAGTTTTAGACATAGGTTGATTGTTTGGATCATTTCTCAAGATCTACACAATTTTTTGAGATGTGTTAACTTGGAGAAGGTGTGCAATCCTTAGGCAACACCGTTTAAAACCTTTCATTAGAAACTTTACACATTTAATTAGTCAATGAGTGAGTTATGTGCAACAGACATTTTTGAGTAGTGATTGTCTTTAGAGTTAGTGTAAATTTTGATAGTTTGGTAGTGATCTTCCAAATTTAATCATGGTTTTGAGTTATTATTGATATAGAAGTGTTCTAACATCAATGATAGCTTGTTCTTTTGGAGATTAACACTCTCCATCAATGGTATCAGAGCAAGAATCATCAAAATAGATGAAAAGAGGACCCGAACTACTGCAGTCATGTAGAAATCAACATTTGAAGGTTCAAAAGGTGAAAGCTTAAAGGGAAATCTTGAGAAGGAGTCCTAAAGCTATCAAGGAGATCAAAAGGAACTTCATTTGAAGTAAAGGTACACTTATTCCTCATAAAGGTTGAAGAATTTAATACACAGGTGAAGAAAGGATGGGAGATTCTCTTCAGATAGAGAAATTGGATAGAGAAAACTATCCAGCTTGGTCAATGAGGATGGAAGCTCATCTCATGAGCAAAGATCTGATAGTCTATCACACGTGAAGAAGAAAAACTAGAATTCAAAGATCCTAGTGTTCCAACTAGGGATGAGCTCTCAGATTTGAAGACTTGGATGAAGAAGGATGCTCAAGCAAGGAGCATTATCTACATGGGAGTCAATGACTACTTTCTACCTCATATTAGAGGACTTGAAAGTGAAAGTGACATATGGAATGCTGTGGAGGAGCATTTCCAAAATACTTCAAAGTCGCCGAAAGCATCCTTATGGGCAGAGTTCACTACATTGAAAAAGAAAGCTTCTCAATCCATTTCTGATTATGTAACAAGGATGAAGGACGTTGCAGATGCATTAGGAGCAGTTAATGAAGATATTGAGGAGGATAATTTGGTACGGAAAATCCTGAAAGGTTTGAGAGGAGATGAGAAATGAAAGCCATTCATTTTGTCTATTGAATTATCACTAGATCATTTCACTCCTGATTTAAATCAGTTGCTACGGCTCATGCTAACTTTTGAGTAGGATGTCAAAGGTGATGGTTATAAGAGTGTAGGTCAAGCAATCTATTCAAAGGACAAGAAGAAGCATAGCAAAGGTAAGCAACAATTACATGAAGATGAAGGTACAACTAGCCAAGCTAACTTCCTAAGAGGAAGAAGAGGTGCCAAGGTAGAGGAAGAGGAGGTGGGAAGGTAGAGGAAGAGGCAGAAGCAATAAAGATGGAGCCAAAGCTTGTTGGATTTGTTGTAAGATAAGAGGTGGTAGAAACCAAAGAGGTAATTTCAGAGGTAGAGCTAGTAGAGGCTACTTTGGAAGAAATGCAGGTAGAGGTTTCCAAAGTCAATCCTACAACAATACCTACTACAATTATGCTTCAGATTAGAAAGAAGATTCAACCTTAATCATGAATGCAACTTCTGAAAGCCAAAGTGAAGACCAAAGAGTCTTCTACATTGACTCAAGGTGTATCAATAACGTGAGTGGTAATATAGCCTTGACGACTATATAACTAATCATGTAGTTCAAACAAGTGATAATACAAAGCACAATGTGAAGTCATATGGATCAGTGAAGGCCAAGGATGGAAGTACGCTTCTGAGTAAGGTCTTGTATGTTCCTGCAATACCAAAGAATTTGATACCTATAGGGCAAATTGTTGAAAAAGCTTATGAAGTAAGGTTCACTAATGGTGGAGTTTTTGTGGAAGACCCTAGCAATCGGTATAAACAAACTGTTTCATGGAAGAAAGAACGAAGACTTTTCACATTGAAGATTCAAGGTAATATTGGTCATTCCTTGTTTACTTATGGAGGACATAAGATCTCTGAGTTAGATTTTTGGCATAAAAGGCTTCGACATTTCAATGAAAGAGGTATTGAGGATATGGTTAACAATGGTTTAGTTCTTGAATTTCCTAATATTGCACGTCAACATATGACATATAGATGTGAGGCATGTCCATGAGGTAAGGCTCATAAGCAATCATACAATAAGCATGGATTTATGTATTCAGAAAAGCTTGAATTGGTACACACAGATGTGTGGGGACCATCAAAGGATTTCAATATAAATGGTTCAAGATATTATGTGATTTATGTTGATGATGCTACCAGGTGGATCACTATATATGTCATCAAAGATAAATCAGAGTTATTCAATACATTTAAACATTATCATGTGTATGCAGAAAGAATCACATGTCAAAAGTTGAAGAGACTAAGGTGAGATGGAGGGGGCGAATATTTCTTTAATAAGTTCACTGATTATTTATGGAATGCAAGTATAAAAAGGGAAGTTACTTGTAGGTACTCTCCTCAACAAAATGGTATAGCAGAAAGGAGAAATAGAACTCTTGTTGAGTTTGCAAGATCAATGATGAAGGAGAATTGTCCAAATTATTTGTGGGCTAAGGCTGTAAATACAGCTACATACTTGGTTAATAGGATACCATGTAAAACTTGGTGGGGTAAGAGACCTACCTTAGATCACTGAAAAGTATCTGGATGTTTGGCTTACACATATGTGCCATCTCAGTTGAGGCATAAATTGGAACCTAAAGCTGAAAAACATGTGTTCATTGGATATGATGATAAGAAGATGGGTTATAGGTTGTGGAGTCCATCCACAAAACAACTCCTTGTATCAAAGGATGTTACATTTGATGAGAAAGGTACTTGGTATGCAGGTACAATCAATAATCATGTAGGTGATGAAGAAGTTTTGAATCAAAAGAAAGGCAAATCAAAGGTTCATATATTTGATGAAGAAGAGAACAATGAAGTATAAGTTGAAGTTGAAGAAGTGCCAAGGTTTGATCCAGAATGTGATGAAACAAAAACTTCAAGAAGTGGAGAACTCAGAAGATCATCAAGACATAAATGGCAACCTACAAGGTATAGCTATGACACTTCTTTTTTTACTACTAAAGATTATGCTTACATGGTGAAAGTAGACGAAGCCCTTCTACATATGAAGAGGCAAAAGGTAAGGAAAATTGGGAAAAGGCTATGCATGAAGAGTATCATGCATTGATGGAGAATGAGACATGGGACTTGGTTCCTAAACCAAATAGTAAGAAGATCATTGGATGCAAATGGGTCTACAAGACAAAGAGGTATGCAGATGGAAGTGTGTCTAGGTATAACGCTAGACTTGTTGTGAAAGGGTATGCTCAGACATGTGGTATAGATTATGATAAGACCTATAGTCCTGTGGCAAAGATGACAACCATCAGCACACGCATAGCCATTGCTTCATGTAAAGGTTGGAGATTGTGTCAATTAGATGTGAAAATGCTTTTCTTAATGGTTGTATTTTAGATGATGTTTTCATGGAGCAACCACACGGGTTCAGAGATAAAAGGTATTCAGAATATGTATTTAAGCTCAAGAGAGCTTTGCGTGGTTTGAAGCAGGCCCCAAAGGCATGGAATTATAGACTTGTAAAGTTTTTGAAGAACTTGTTTTCCAAGTATATAAAGCAGGTAGTAGCTTGCTTGTCAAAGCAAGTGATGATGGGTTCATTTATATGTGCATATATGTTGATGACATAATCCTTACAGGTACAGATGAGAAGGGCATACAAAGTCTCAAGAAACAAATGGCGAAAGAGTTCAAGATTAGTGACTTTGGAGACGTCATATTTCTTGGGCATGGAGATCTCAGATACTGAACATGAGTATATGTAACTCAAGAAATCTATTTGAAGAACTTGTTGATCAAGTTTAAAATGGAAGATTGCAGGGTAGCACCTACTCCAATGGAGGTGAATCACAAATTGAGTAGATATGGAGGAGAAGAATTCAAGGATATGAAGCTATATCAAAGTCTAGTTGGTACTCTAATCTATGCTACATTAACTAGGCCTGATTTGTCAGATGCAGTTGGAGTGTTGTCTCAATTCATGCATTGTCCTAGGAAAGAACATTGGGTTGCACGACAAAGGGTGTTGAGATACATTAAGGGTACACTCAAGGAAGGTTTGTATTATGGTTTTACATCAGATACAAACATCAATATATATACTGATACAAATTGGGCAAGTAATCCTGATGATAAGAGATCAACATATGGATACTTGTGTAATGTGGGAGATAAGTTAATCTCTTGGTGTTCTAAGAAGCATCATACAGTTGCTTTATCATCTATAGAGGGTGTTACACTTATGTGTTCCTCGAGTAGCTTTGATGTGAACCTTTTCCCTATACATGGGCACTTTTTACTTTAGTGCTGGCTAGAGGTTTTTTCCCCATGTTACCACATACTTGATACTCTCATATGTGGTGGTACTTTGTACTTAGGGATATTATTCAGCTCTTACTTCAGTTAAGTTCATCAATCAATAGAGAGAGCTATTCCAGCCATCGTCTTCTCGGTGTGTCTTGCTGCATTTGTGCTCCTTGTGTGTGCTTCTTGTGTGTCTCTCGCACTTCTACACATACCCAACAGTGGTATCAGAGCAGGTTCATCTTCTTCTCAAGTTTCGGTTTTTCGCGTCGCGGCGCACGCGCACTTTAACAGTGCAAATCGACTTCGGAGTATAGAAGTGTGAATTTCAGCAGCCCGAAGACATTTGCACCAGGTGCGCTAGAGTTTTACCCCCATTTCGAAGCCATTCCTGCAGTCAGAATCGCCATCAAAATGATAGTTTGTGAGCTAAAATTTCAGTATTCATTTCAGCTTTCGTCGAAGTGAAGGATTTGTCACATTCTTGTTCCTTAGTGCTATGGCGGGCAGCAATGACTTGTTTGGCATGCTTCAAGCTGAAGATAAGCTTGATGGGACCAGCTATCCGATGTGGTCTTACATGATGAAGCATGTTCTTGTTGCAAAACAACTTTGGAACATAGTGGCAGATGTAGATCGAAGACCGGCAGGTGCTTCTACTTCACAGTCTACTGTCACAGATGGAGCTTCTTCTTCGAGTACAGTGGTTTCTCCTTCTCCACCTACACAGGAGCAGCTTAGATGGGATGGAAAACATGCTCAAGCTCATGCTTTGATTGCGCTTTCAGTGAAGCATCATATAGTTCCACACATTTGGTCATGTTCTACATCACGAGAGGCATGGGACACTCTTGCTTCTTTGTATGCCGTGCGTAATGAAGCACGTGTTGCACACTTGAGGAAGCAACTTGAGGATGTATGTATGGCTGAAAATGAGTCATTGGATGTGTATGTGACATGCATCAAGGACTTGAAAGAGCAATTGGCAAACATAGATGAGATCATTCCGGATGCATCACTCATTTCTACATTGTTGAAAGGATTATCGGAATCTTTTCAAAGCTTTGCTACTACACTCCGTTTGGTTGCAAAAGGAAATCCTAATATGTATGCATTTGATGAGGTTGTGTCTTTTCTTTTGCAAGAAGAACAATCTAGAGTGAATAGGAGTGGTTTGATTGAGGGAACGCAAGCACTTGCTATCTCACAAAAGGGGAAAAGCAAGTATGGTTCAGCTTTGGGTTCATCAAAACCAAAGCCTCAAGCTTCCTCTTCCACTCATTCCTCTAATGATGGTGATTTGCAAAAGAAGAAGAGATGCAAATATTGCCGGAAGGCTGGTCATACTATTGATGAGTGTAGAAAGCTTGCTAAACGCAATGAAAAGAAGAAGGAATCGGGCATGTCTATTGCTGAAAATTCAGCAAATGCAAAGAATGATGAAGCTAACATGGCTCAAGATTTTTGGGCATGTGTTATTACATGCCATTATGATGCTTCTTTACATTCTAAATGTATGGTTGTGAGTGAGGCTGATTCGGATTGGTTCTTTGATAGTGGTGCTTCAAAGCACATAACATCATGCAAAAGATTTTTTGCCTCTTTGAAAGATGCACCTAAAGGAGGACATGTGGTATGTGCAAACAATACCTCTTATCCTATCATTGGAGTAGGAGAAATTGAGCTTACGGCTGCAAATGGAGGTGTGATTCTCTTGAAAAATGCATTGTATGTGCCCGGTATCAAGAAGAACTTAATTTCAGTTTTGTTGATTGCCAAAGCTGGACTTCATGTACACTTTGTTGATGATAAGTGTATGGTTCATGATTTCATCAATGGTGATGTTATTGTGATGTCCGGTACATTATGTAATGGTTTGTATCGCATGGATACATACAAGAGGGCTGCCTCGAATGCCTTAGTTTCTCATACTTCTTCCATGGCTGAAATGGAGCTTTGGCATGCTCGTTTGGTCACTTGAACTTCAATAGTTTGCTCTACTTGCAAAAGAAGGACATGGTTATTGGCTTGCCTACACTTGAGTCCATTGAAAAGCATGCATGTGAAGGTTGCATTCTTGGAAAAATACATCGTGCTTCTTTTCCAAAAGATAGTCATACACACACTACAAGAAAATTACAGCTTGTTCATAGTGATGTATGTGGTCCCGTCAAGACTCCATCTTTTGGGAAGCATGTACATTTTGTTACCTTCATTGATGATGCTACTCGCCATACATGGGTGTATCCTATGAAAGCAAAGAATGAGGTATTTTCTTGCTTCAAAGCATTTTTAGCTATGGCTGAAAATGTTTCTTCACAAAAGCTTTTCACTCTACGCACGGATCGTGGCGGTGCATACATGTCACATGAGTTTAATGCTTTTCTTCGTGAAAGAGGTATTTCACACCAATGTACGGTGCCATATACACCTCAACAAAATGTTGTTTCCAAGCGTAAAAATAGAACTTTACTTGAAATGGCAGGATGTATGGTTAAAGGAAAGCATCTTCCTCATAAGTTTTGGATGGAAGCGGTCATGTGTGCAAATTATGTGTTGAATCACTGCCCTACAAAAGCATTGAGAGTCATCACTCCTTATGAGGCCTGGAATGGTCATAAGCCTATGCTTAGTCATATGCGTGTGTTTGGTTGTTTGGCATATGCTCTTGTGCCATCACAACAACGTCACAAACTTGATGACAAGGCACAGAAATGTATATTTGTTGGTTATAGTGCTGAAAGTAAGGGATATCGGTTATACCATCCATTGACGAACACAATTATTGTGAGTCGAGATGTGGTATTTGCTGAAAACTTAGTTTTCCCTCTACTTGAATGCAAAAATTTGCCAACAGTTAGCTCACAAGATGTGTTCGATACACTCATGCCTTTGTTCCAAAATGGTGCACTTGACTATGGCCATGTAAACCAGCCAATTGAGGTTCAAAGGGCTGAAAAATTCCAGCGAAATGGGGCTGAAAATGTAGAGAATTTTCCATCAAACATGGCTGAAAAAATTCAGCCAAAAATTGTCAAAACTGTTGGAAATTTCCAGCCACATATGGCTGAACATTTGCGTCAAAATATGGCTGAAACTGAGCATGAAATTCAGCCCACGCATGATGTACATATTGAAGATGTTTTACATAATGAACGCATGTCTATCAAGAGTGCACAATCTATGCCAAAGTGGCTAAACCAAACTTTGCAGGATAGCAAATTGAGTGCACCTTTACTTGGTAGAACAAGATCAAGCTCTCACCATGCATCAAGTAATTTTGTGGATTATTCTCTTATTGCTACAACATGTAATGAAGAGCCACTTTCTTTTGAAGATGCATGTGACGATCCACAATGGATGAGTGTTATGCAATCAGAAATGGATTCCATACATAGGAATGGTACTTGGAAGTTATGTGAATTTCCAAAAGGAAAGAATGCCATTGGTACAAAGTGGGTTTACAAGATTAAGAGAAAATCTAATGGTAGCATTGATCGCTACAAAGCTAGATTGGTTGCCAAAGGATATGCACAACAATATGGCATTGACTATGAGGAAACTTTTGCACCTACTTCACGCATGACTACCATTCGTACTGTGGTTGCATTGGCTGCCCATCGAGGTTGGAAAGTGCATCAATTGGACATAAGAACAGCCTTCTTGAATGGAGAGTTGCAAGAAGAGGTTTATGTGAAGCAACCTCCTCGATTTGCTATGAAAGGGAAAGAGCATATGGTTTGTCGCTTGCATAAAGCCTTGTATGGTCTCAAGCAAGCTCCATGTGCATGGTATGAAAAAATACATAAGCACTTGATTGCTCTTGGATTCACATGGAGTCCGATTGAAAGCACACTCTATGTACGCAAAAATGGGGCTGATCTTATAGTGCTTGTTCTTTATGTCGATGACATACTCTTGACTGGGTCATGTGATGCAAAACTTGACATTCTTATGGCTGATTTGCAGCATACTTCTGATGTCACTTATCTTGGTCTTTTGAGCTACTATCTTGGCATCCAGTTTGTATCCGTTGAGGGGGGAATTGTTATGCATCAAGAAAAGTATGTTGAAAAACTACTTCAGTGTTTTGACTTTGACGATTGCAAGCTAGTTTCCACACCAATTGACACAGGATTTAGATTCTCAGTTGAGGATTCCAGTGATGCATTTGACACTTCTGTTTATCAGCAGGTTGTGGGATGTCTTATATATGCATGCAACACAAGGCCGGATATATAGTATGCAGTTTCCCAGTTGAGTCGATTCATGCATAGCCCTGGCACTAAGCATTGGCAAGCGGTGAAATGTGTGTTTAGATATCTTTGAGGCACTTTGAGCTTAGGTCTCTTTTATGGCAGAGATGTTCAGCCATGCTTGCATGCTTTTACAGATAGTGATTGGGCTGGTTGTTATGATACTCACGTGTCCACTAGTGGTAATTGCTTTTTTCTTGGAGACTCATGCATATCTTGGTTGAGTAAGAAGCAACCTACAGTGGCCACATCAAGTTGTGAAGCTGAGTACAGGGCATTTTTCCCAGCTACAGTGGAGTGTATATGGCTGAGATGCCTATTGATGGATCTTTGCATGGAGATTGATGCTGCTACGCATATTCTCACTGATAGTCAAAGTGCTTTGGCTGTTGCACGAAACCCAATGTTTCATGCACGGTCCAAACATATTGAGGTGCATTATCACTATCTGAGAGAGCACCTTCATGTAGGAGATATTGATTTGGTATATGTGCCTACACAAGATAATGTGGCAGACATATTCACCAAAGCTCTTCCACGAGAAAAGTTTGAAGCTTTTCCCAAAGCTTTAGGCTTGTTACCTTAAGGGGGCTGATCTGTCACTCCCTATATGTGTTCACATCATTCACTCCAGGGGGGTTTGTTACACTTATGTGTTCCTCGAGTAGCTTTGATGTGAACCTTTTCCCTATACATGGGCAGTTTTTACTCTACTGCTAGCTAGAGGTTTTTTCCCCATGTTACCGCATACTTGATACTCTAATATGTGGTGGTAGTTTGTACTTAGGGATATTATTCAGCTCTTACTTCAGTTCAGTTCATCAGTCAATAGAGAGAGCTATTCCAGCCATCGTCTTCTCCGTGTGCTCCTTGTGTGTGCTTCTTGTGTGTCTCCCGCACTTCTACACACACCCAATAGAGGGGGAGTATAAAGGTATGGTTGAAGCTGCAAAGGAGGTCATATGGTTGAAAATTCTCATGAAGAGTTTTGACATCCTTCAGAGTACACCCACTATTCATGGAGATAATATGAGTTCATTGTATCTAGCTCCTAATCTTGTTTTTCATTCCAGGACTAAACATATTGAGATTCAATATCACTTCTTAAGCTTGGATGGACCAAAGCTACAGAGGTTTAAAGACATGGCAGGTATAAAGAAGATAGAGAAAACCACAATTTATGATTGAGGGGGAGCTGGTGGTGCAAGACAATCATCAATTGATGTCTTGGGAAAAGACTTGAAGTCAAAAGATGAAGGAAAGATCAACAAAAGTTTAAAGATAGTGCATATTCAAGAAATGAAAACTTGTATACATATGTACATTAAACTTGTATTTAGCTCACTTATATCTTTGTTATGGTAATGAGCTTGTATATATATGCCTATATGAACAAGTAGAAAGTTGGGGCAAGTATGAGAGAGCATGAGATGAGAAGAATTAGTTGTTATAAGAGTCATTAGACACTTTAGAAGTGTAGAAGATCTCTCTCATCATTCAGATGTAAAACTTTTTAGAGAAGAAGAAAAGTTGCACCCATTCTTTTGTTGAGTACTACTTCTCTGTTTAATCTTTTGTGAAATGCTTTTGTACAAGCATAAGTCTATAGTTGACTGACCTCTATACAAGTTTTCAGTTTATAATTGTGATCAGGATGAGAGAATAGAGAGTAGGAACATCTACATGTAAATTTGAAGAAGTGAAGTTTGAAATAGGCACAAATTCGATACTAATGTTATGGTTAGTTCTCCTTCCACAATGTAAATTTTTGAGCAAGCAAGCACTCATCCTTTAAGTTGGAAGGTAAGCTACATATGGATAAAAGCATTTGAATAAACAGGTTGTAGTTTGAGAGAACTATGCATTAAAAGTTACAGGTGTCAAAGTCGACTGTAGTAAAGTATAGTTTTAGACATAGGTTGATTGTTTAGATCATTTCTCAAGATTTACTCAATCTTTTGAGATGTTTTAACTTGGAGAGGGTGCACAATCCTTAGTTGAAACCTTATACAAAGTGTCATGAGAAACATTACATATTCAATCAGTCAATGAGTGAGTTATGTGCAATAGACTTTTCTGAGTAGTGACTGTCTTCACAATGACGGTAAATTTTGATATTTTGGCAGTGATCTTCCAAAATTGATGAAGGTTTTGAGTTATTCTTGATATCTAAGTGTTCTAACATGAAGGATAGCTTGTTCTTTTGGAGGTTAACACTCTCCATCAAAAGTTATATCATCAAAGATTTGGTCCATTTACCATCTTGGCCAAGATTAATCCAGTCATCTTCAAGCTTCAGCTACCAAGTACGATGAAAATACATCCAGTTTTCCATGTATCCATGTTGGAAACATATCAGATTTCACCATTGAGGGAGGGGCGGAGACCAAGTCCTTCACCACCTATCGAGATTGATGATCATGAAGAATTTGAAGTGGAGCATGTCCTAGATTCGAGAATATCCCGAGGAAGATTAGAGTACCTTATTCATTGGAAAGGGTATGACATTAGTGATCGTACTTCAAAACCTGTAGAAAATCTTCAGAGAGCACCAATCAAGGTTTGTGAATTCCATAAGAGAAATCCAATGAAGCTGAGAGCAGAGAAGATGACCACTCCTTGTGAAACGTGTCGCTTGAGGGGGAGGTGATGTCATGGACAAAGGAAACCATCTTGAATCTTATATTCCATGTGAATCCTATATCTCATGATTGGTTCAGAATTTGGAGAAATGAAGGCTTCCATTGCATCGGAACATGCAAAACCCTAAGATTGACTATCTTCTTGCTTGATTTTCACACTCAGAGACCATGCTTTGAAATGATGACATCATCAATTTGTAATTGCCCTTCAACCTGAAAGATCCCAATTAGCTACCTGCCACTCTCCTCCCAACCTTAAATAGCCCTTGCCCTTGGCACCTCTAGAATCTTCTCTAAGGTCCAAACATTCCTCATATAACCACTCTGAGGAGATGGAATAACCTTGAAGATCTATGCTAGAGCCTTGGCTCCCCTGAGCTCTAGTCCTTGACCTAGCTACGATCCTCGACCAAATGCAGGTAGACCAGGGGTAGACCATGGAGGTCTGAATAAATCTAACACTCTCTCCCCCTTCTAGAGATCACTGTCCTGAGTGATCAAGGAAGGAAAGTGTTTGCGAATCAGAGCTTGTGATTCCCAAGTAGAGTCTCTGAGTGGACGGCTAGTCCATGCTACTAAATAATCTAGTATGGAGTGATTCCTTAACTTTCACTCCCTCTTATCAATAACCTAAAATGGAACATCTGGTTGAGATGCTCTATTTTCTAAAGCAACCAAACCATCTACACAGTTCTCATCTCGACAAATGTATGGTCACAACTTGCTAACATGGAAAACTAGGTGAACTTTGCATCTATCTGGCAATTGCAATTTATATGTGACATTACTAATCTTCTTGATTACAGTCTAGGGTCCACAAAATCTAGGGGATAACTTGGGTTTCTGACCCACTTTTAATGATGAACCAAGTGGAACCTGTAAAAACACACAATCACCCTCTTGAAAGATTTGTGGTATTCGATGTCGATCTACAAATGGTTTCATCCTTTCAACAGCTTGCTGGAGATTGAACTGAGCTATTTTTAAGTTAGCTTGCATATCTGTCAAAAATTGTGAAGCACTCAGAGATTTCCTAAGTAACCCAATGGTAGCTGGACTATGTGGAATAAATCCATAAATCACCTCAAAGAGTGCCAGCCTAGTAGTCTTGTGCTTCCAACCATCACTGCAGATATCTTCTTTTTCCTCTTAGTACACATCCTATAAGCATGCTGACCTAGGCATTCATAACAAAGGCCCTGTGTCAAACTGGATCTCTAAAAAGCTCTATCTGCCATGGATGCACTTACTTTTCTCTTCCCAAGGCTCGAAGTCTGAATTACATTCATCTGTCTATTAGATGCTGGAACTAAAGCTAAAGGCTTCTTGAATCTTGTCGAAGTATTCTTTTGTCTGGAAGCTTGCAATTGAGAGGATCGCCCATCCTCCAACACCAAAGCAAGTCTACTGCCTCATTTAGGGTGTGATAGTGCTCCTTGTGCACAAGTGGACGCAACGTCTCCCTAAGCCCAAGAACAAATTTATGCACCTAAAGAAAATCAGGCACCTGATTTGGAATCTTCAACAAGATTTCCCTATATTTGTCTGCATACTCCTGCACTGAAAATTGTCTCTGCTGTAGGAAAAACCATGCATCAAGAGCCCTAGTACGCTCATCTGGAGGAACAAAATTATTGTAAAATATAACTTTAAATTCTACCCAAGTGGCCGGTTCCATCTTATCTTTCTCTATCTTCCTCCACCACCAATGAGCAACATCCATCAAACTCTAAGTGGCATGCTGTATTTTCTATTTTTCATCCTCAATATTACAAAGCCGAAAACACTGTTCCCACTTACGTATCCCTTGCTCCAGTGCATCTGCCGTCCTGGCACTAACTTTTCCGTGGTACTTAGGTGGATTTAAATCTTTCACTTGCCATCTGACATGTCTACCAGAAGAAGCCCCCACATCTGTCAATGGTATTTGTGAACTAGATGGTTCCGCAAATGGAACTTCCACCTGCATAGGTGTGTCGATGGGTGGCACCTCTCTTTTGTTAATTGCTTGGAGGATCTTCTGAAGGGTATCCTCCATGCCTCTAACTTTAGCATTGAGATTTGTAATCTCCGTAGTATAAGGTTGCTCAAGCTTGACCTCTTCCATGGGAGTTACAACCTCATCGGGATTCATTCTCCTGTTAGAAGATCTGACGGTGACAAGTTCTTTTTGTTCAGGTCTGCTCGCGTCTCCAAGACAGCCACACCCCACACAGAAAAGCTCCTCCATCTTCACGTGAGCTCCATGAAATTTTTCTTATTGAAATGCCTCTTCCATGAAGATGATGAAGTGGCCTCTCCTCTAAGACTTTCCATTTTCTCACTCAAGTTCTGATACCAAATGAAAGATCCCAATTCGCTACCTGCTACTCTCCTCCCAACCTTAAATAGCCATTGCCCTTCCCGCCTTTAGAATCTTCTCTAAGGTCCAAACACTCCTCATATGGCCACTCTGAGGAGATGGAATAACCTTGAAGTTCCGTGCTAGAGCCTTGCCTCCCCCGAGCTCTGGTCCTTCACCCGGCTAGGGTCCTCGACCAAATGCAGGTAGACCAATGGTAGACCATGGAGGTCTAAATAAATCTAACAACCACCCTTGGAAAGCCTATATAAGGAGGGGTTGGCCACATTCATTCTCATTCTTGCCAATACCAATCTTGGGAGCCCAAGGAATCATCACCACAAAGTAAGTACTCTCCAAGTTCCAATTCCTATTCTTGTCTTGTTCTAGTCTTGTCTAGTCTTGTATCTTGAACATCTAGTCTTGTCCTCTTGTAGTCTTGTAGTATGAAATCTTGTTGAGTTATTTCTTGTGTCTAGTTCATCTCCCTAAGGGGGGTTCTTGTAATCTAGATATCTTGTTTCATACTTACGATCCCGGGTTGTGGGATCTCCTATATTATATCTAGTCGAGTTATTCATACCTATAAGTCCCAGGTTGTGGGACGTCTTGTATCAGTCACATATTCTTGTATCCTTTTCCCTTCGTGGGTGGTCTTGTAATCAGAAGTGTATTTTCGAAATCTTGTCTAGTGTAGTTAGAGAGCACAATCTAGTGCACCCCTAACAACGTCAAATTCCATGACTTTTAAGAAAATTGTTGAACTCATTTGACATGTATTCACTCCTCCATCAGACCTCAATGTTTGAATATACTTCCCTATCTGCTTTTCCACCATAGCTTTGAAATTTTGGAAGTGAGTGAACACCTCACTCTTCTCTTTCATGAAATATACCCACACTTCATGTATGGTCATCAATGAAAGTAACATAAAATGGGTAACCACCCATAAATGTGGTCTTTGCAAGACCCCAAACATCTGTATGTACCATTTCTAGCACATTCTCACTAACATGCTTGTCATCTGGAAATATGAATCTTCACTATTTAACAAATTGACATGCTGCACATACTTTTTGCATCTCTGAAACCTTGAAATTTGGTAGACCGTGAATGATCTCCTTTGACTGCATCAACTTCAGCCTTTGCAGATTTGCATGTCCAATTCTTTTGTGCTAGATCTCTATATCAACAATAACTCCTACACCTTTTGCAAACATGGCTGCATTCATTTCAGGACTTTTCACATTTAAGGTGAACATCCTACCCACTTTGTTTCCTTTGGCAATCAAGTTTCCACCCTGTTTATATTCTTCTACATATAACCCATCAGCATTGAACCTAACTTGTAATCCCTGGTCAACCATTTGTCCAACAGAAACCAGATTCTTTGTTATGTTTGGAACATGCAGCACATCAGCAAGATGCTTTACCTTCCCGTCCTCCATAGACAATGCTATGTTTCTTATGTGCTCGATAGGATGCGATGTATCATCACCAATTTCAACATATCTAGGAACTGGCAATTTCTGCAAACTACTAAACCATTTTGCATGACTGGTCATGTGATCTGAAGCACCTGAATCAACATACCAAACATTATCATTCGATTTTGAGATTTTCCTTCGGAGTTTGAATCCTCACCAAGATTCTTTTCTTCAATAATCAGCATAGATACTAGATCAGCAAAATTTGGAATCTTTTCCCTAGTCCGTATAGAAGTTTTGAACTGCTTATATGTAGCTCCTAAGCCAAGAAGACACACTTCCACCTTATCGTCATCATGTTGGAAGAAATATCATATAGGTAAAATGTTCCATTGGTTCATTTTCTCATAATATTACACCATCTATATAGTTTTCTAGTAGCTTCTCTACAAGAAAATTGGGTGGGCGCTGTGGCTACACCAGTTTCATCTCAAAGAACCCCTACGGGTCCAATAGCCGTCGCCAGCAACACCTTCATGAAAACTTTCTTTTGGCAAGTTTTTTAATAACATGCTTTTCTAATAAAGCACATAGCGATGGGCGATGGATTCTTTCCCGATTGATTTTGTTCATAAGCAATCGTGCTTTATTATGCTTTTAGAGAGTTTTTCAAGGGATCACAAATACTATATAAGAAGACCATTCGCTCATCATCTATTTATCCTTCACCTAGTTCAACACAAGCTTTGGAAGCTTGGTCCCTCAATAGAGGTGGTGCTGCTTCTTAGCACATGGGGCAGCCATGTTGCTATTTTGGAGCATGTTGAGGAGAAGCTATGGAATTCTTCTTGGAGAAGAAGAGTGTGCTCACACTCTTGCTTATGAAGAGGATTTTCCCCACAGCAGTGTGGTGGTGTGGATCAGCCATTCACATGATGTATTTGAAGATTGTCTTCTACATGAAGATTTTGGGTTACTTCAAAGACATTGGATGGAGCTTAACATAAGATTTGCATTGTATGTTAACAATTCAGGTACATATTCTCTTTATGCACACACGTACTACTTGAAATTTATGGAGGTAGTGGCATCCATATCAAGAGGAGTCCTATTGAGCATATCTAAAGGAGAATCCGTACATGTATGCTTCATGCATATTTGGATAAGGTATTAGAGAAGGTATGATCATATGAGTTTGAGGATTTCTAGTAGCAAACTTGTTAGCATTCTTTGCTACTTTTGTAACTATGTGATCTTTTCACACACATATCTGATTTAGGGTCTTCCATAGGCTAACTTCAGATGAGGGTTTGTTGATTATCAGTTTTAGATTGATCCTTCCTATTTCTATCACTCATATTCACTCTTATACAACCTATTAGGTCACACATCTCATGTATATTCAGATTTTTATCCATATATCTGAATATGTTTGCTACATTTGTATATACGCTCTTTCATCTATTTTTGTTCACATCGAGTGGTTGAGGTTTTTTTCTCTTATATTTTCCATATACTTTTCCTATTTTATCCTCTACACCCAAAGACAAGTCTACGAGAACATCACATGTGAAGAAGAAGCAGTTTCTTGTTTTGCACTATACTTGATCATGTTTTAGTAGGTTTTGACAAAGAATTGCATTGAGAGAAAGAAAGGGATCTTATATTTTTTACTCATATGTGTATGAGTTATGTATAAGATGAAGATTTTTTAAGCAGGCAGCTTATATGTTCCCTCAAAGAATTCTTGGAGTGTCAATACAGAGCTACTTGGTATATGACAAGTTGCAGAGAAGTATATTTCTTCTTTATCTAACTCTTGAGGTAGAAGAGTTTTTTTTCTGTAGCAGATGTTGAAGACTTGGGTTGAGGTTTTGTGTTTGGAAAAATTACCTCATATTCAGTATTTTCAAAAAACTTCAAAAAATTCAGACTTTTGATGTACTAGTCAATTGAAGAATCTACTTTCTATGATTGTCTAGATTTTTGGATACATGCTTGTACTCAAAAAGGTGTTCCATCACATCCTATCACTGGATTGAGAAGTGGAGTTATCCAAAAGAAAGTCAAGCAAGTACTATTACATTTCACTTGGGTAGAATATGAAAAGATGAAGTATCAACTTGCAGCTTTTGGAGTTCTCAAGGTGAGAAGTTTCTCCACTTATGTTTCAAGTAGGAGTTGCACATTTCTTAGTAGGATTTGGTTAAAGAAAAGTTTCTACAACTTTATGTGAGAAGCATGGATACTTAGAGACATTTAGGTAGCAAATCAAGCATTCAGCAATGAAGGTTTGATGAGAGCAGATTCTACACAAGTATTTTGTTGGAGAGTTCTTGATAGATCTAGATAGATCTTGAAGCTTGAGTATTTATGAGTCAGTTGTCTATCCTTTTTTAGTAAAGATTCTTAACATTGGAAGAAGTAAGTCAAAGATTGAGGTTCTATCAGATTAGCGTTGAAGAGACATAGAAGAAGATACTTGTTATGTTGCAAAAGATTATGGATCCTAAAATGCTTTGAGTAAGTTTTTTTGTTATCATGTAATAGATCAGCTAACCTTATTCTTTAATATGGAAAGCTGAGGAAGAAACTGTGGAAGCTATTAGCAACTATGTAGTGCTAATAAAAAGGGTTCAGAGATTTTGTTTCAGATACAAGTATTGATCACTGAAGATCAAATTCATTGAAAGAAGGAAGATGTTCTAGATTTCATAAAGTCTTATATAATTTGAAGAATTCTGGATACTAGTGTCAAATCATCCAGGGGGTGATGAAACATAAAAACTTATTTTCAACCATATAAGAATGTAGAGTCATACCTACAGGTATTCCTATATCAGGTATTCCTATACTTCCTTTGTCAATTTCTCTTTATGTTCCAACTTTGAATGAAGAAGGAAGAGGGAGAATGTTCATCATAGATTTTTTGATGAGACTCATGAGTTGAGGTGAGTTGACTTGACTTGAAGTACAGTCAGAGATGAACCAGCAGTGTTCATAATACACTAAGTTGTGAATTTTCTATCACAGGTTCCATGATTCAATTCTTGATTATGTTTAGTATATTTACATGACACAAGAGAAGTACATTGAGAAAAATTTTATAAAGCAAATGAAAATATGTGGATCCTAGTGTATGTTGACAGGTTTGAGAAGACAAGAGATAGTAGATTTATCATATTCAGCAAGTTCAAGTTTTTGAAGTTTGAAGAAAAATCAAATTCAGTTTTGAAGAAGACTTTTGAAGAAAAGGTTTGAAGGTCAATTCAGGAGTACAAGGTTGAAGTTTATGAAGTTTGCACATCCAGTTCAGTTTGTACCAATATGACATTATAGGGGGGATTGTTGGAAGCAATATCATATAGGTAGAATGCTCCATTGGTTCATTGGCTCACAATATTATAGCATTTTTATAGTTTTGTAGTAGCTTCTCTACAAGAAAATCGGGTGGGCATCATGGGTTCACCAGTTTCATCTCAAAGAACCCACGTGGGTTCAATACCCATCACCGATAGTGCGTTCGCAAAACCTTTTGTTTGGTACGTTTTTTAATAACATGCTTTTCTAATAAAGCATGCAACAACGGGTGACAGATTCTTTTCCGATTGATTTTGCTCATAAGCGATCATGCTTTATTATGCTTTTAGAGAGATTTTCAAGGGATCACAAATACTATATAACAAGACCATTGGCTCATTATCTATTCATCCTTCACCTTGTTCAACACAAGCTTTGGAAGCTTGGCCCCTCAATAGAGGTGGTGCTTCTTAGCACATGGGGCAGCCATGTTGCTATGGAGCATGTTGAGGAGCAGCTATGGAGTTCTTCTTGGAGAAGAAGAGTGTGCTCACACTCTTGTTATGTAGAGGATTTATCCCGTAGCAGCTTGGTGGTGTGGATCAGCCATTCACATGATGTATTTGAAGATTGTCTTCTACATGAAGATTTTTGGTTACTTCAAAGACATTGGATGGAGCTTAACATACCATTTGCATCTTATGTCGTATTCTCTTTATGCACATAGGTACTATGTGAAGTTTATGGAGGCAGTGGCATCCATATCAGGAGGAGTCCTATTCGGCATATCTAAAGGAGAATCCATACATGTATGCTTCATGCATATTTGAATGAGGTGTTAAAGAAGGTATGGTCATACGAGTTTGAGGATTTCTAGTAGGAAAATTGTTAGCATTCTTTGCTACTTTTGTAACTATGTGATCTTTTCACACACATATCTGATTTAGGGTCTTCCATAGCATAAGTTCAGATGAGGGTTTGCTGATTATCATATTCAAATTTTTGTCCATACATCTGAATATGTTTGTTACATTTGTATATACACTCTTCCATCTATTTTTGTTCACATAGAGTGGTTGAGGTTTTGACTCCCACATTGTAAATTGACATTTGTATATATGATAGTGTGAGAAAGTAGTGGCTTACGTAACACTTCACACATGTTTTCTAATCTATCTTTGTCTCATCATTTATATGATTAAAATGTGGTATGTTCATGTTTTGTTAATATTGGAAGATTGCTAGAATTGATGTTGTTGATCCTAGACCTATGGAACTTGGACCTGTGGTATTGCTTATGGGCCTACTTAATTTTCAATACATCATCTATATCCACACCAATAGATGAAAGTGACTCACATATGCTTTTGATTTTTAGGGTGTAGTCACTTACCGTCATGCTCTTCTTCTCCAATGTATGCAACGTGTTCTTGAGTTGCAATTTCCATGCCTTTGTATTTGTCTCATCCAATGTGACCAAACTCTTCCGAGCCTCTTTCGGAGTCTTAGCATCCTGTATGTGCCCAATCATGCTATCTTATATGCTAACAGATAGCCAGTATATTACTTTTCGTGCTTCTTGATTCCATTCCTCATATGCTCTTAACTAATCTGCAGTTTGATTCCTTTCTCGCAACTGTGGAGCATTTTCATTCTCTCCTTTGATGCCAATAGCCCTTTCCCATCGAGAAATTTGTCATTCTGAATCTCTAACCATGGAAGTTGTTCTTGTCCAGCTTATCACTCATAAGCTGACTCACTCCATCTACGTTTTCCATTTCAGCAACAGTCTCAACACTGCAAAACACCAGAAGCAGGACTTCTGCTTGAACACTGTTGCACTATGATGTGACAATTCGATCTCAGGAAAACACAGTTCTTATGTATCAACAGTACATAGAATCGCTTGAAATTCTAGATCTCCAATATATAAGTGTTGCCAAACACAAGGCAAGTTACACTTTCTGAAATTGTTTTCCTGTGGGCCCCACCTTGTGGGCTTGAAATGGTGTCGTGATGGCTCTAAAACTTCATGCCAATTTTTGTGGCAATCTAAGGTCATTTGTCAATCACACTTTCTCCATGTTGTCGCGCGTACTCTTCACCATCGGCCTTCTCCACGAGCTCTCTACAGCCACGTTGGCTCTTATACCATGTCACGAGGAAGGAGATAAGGAAGAGAGCTCACATGCACACTCTCACAATCAAAGAGAAGCACACATTTAGATTGAGGCAAAGGAAGAATGATCTTCTTCTTCTTCTTCTATTACATAAAAAGGAATGTACAAGAATGACCTAAAAACAAGAATACAAGTGCAATATATAAAGATCAGTACATAAGAAAAAAAACTAATGTCCGCAAATGAGTGAGATGGCAAGGAAAAAATGGGTATCCACTCTTGGTAGATAAATCTAATAAATATCAATGAAGTTTCCCTGACATATACCAACGTGACCACTATACATGTCAGAGAAACGAAAAACTGATACGTGTCATCCTGGATCATCACATGTTGAGCTTGATAACTCAACAGTATGTGGGCTTGGATTCCCTTGAACCAAAAGCTCCCCCTCAAGTCTAACATTCTTGGTCTTCATTCCTCGTTGATATCCTACAAACCAGTCATCAATTTGAACTTGTTCATCTTGCTTCCATCCAAAGACTTTGTGAATATATCTACACATTGTAAATTAGTTGATACATATGACAATTGAATCTCCTTGCTAAGAAATTTCTCCCTTACATAATGATAGTGCATGTTAATGTGCTTAGTCCTTTCATGATATACAGGATTAGCAGGCAAAGGAAGTGAATTAGTGTTATCTCCAAAAATCATTGGAGTGTAAGAGTGTAGTCTAAAATCTGTGTAGAGTTGCTTGAGCCACATAGCCTCTTGAGTTGCATTTGCTAAACCTTTGTATTCTACCTCTATATGTGATAAAGCCACAGTTGGTTGCTTTTTCGATAACCATGAGACTAGCTTTGAGCTTGCAAAAGACTAGTACCTTGAGATGCTCTTCCTATCATCCTCGGAGGCAGCCCAATCTGCATAAGAATACATATTTATGTCCAAGTCAGAAGTGAAAGGGTAATACAACCCTTCATTTATGGTACCCTTCAGATACTTTAACACCCTCTTGGTAGCTTCCTTATCAGGATTTCTTGGTGCATGCATAAACTAGCTTAATGTACTTACTCCGTAAGCAATGTCCACTCTTGTTATGGTTGCATAGTTGAGACTCCCAACAAGTTTTTGGTAGCTTGTAACATCTACAAGGAGTCTCCTTCATGAGAACGAAGCTTATGATTGAGTTCCATGGATGTACCTACTGTCAGGGGAGCACTCGATTGTGCTCTCTGACTACAGTAGACAAGATTTCCGAAATACACTTATGATTACAAGAACACCCACTTAGGGAAAATGATACAAGAATATGTGACTGATACAAGATGTCCCACAACCCGGGACCAATAGGTATGGAAAACTGGACTAGAGATGATACAGGAGATCCCACAACCTGGGATTGTAAGTATGAGACAAGATATCTGGATTACAAGAACTCCCTTCTGGGAGATGAACTGGATACATGAAAGAACTCGAGAGGATCTCGTAGAACGAGATTACAAGGGGACAAGATAGGATGTCCAAGAACTATCCTAGAACAAGGAACAAGACAAGAACTAGAACTAGAACTTGAAGAGTACTTACTTGGCGGCCACGACTCCTTGAGCTCCCAAGACTGGTATTGGCAAGACTGATTCTGAATGTGCCCAACCCCTCCTTATATAGGTTTTCCAAGGGCGGTTCTAGGTCGGTTACGAGTTGATGTCATCGATGATGTCATCAATTTGTAGCATGGTCTCTGGATGTCAGAATCAAGCAAGAAGACAGTTGATCTTAGGGTTTTGATACGTTCCGAACGCAGTGGAAGCATTAGTTTCCCCAAATTCTGAACCAATCATGAGATATAGGATTCACATGGAATCTGAGAGTTTCCTTTGTCCATGACACCTGCAATTTCGGTGTTCTCCATGTTGAATTTTACCAACATTTTGATGGATATACTTTCTCTGAGTAATAAACACACCAAAATCTATATACACAAGTTTTGGACCAAGGAAGTAGGTTAATAAACCTAGATCATTGATTTCAAATTCCTCCATTAGTTGACCTTTAACCTGCATGATGCCTTTGGGATCATTCCCTATAATGATAATGGCATCCACATAAACACATAAGTAGATAACTTTTGAGTTAGTCCTCTTTATAAATAAAGAAGAATCTGCTTTGCTAGCCACAAATCCTTGATCTTGCAAAAAAAACATGCTTTTCTTGACTCTACAGTTGTTCAATATTTTGAACCATGCTTTGAGCACAGTAGCAATTACCCTAATTCCTTTGGTGATGTCTAATTAACTTAAATAGCTACCAATCACGAGTGATTTCATCAAAAATATGAACTACACACTAAGTATTATGTTTAGCAAATCATAGGACATGCCCAACATTTTTGGGGTGCATCAATCAACAAACTAGAGAGTAATGAAGTGATAACATCTCACCATTCAGAGAAGCAATGATAATGAGATTTTGTAGCTATATAGTACACAATATGCTAAATCTTTAATGGCAAAGAAGTGAAATGAAGATGTAATGAAAATATATGTATTAAAACATATACAACTACAATTTCATCGGCAATAATCTATTGCTCAAGGTAAGTGAAGTGAGTGAGCTATCAAGTGAGCTATCAGATCGCAATGCATCCATTTCAAAGTGATCTCCAAGAGTCGAGATGATATGTAGGTCTTTTGATCCTCCTTTTTATAGTTGAGTTTGGAGCCGATCTCCTAAATCATCTCTAGACCACTTTTCCATACCTATTAGTCCCAAGTTGTGGCATGTCTTGTATCAATTATCTATTCTTGTATTATCTTCCCTACATGCATGTTCTTGTAATCAAAAATGTATTTCCGAAATCTTGTCTAGCATAGTCAGAGAGCACAATGTAGTGCTCCCCTGACATTTTGTCAAGACTAGCTTCTATCAAAGACTAGACATCATGGAAAATGCTTATGAACTGATTGTAGCATCACTTCAGAGTCTCCAACAACAAGTCGAGGACCTAACTCATTGATAGAGACAAGTTGAGATGGGACATCCAGTGCATGTAGGTGCACTCCTCCAAGAATTTCAAGAAGGAATTGGGAGTCTTCACACAAGACAAGGGAGTATGCAAGTAAATCAACTGCGTAGTACATCCTTCATGACGGAACCCAAGATCTGCATGCGACAAAAGTTCAATGGGGATCGCACGATGTTTTGTGGATTTCTCCAACAAGATAAATTATACATCCATATGCAATGTGATAGATACCCTGATGAGGCATCCAAGGTCGAGTTTATTGTAACCTTACTCTATGTCCAAGCATTATCATGGTTTTCCCAAATCTTGGAGAAGAACATGGAAGTACTTCAGGACTATCAGGGGTTTCTTCAAGAACTCACCACCACATTTGGAGATGTAGACACAAGTTGAGTGGAAGAAACAAAACTTTGGAAGTTACTTCAAGGTAAGCGCCCTGCCTCTACCTATGCATCAGAATTTAGGTAGTTGATATGTGATCTCACTTGGCCTGAAGATTATTTCATAAGCCAATTTAGATGGGGTTTAAGAGATGATGTGAAGGCAGAGGTTAAGACATTGAATGAATACATCATGCAAGCTATTCAATGTGATAGCCGAGTTTTTGAAAGGAAACAATAGAAACAAGCAAAAGGAAGAACTCACTCGTAAATTACTCCAAGATATTGACACCTCTTACCAAGCTTATAGGAAACTCGAAATTCTCATGGACCGAAGAAGCAGAAAAAGACTTTCAGACCTTAAAACTAGCATTCATCACTGCTCCAATTCTAGTCCATCCTGATTCATGCAAGCTCTTCTTCCTAAAGATAAATGCATCAGACTTCACCCTAGGGGACATGTTATCCGAATATGGGGATGATGGACACCCACATCCAATTGCATATCAGTCAAGGAAATTTTCCCTTCTAGAGATTAATTATTAAATCCATGATAAAGAACTTATTGCCATAGTAGACTCATTTGATACCTAGCATCACCATCTAGAAGGAGAAGCTCATAGAGTTACCTTGTATACAGATCATAGCAATTTGGAGTATTTTATGACCACCCGCATCCTCAATAGAAGGCAATCTCGATGGAGTAACTTTCTATCTAGGTTCGACTTTGTCATCGCCTACTATCCTAGATGTCAACAATGTCAGTGAGATGCCTTGTCTAGAAGATCTTATCTTGCACCAAAGAAGGGTTAAGAGGCCTTTGATCAACAAGACAGTGTATTACTCAAGCCTAAGCATCTCTAGTTAGCAGCTATCTCTTCAAGCCATCATGAAGATTCAGCCTTGAATCATTTGATCCGTGAGAATCTACCACAAGATGAATTCTTTTGTAATGTTAAGCAGAAAACTCAAGAATGAAAAGTCCAAGAAGTAAACAAATTTCAGGAAAACGATGGGATACAATTCTATAAGAACCTATTGTATGTCTCTCTAGGAAAGCCCAGGATCCAAGTACTTAAACAACATCACGAAAACCTTGCAGCAGGACATTTTTGAGTAAATAAAATCATAGAACTCATATCAAGGGATTTTTGGTGGCCTCAAATGTGGAAGGAAGTCAAAGAGTATTTTCAAACCTCTGACACTTGCAAAAGATCTAAGGTACGATAGCATAAACGTCATGACCTCTTGCAATCTTTACCTACGATGAAAAGTCCACGGGCCTCATTTTCTATGGATTCATCAGAGATCTACCAAAGTAAGATAAGTATGATGTCATTTTTGTTATTGTAGATAGACTTAAAAAGATGGCACACTTCATTCCAACTACAAAGGAAATCACAGGTGGAGCCACTACTATACTTTCTCTTAGATTCATCTTTAGACTTCATGGATTTCCTAATGATATTGTGAGTGATCGAGGTCCACAGTTCATATCCAGCTTTTGGAACAGTCTTTGCAAGCTCCTTGGTGTTCAAGTTAAACTATATATAGCAAATCATTCATACTCTGATGGACAAATCAAATGGATGAATCAAGTCTTAAAACAATATCTCTATTGCACTAGCAACTATCACCAAAATGATTGGTTTGAGTTGTTACCCTTTGCAAAGTTTGCATATAACAATAGTGTTCATGCATCTACTAAGAAAACTCCCTTCTTTGAAAATTATGGACAACATCCGAGGATGGGTATACAACTCTCTAATCACATCAAGAATTCAGCTGTCAGAGATAAAGCCTAGTACCTCATGGAAATTCACAAGGAACTCAAGGAAGAGATTCATAAAGCTCAAGAACATTATAAGTACTATGCAGATCAAAGAATTCATCATATCAAATAAGGGGTAAAGTATGGTTACTCAAAAACAATTTGCAAACTTCAAGGCCTTGTGCAAAGTTAGATCATCAAAGATTTGGTCCATTCACCATCTTGGACAAGATTAATCCAGTCACCTTCAAGCTCAAACTACCAAGTACCATGAGAATACATCAAGTTTTCCATGTGTCCATGTTGGAACCATATCATATTTCACCATTGAGGGGGGAGAGAGCTAGTCCTTCACCACCTATCGAGATGGATGATCATGAAGAATTGGAGACTAAGCATGTCCTAGATTCAAGAATATCCCGAGGAAGATTGGAGTATCTTATTCATTGGAAAGGGTATGACATGAGTGATCCCACTTGGGAACCTGTAGAGAACCTTCACATAGCACCAATCGAGGTTCAAGAATTTCATAAGAAAAATCCAATGAAGCTGAGACTAGAGATCATGACTACTCCTCGTGGAAGTCATCGCTTGAGGGGGAGGTGATGTCATCGACAAGGAAACCATCCTAAACATCAGATTCCATGTGACTTCTATATCTCTTTATTGACTAAGAATTTGGGGAAACCAATGCATCTATTGCCTTCAGAGCGTGAAAAACCTTAAGATTGACTGTCTACTTGCCTCATTCGGATATCTAGAGCTCATGTTTTGAATTGATGACATCATTGATGATATCATCAATTTGTAATTTCCCTTGAAAACCTATATAAGGAGGGGTTGGCCACATTCCTAATCAGTCTTGCCAATGCCAGTCTTGGGAGGTCAAGGATTGATGACCGCCAAGTAAGTACTCTCCAAGTTCCACTTCCAGTTCTTGTCGTGTTCCTTGTTCTAGTATTGTCTAGTCTAGTTTTTGGACATCCTATCTTGTCCTCTTGTAATCTCCTAGTACGAGATACTTGTAGTTAGCTCACTTATACCTTTGTTATGGTCATGAGCTTGTACATATATGCCTATATATACAAGTATAAATTTGGGGCAAGTATGAGAGAGCATGAGATGATAAGAATTAGTTGTTGTAAGAGTCATTAGATACTTTAGAAGTGTAGAAGATCTCTCTCACCATTCAGATGTAAAACTTTTCAGAGAAGAAGAAAAATTGCACCCAATCTTTTAGTGAGTACAAGTCTAAGTCTATAATTGATTGACCTTTCTACAAGTTTTCAAATTCTAATTGTGGTCAGGCTAAGAGAATTCAGAGTAGGAATATTTACATGTGTAAATGTGAAAAAGTGAAGTTGGCAACAAGTGCAAATTAAATTTCTATAGTTTGGCAGTGATCTTCCAAAATTGATCAAGGTTTTGAGTTATTCTTGATATAGAAGTGTTCTAACATCAAGGATAGCTTGTTCTTTTTGAGATTAACACTCTCCATCAGTAGTATTAGAGTAGAAATCATCAAAATAGAAGAAAAGAGGACCCCGATTGCTGCAGTCGTATAGAAATCAACATTTGAAGGTTCAAAAGGTGAAAGCTTAAAGGGAAGGCTTGAGAATGAGGCCTGAAGCTATCAAGGAGATCAAAAGGAACTTCGTTTAAAGTAAAGGTACACTTATTCCTCATAAAGCTTGAAGAATTTAATACACAGGTGAAGAAAGGATGGAAGATTCTCTTCAGATGGAGAAATTGGATAGAGAAAACTACTCAACTTGGTCAATGAGGATGGAAGCTATCTCATGAGCAAAGATTTGATAGGTTATATCACAAGTGAAGAAGAAAAACCAGAATTCATACATCCTAGTATTCCAACTAGGGATGAAATCTCATATTAGAAGACTTGGACGAAGAAGGATGCTCAAGCAAGGAGCATTATCCACATGGGAGTCAATGACTACTTGCTACCTCATATTAGAGGAGTTGAAAGTTCAAGTGACATATGGAATGCTTTGGAGGAGCGTTTCCAAAATACTACAAAGTCAAGGAAGGCATCCTTATGGGCAGAGCTCACTACATTCAAAAAGAAAGCTTCTCAATCGATTTCTGATTATGTAACAAGGATGAAGGACATTCCAGATGCATCAGGAGTAGTTGATGAAGATATTGATGAGGATAAATTGGTAAGGCAAATCCTCACATGTTTGAGAGGAGATGAGAAATGGAAGCCATTCATTTTGTCTACTGAATTGTCACTAGATCATTTCACTCTTGAATTAAATCAATTGCTAGGACACATGCTAACTTTTGAGTAGGATGTCAAAGGTGATGGTGATAAGAGTGCAAGTCAAGTAATGTATTCAAAGGACAAGAAGAAGAATAGCAAAGGTAAGCAACAATTAAATGAAGAAGAAGGTACAACTAGCCAAGCTAACTTCCTAAGAGGAAGAGGAGGTGGCAAAGGTAGAGGAAGAGGCAGAAGCAATAAAGATGGAGCCAAAGCTTGCTGGAGTTGTGGTAAGACAAATCATTTAGCTCATGCGCTTTGGCATAATAATCAAAATAATGGAGGATATAGTGAGAACTTTAATTCAAGAGGAAGAGGTGGTAGAACACAAAGAGGTAATTTCAGAGGTAGAGGTAGTAGAGGTTACTTTGGAAGAAATGCAGGTAGATGTTTCCAAAGTCAATCCTACAACAATACCTACTACAATTATGCTTCAGATCAGAAAGAAGATTCAACCTTAATCATGAATGCAACTTGTGAGAGAAAAAGTGAAGCCCAAAGAGTCGAGCTTCACTAATGATGGAGCTTTTGTGGAAGACCCTAGCAATGGATATAAACAAATTATTTAAGGGAAGAAAGATGGAAGACTTTTCACATTGAAGATTCAAGGTAATGTTGGTCATGCCTTGTTGACTTGTGGAGGACATAAGATCTCTAAGTTAGATCTTTGGCATAAAAGGCTTGGACATTTCAATGAAAGAGGTATTAAGGATATGGTGAACAATGATTGAGTGCTTGGATTGCCTAATGTTGTAGGTCAACATATGACATACAAATGTGAGGCATGTCAATTAGGTAAGGCTCATAAGCAATCATACAATAAGCATGGATTTATGTATTTAGAGAAGCTTGAATTGGTACACACAGATGTGTGGGGACCATCAAAGGATTTCACAATAAATGGTCCAAGATATTATGTGATTTATGTTGATGAAACTAAGAGATGGATCACTATATATGTGATCAAAGATAAATAAGAGGTATTCAATACATTTAAACATTATCATGTGCATGCAGAAAGAATCATAGGTCAAAAGTTGAAGAGACTAAGGTCAGATGGAGGGGGAGAGTACTTCTCTCATGAGTTCAATGATTACTTATAAAATGTAGGGATGAGAAGGGAAGTTACTTCGAGGTAATCTCCTCAACAAAGTGGTGTAGCGGAAAGGAGAAATAGAACTCTTATTGAGTTTGCAAGATCAATGATGAAGGAGAAAAATTGTCAAAATTATTTGTGGCTTGAGGCTGTAAATACGCTACATAATTGGTTAATTGTATACCATGTAAAGCTTTGTAGGGTATGACACAATATGAAGCTTTGTGGGGTAAGAGACCAACCTTAGATCATTGCAAGTATTTGGATATTTGGCTTATGCATATGTGCCATCTTAGTTGAGGCACAAATTGGAACCTAAAGCTGAAGAGTATGTGTTCTTTGGATATGATGATAAGCAAATGGGTTATAGGTTGTGGAGTCCATCCACAAAGCAATTCTTTGTATCCAAGGATGTTACATTTGATGAGCAAGGTACTTGGTATGCAAGTACAATCAATAATCATGCAGGTGATGAAGAAGTTTTGAATCAAAGGAGATGTAAATCAAAGGTTTAGATATTTGATGAAGAAGAGAACAATGAGGTACAAGTTGAAGTTGAAGAAGTGCCAAGGTTTGATCCAGAATGTGATGAACTAGAAACTTCAAGAAGTGGAGAACTCAGAAGGTCATCAAGACACAAATTGCAACCTACATGGTATAGCTATGACACTTCTTTTTTGACTACTAAAGAGTATGCTTACATGGTGAAAGCAGATGAAGACCCTTCTACATATGAAGAGGCAAAAGGTAAGGAAAATTGCGAAAACGCTATGCACGAAGAGTATGATGCATTGATGGAGAATGAGACATGGGATTTTATTCCTAAACCAAATAATCAAAAGATCATTGGATGCAAATGGGTCTACAAGACAAAGAGGTATGCGGATGGAAGTGTGTCTAGGTATAAAGCTAGACTTGTTGTGAAAGGGTATGCTCAGACATATGGTATAGATTATGATGAGACCTATAGTCTTGTGGCAAAGATGACAACAATCAGGACACCGATAGCCATTGCTTCATGTAAAGGTAGGAGATTGTGTCAATTAGATGTGAAGAGCTCTTTTCTTAATGGTTATATTTCATATGATGTTTTCAGGGAGCAACCACAAGGGGTTCAAAGATAAAAGGTATTCAGAATATGTATGTAAGCTCAAGAGAGCTTTGTATGGTTTGAAGTAGGCCCCAAGGGCATGGAGTTATAGACTTGTAAATTTTTTGAAGGAACTTGGTTTCCAAGTATCTAAAGCTCATAGTAGCTTCCTTCTCAAAGTAGGTGATGATGGGTTCATTTATATGTGCATATATGTTGATGACATAATCCTTATAGCTATAGATGAGAAGGCATACAAAGTCTCAAGAAACAAATGGAGAAAGAGTCCAAGATTAGTGACTTGGGAGACTTTTCATATTTCTTCAGCATGGAGATCTCATATACTCAACATGGAGTATATGTACCTCAATAAAGGTATTTGAAGAACTTGTTGATCAAGTTTAAAATGAAAAATTGCAGGGTAGCACCTACTCCAATGGAGGTGAATCACAAATTGACTAGATATGGAGGAGAAGAATTCAAGGATATGAAGCTATATCAAAGTCTAGTTGGTATTCTAATCTATGCTACATTAACTAAGCATGATTTGTCATATGCAGTTGGAGTGTTGTTTCAATTCATGCATTGTCGTAGGAAAGAATAATTGGGTTGCAGGACAAAGGGTGTTGAGATACATTAAGGTTACACGAAAGGAAGGTTTTTATTATGGTTTTACATCAGATACAAACATCAAGATATATAGTGATATAGATTGGGTAGGTAATCTTGATAATAGGAGATCAACATATGGATACTTGTGTTATGTGGGAGATAAGTTAATCTCTTGGTGTTCTAAGAAGCAACATACAGTTGCTTTATCATCTACAGAGGTAGAGTATAAAGGTATGGTTGAAGCTGCAAAGGAGGTCATATGGTTGAAAACTCTCATGAAGAGTTTTGACATCATTCAGAGTACACCCACTATTCATGGAGGTAATATGAGTTCATTATATCTAGCTGCTAATCCTATTTTCTATGCTAGGACTAAATATATTGAGATTCAGTATCACTTCTTAAGAGAGAAGGTGATTGACAACGAGATTGAAGTCATACATACTTCAACAAAAGATCAGATTGCAAATATGCTAACCAAAAGCTTGGATGGACCAAAGCTACAAAGATTGTAGATATAAAGAAGTTAGAGAAAACCTCAATTGATGATTGAGGGGGAGTTGTTGGTGCCAGCAAATCATCAATTGATGTCTTGGATAAAGACTTGAAGTCAAAAGATGAAGGAAAGTTCAACAGAAGTTTGAAGATAGTGCATATTCATGAAATGAAGACTTGTATACATATGCACATTAAACTTGTAGTTAGCTCACTTATACCTTTGTTATGGTCATGAGCTTGTACATATATGCCTATATATACAAGTAGAAATTTGGGGCAAGTATGAGAGGGCATGAGATGAGAAGAATTAGTTGTTGTAAGAGTCATTAGACACTTTAGAAGTGTAGAAGATCTCTCTCATCATTCAGATGTAAAACTTTTCAGAGAAGAAGAAAAATTGTACCCGATCTTTTGTTGAGTACTCCTTCTCTGTTTAATCTTTTGTGAAATGCTTTTATACAAGTCTAATTCTATAGTTGACTGACCTCTGTACAAGTCAGAAACGTTACACATTTGCATTCAATGAGTGAGTTATGTGCAACAGACTTTTCTGAGTAGTGACTATCTTTACAATCAGTGTAAATTTTGATAGTTTGGTAGTGATATTCCAACTTTGATCAAGGTTTTGAGTTATTCTTGGTATAAAAGTGTTATGACATCAAGGAGTGTGTTCTTTTGAAGATTAACACTCTCCATGAGTTATTTCTTGTATCTACTTCACCTCTTGAAGGGAATTCTTGTAATCTTGATATCTTTTTCAATACCTATGGTCTCGGGTTGTGGGATCTCTTGTATCATCTCTAGTCCAATTTTGAATACCTATTAGTCTTGGGTTGTTGGATGTCTTGTATTAATTACGTATTCTTGTATTATTTTCCTTACGTGGGTGTTCTTGTAATCAGAAGTGTATTTCTAAAATCTTGTCTAGTGTAGTCAGAGAGCATAATCTAGTGCCCCCTTTACAATTGGGGGCCTAATGGATTTGTTGAGAAATTTCTTTCTCATAGGTAACATGTTACGTGCATGCACACATTCATGGGGATGGTAGAAAACAAAAGATTAGTTGTATGGGGTGAAGAGGCTATTGATCATGTTGTTTATGAGGGCCCAAAAAAAAGAGGAAAATAGCATGGCTCTCATCATTTGCCTATTAATCACATAACTATCTATACGAACATTTCGGTTAAAACAAATAGGGGTGGGCTTTTTACTTAGCGAAACCCTAAGTAGACCAAGGTAGTTATAGGTTGTAAGGAAGCTTAGTTCCCAGAGCTTCTTGTGAGTTCATGCTCATGTTGTTGAGCATTCATTCATTCTTAGTTGTATACTCACTATTGTTCACTCATGACATTTGTGGGAATCTTATAGTATTTAGTCACTATTTTGCATAATGGAGTTGACTTGCTATAGTATGTTGTTCACTATATAGTCTTTCCTAGATTCACTTTGGTATATATAGTTTGTGAGGAGAGAATGGTCATGACAAGAAGTGGAATTATTGAGAAAATTGTTAATAGAGAAGAGGTGATCCTCTTCCACATAAACCTCCAATATAAGATGTGGCACACTAATCTATCTTCTTATACAATCTCCTCCTCAAAGCATAAAGGCCATAGCACATGGCCATTGTCTCACAATGATAGGATATAATTTCATGGATATGTTATGCTCCTCAATTTGAGTGGAAGGAGATAGGCTTTTCCACATGTCCAAGCCCAAAACTTAGTGGCATTGCAATCACAAGAATGTTAGCATCACTATCTTCCACTAGAGGATCTTCATTTTGAGAGCATGGCCATGTTCTAAGGTAAGATATTGTTGAGCCCAACAAAGTCATATTGGTCAAAGTCAACATGATCAAATTCAAAGGGTTAAAGTCAAATTGGTCAAAGTCAACATGTTCAAGGTTAAAGTCAACATGGATAAAGTCAAAGAGTTCAAAGTTCAATTGTCAAGGTGCACATGTAGTGCACAATCAATTGTTCACAAAGGTTATAATTTGCAAAAATTTGGATGTAAGTTGTAGATGTTTTTTTGTAATTTCTCTAAGGTTCCAAGTGTTTTTAAAGTGTTTGGAAGGTTCAGGTGAACCCTCCGTTAGGTACACACTTAAAGAATTGAATGCAAAATTGAAGGTATGTGAAGCAAAAGCATACACAAAAGTGAAAGTATGACACACCAAATAAAAGTTTTGTTTTATTCCAAAGTCACTACAGGACAAAACAGGGATTCGTTGGCTCCCCACTTTTGGAGACAACCTTGGGACATCAAAGTGAGCACAAGATATGCTAGCAGTTAGGAGCGTACGTGAACCGACACTCAACTCAAGGCAAGGCATTATTCTTGGTGAGACTAAGCAAGGTGAGTATAGTCTACACTAAGAGAGAGAAGAGCAAGAGACATACAGTGAGTGTGGGATGTAGAGAAGTGAAGTGCAAGTGTGCAAGAAGTTTGACTTAGGTGTGTGCAGAGGAGTGTTAAGCAAGGCAATCAAAGGTCACAAGGTCCCATTGAAGCTATGTGCATATCAACAAAAGGTGTCCATCCCTACCCCTAATGGAAGCTTGAGTGCAAGGTGTGCACAAGTGCAAGCTCTTGGAGAAGGTGGAGGTCTGGTGCACATCAAGTTAGCGGAAGCAAGAACATCCAGTATTTTATAACTTTTTTTGATTTTGTACTCTTTGGGGATTTCACACAGAGAGCATTTACATTGTACTATACATCATCACTATACTTTTGCCCTTATAATCAATCTACAAAAGCTTTCGGTGTCTATAGCTTTCTTTTTATGTCTCTTTCGTCTCCTACAAATACTCAAGTCCCTTTCTGCACAAGAATTCCCCAACAAAATTTGGCATGCCCAATGGGACCACAAGTAGACTTGAGCATATGAGAAGCAAATTGCAAAGTGTAGAAGAGTTCAAGGGTACCAACAGTACTGTACTGACCTAACAGGTAATCTTTCTTCCATTCGAATTCTCTTAAACTAAGTAGAGTATGAATAGCTCATGACCGCACCCCAATCTCAAAGCTTGAGGATCCCTTGCAAAGCAACAAGAAGGAAGGTTATTCCAAGATCAACCAGTCCATTGCATGGACATCATCAGTAAAGAATATGGTAGCCCAAGTAGATATGGAAACTTTACTTTCTAGATTGAATATCAAATTTCCTTCCTTAAGAGGGCTAGCACAAGAAGACCTAGATCAGCACATTAGGAGTTTCTTAGCCTTATGTAAAACAAGGGGTCCGATGGGAAGAGAAGATGCATTTTTTATTCTTTTCCCTCCAACATTAGAAGGGCTAGCAGATAAATGGTTTAGACAGTTTGCCGACAACCATTTCACCACTTGGGAATTGATGAAGGAAGCATTTGGGACAGAGTTCCAACAAGGGAACACAAATGAGAACATTATTGAAGAATTAGAAAATTTAAAACTAGGTCTTGGGGAGACCTTCCCAGAATTTTTTACTAGAGCCAAGGCATTAATGGCCAAACTGCGAGACCCTCCCCATGATTTTTTTATCAATAAGTGGCTAGCTAAACCACTTCCCATATCAACACAATGTAAAATAAAGGAGTTAGTTTTACCGACATCGATAATAGAATAATTTATCAATACAACTACAAGATTGGAGCAAATTAGATAGCAGTATGGGGAAAGCTCTTCTAATTTATCACATCCTATAGAACATGATGACCAAGTAGTTCAGCCAAGGAAAGAGCTTGAGAGCTTAAAAAGGAATAAGCCTCACAAAGATAAGGAGAGTGTTGTAACTCATTTGAGGTGAGAAATTGAAGCATTGAAGCTACAAAAGGAAGAGGAAGCACAAGTAGAAGAGGTATCTCAACTTCGACAAGAGTTCTTGGCACCAAAAATGGACTATGGTGTACTATGTGTAACAATTAGGGTCATGTGGTAAGTGAGTGTCCACTTTGAAGTGTAAGTTTCTAGCTATGCGGGAAAGCAGGTCATGAGGCCCATGAATGTCACTCAAGAGCAATGCATGTACAACCTTATTGGGCATAAGGAGGTGCTCAACTCTCAACCAATGTAATGGTGGCATCCCCCACGCAAGGTAAAAACTATAAACAATGACCTAGAGGTAACTATGGAAATCGGCCTAGAAGGCCAAGTATTTGTTTCAAGTGTGAAGAGTGTGGACATTATCAGAGTATATGCACCCTGCTAGGAAATGCCCCTCCCCCTTGCAGAATTGCCCAGATGCCAAGGATCATTATACAAATTATTTCCCCCAAAACAAAGCATCTACATTTGGGCCCCATCTCCGAATTATCTTGATAGATAATCAAGGAGTAGTAGAAGTCAATGTTGTATAATCACCATCCACTAGAGTGGTACAATTAGAAGAAATGGACTCCATGGTCATGCAAACAAGAAATAAAGGGAAAATTCTAGAAGAACAAAGCCCTAGATCAAGTACATTTGGAAGTCACAAGGACTAGAGGGCACATCAGAGAAAATCAGATATATATGAAGATGCAAAACAAGAGAAAGGAAGTTTCACAAAATATGAAGAGGTAACACAAAAAGAAGATTTTTAAGAGACTAACGATGCCATTGGGAGTGCATACAGCCAGACCCACAAGGAACTTGAGAAATCAAATAGCAAAATTGATCTTAGGGAATCTAGAGCTTCAAGATTATTCATGTCAATCAAAAGAGAGGTTATTATTCTTAAGTTGATAAACATGGATGCAAGATTCAGGTCTGAAGTACTGTAGATTATTGATGAGGCTTCCACATCCACCTTTGTGCCCGAGATTACTGCCTTGGTCAAGGGAAGGGTGTAGAAGAAGCACTTATCACAGACTATAAGAGTCCAAGAGTCACAATAACAATTAAAGGATCAAAGTTACAAGGAGTCATTGTGGATGGTGGGTCTGGCATAAATTTGATGACTGAGCATACCATGGAGAAGCATGGCCTTCACCCATCCATACCAGCCCGCTTCACTCTCACTTTGGCATATCAAAGCAAAGTAAGGCCAATGGGGGTGATCCAAAAAGTTCCACTGGAAGTACAAGGTAATCTCTTCATTTTCGATTCTATGGTATTAAGACTGCCCCACGTAGAGGGAGGATTTCCCCTTTTGATTGGAAGACCATGATTTAGGCATGCAAGTGTCATCCATGATTGTGGTAAAGATGTTATGTGGGCATAAGAGAGGGGACAAGAACACATATATTTAGAGGAGGGTCCAGATCAACACGAGAACACCAACATGATGCAATTAGTTGGCATTTGCATGGAACAAGAAATGGAGGACCAACCGCAATTAGGGTTCGAGGAGGAAGAAGACATTTTGAATTGGCTACAAGCACACAACTCTTCCTCTTCTTTTGGAGTTTGTCTAAATAATTCTTGCACAAATGAATGTTATGATGAATAGGAGGACAAAGTTCAGATTGATGGATTGGGAGAACCCATCAGAGCACCAAAGACACCCCTCAAGTAGAATTTGGAGGAGGATGCCACAACAACAGGGAAGCATTATTGAAGTTAAAGACAAGGTAAAACATACTAGTGATGAATGTTCTTTTCCAATTCAAGAAATCCCTCTAGGATGGATGTATGAGAAAGAGGAATATATTGAGATCCAGAATACTCCTTCTTATGCAACAATGCGGTAAAAGCTATTGGAGGAAAACAGGTTTGCAGATGAGCATATAGATACCATGGTAGATAGAAACTCGGTCCAAGAAGTACAATTAGGCACTCCGGAAAATAATCATCGAGTTTTGGTGGCCACTTGGTTGTGGAGCCACTATAAGCTTCTTGAAAAGTTAAAATCTTTCTTGAAACACTATGCAGATGTTTTTGCATGGCATTATAAAGACTTGGAAGGAATGCCTGCCAATTTTGGACAGCACAGCCTCTTGTTGATGGAGCTAAACCGATAAGAGGAAAGAGTTATAGACTTAACCCAAAATATGATGAAGCTATTTACTTGGAAATATAGTAGATGGAGGATGCAGCAACCATCATTCTTGTGGAACACTTAGAACGGCTTTCACCAATGGTTATAGTCCCAAAGAGGAATTCCAATAAAATCAAAATTTGTGTTTCCTTTAGAGCACTCAATAAGGTGACCATTCGAGATGGATTCCCCATGCCTTCTACAGAGCAGGTCATTGAAGAAGTGGTTGGACACGCATTATATAGCTTTATGGATTGCTTTAGTGGATATAACCAAATATCCATCCACCTAGAGGATCATCGAAAGATTGCTTTTATCACACTCGAGGGCACATATGTGTATTTAAAAATTTCATTTGGACTCATAACTGCTCCAGCCACCTTTAACAAGACTCTCAACCTTATTTTTAGGCCCTTATTGTTGGAAACACTTAGAATTTTCATGGATGACTTTTCTTCATTTTCAGGATCTCACAAGGAGACCCCATTTGGATTGCTTAGATAATTTCTCGAGGCAGCTGCACAATGTTTTTAAAAGATGCAGGGAGACTAAACTAAAGTTGAACCCAAATAAATGTCATTTCCTCATGATAGAAGGAATGCTCTCGGGACATGTGGTATCTGCTAAAGGTATGGCTTCGAACCCTAATAAAATTATTTCTATACTAAAGTTACCTAAACCCAAATCTTCTAAAGAGATTCAAAGATTCTTGGGAAAAACTGAGTACCACAGAAGATTTATCAAGATGTATGCAAAGATAGCTAGGCCACTCGCTAGACTTACAGGTAAAGAAGTGCCCTTTAAGTGGGAGGAAGAAGAAGAAAATGCTTATCAGACATTATTCTTGTTATTATCAATTCCTCCACATAAATTGAGATATAAACAATCAATGATCCTTTAACCTTAACATACAAAGAACTATATGCATTTGAATACCTGTATCCCTGCTTTTCAAGAAACTTTACCAATCTAAAATTCCAAGCCCTTGGAGCTTGTTTAAGACCATACAATGCTTTCTTGGGATCTTCATAACTTGCTGGTTGCTCCATGTACACATCTTCTGTTAAATCACCATTGAGAAATGCATTTTTTATATCTAACTGATAAAGATCCCATACCTTGCTTGCAGCAACACTTATTAATGTCCTTATTGTTGATATCTTGGCAATAGGAGAAAATGTCTCCTCATAATTGATGCCATAACTCTGTGCATAACTTTTACAAACAAGTCTTGCTTTATATCTACTTACTGAACCATCACTGTTTCTCTTTATCCTATACACCCTTTTGTTACCAATTACCTTCATGTTAGGTTGCCTTGGAACTAAACTCCATGTATTGTTGTCATACAAAGCTGTCATTTCCTCATCCATTGCTTTAACCCATTTCTTTACCTTTGATCTTCTTTAAAAGTTGTTGGTTCTTGCTCCTCAAGAAGTTTTGCAATATAAGCTTCATGAGAAAATCTTTGTGATTGCCTTCTTTCTCTTACTAGATACCTTGATTGGCTTCTTTTCCTACCATGCTTTTCTTGCCTTCGAGTTTGAGTTCTTCTTGATGTAGAACCTTCACTTTCTTCTTCCTGTGACTCAATTTCCTTTGAAATCAAATCGACAATTTTCTTCAACGTCTGATTGGGGGGAGTTACCTCTTCATGTGTAATTTGACTCTCTAACGAACTTGGAGAACTTCACTCTTCTTCGTGACTTCTTGTAGTTTCTTCTTGATCTACCTGCACTTCATGTTTATACCAAGGTTTAACTTCATGAAAAATAACATCTCTCGAAATAATTACCTCTCATGTATATGGGTTCACACATCTATATCATGGTTGCCCTTCTACCATACCAATGAAAACCATTCTTTGTGACCTTGGATCCAACTTTGACCTTAATTGTTGTGGAACATGAACAAAACATATGCTTCCAAAAATTCTACAATTAGCAATATCTGGTTTTGATCCATAAAACAATTCATAAGGTGCTTTCTGTACATGACTTTGAGTAGGTGGTAACCTGTTCATCACATAAACTTCCATATTGCATGCTTTAGCCCAAAAAATAAGTGGTAAGTCCTTTTCATTTAACATGCACCTACCCATCTCCAAGATAGACCTATTTCTTCTTTTGGTCACACCATTTTGTTGAGGTGTGTATCTATTTGTAGTATCCTTTTTAATTCCTTCTTCCTCCAAAAATGCAAGAAACTGATTAGAAAAATGTTCACCTAATCCATTTGATCTCAACATTCTTATGCTTGGACATGTTTGCTTTTCAACCAATGATTTAAACTTCTTGAACATGTCAAACACTTCGGATTTGTATTTCATAAAATAAATGAATGTAAACTTTGAGAAGTCATCAATAAATGTTACAAAGTACTTGCTACCTGCCATGGACTCTTCTTGAGATGGACCCCATACATCAGTATGAATCAAGTCCAAAATACCTCTGCTTTGCAATCCTGCTTTTGAAAAAAGACTTCGTACCTGTTTTTGAAACTGACATGCCTCACAAACAAAATCCAAATCTTGCTTAGGTAGTTGTGGTAAACCTTCAACCAATGATTTCTTTGCAATATCTTTTAACCTGAAAACATTGATGTTTCCTAATCTTTTATGCCATAAATCCAATTGACTTACTTGAGTCCCATTAACCATTGTATAACCTGCATAATCAGGAACTTCAACTTCATAAGTATATAATCTATTTACCTTTTGTCCTTCTATAACAAAATTCCCATCCTTCTTTTGATAAGCCTGCCACTGATTATTATCAAAATCGACCTTTACTCCATTGTCCTCCATTTGTCCAACTGAAATCCAATTTCTTGTAATAGTAGGAACAAACAAAACATCTCTAAGAGTTACATGTTCATTAAGTGGACAACCACCAATGTAAACTACTTCATGCTCAGTACTATCTCCTATAGCAATTGTGACTCTTGAATCTGGTTTGTGTAAGTTCACAAACATTTTCATGTTGTGACTCATGTGGTTTGAGCAACCACTTTCTACATAGCAAGTTTTGTTGTTCCAAGGATGCACTTGCAAGGTCTTATCTCCTCAACTCTATCTCAGATTTTTTGTTGCCTCACATTAGAAGTTGTAAGACATCTCAGGAAGTGTGGGATGCACTTGAAGCCTTCTTTTCTTCGAGTACTAAAGCTAGGAAGCATCAACTATGGCTGGATTTCACAACTCTCAAGAAGGCTCCCAAACAAAATGTGACTGATTTTGTCACAAATCTCAAGGACATAGCGGATCAGTTGGGAAGCATTGGAGAGGTAATAGATGAAGAGCGAATTGTAAGGCAGGTCATCAATGGCTTGAAGGCAGATGATAAGTGGGAAGCATTCACCACAGCTATGGATTTGTACATGGACATGCATGTACCTGATTTCAACACACTCATTGGACTACTTACTCAAGAGGCAAAGCTTATCAAAAATGGAGAAAGCTCTAAAGGTAATCAATCTTCAGCTTTATACACGGATAAAAGAAAGTCTAAAGATAACAAAGGAAAGGCAAAGAAAGTGGATGATGAAGCAGGTACATATCAAGCTAACTATGCAGGTAGAGGAAGACATGGCAGAGGTAGAGGAAGAGGAGGTAGACAAGGCAGAGGTAGATCCCAAGACTCCAACTCATGTTCTATTTGTGGATTAACTAATCATACAACTGAAAATTGCTTTAGGAATTCCAGGAATCAAAGAGGCAGAGGATACAATAGAGGAAGTTATGGATACTCAAGAGGAAGGTTCAACAACTACCATGGCAACTACAACAACTACAATCATTCAAACTATCAAAGAGGCTACAAAGGAAGGAGAGACTACAATAACTACAAAGAAGACTCAAACAAAGAGGATTCATTATTGATCATGAACATGGCTATGCCACAAGGTAAATATGATGAGCATGTTTTCTACATAGATTCAGGTTGTTCAAATCATGTGGCAGGAAATGTGGCACTCCTATCAGATTTAGAAGATCCAAGGAATAAGCATGAGGTACAAACAGGAGATGATACAAGACATCCAGTGGAGAAAATAGGCAATGTCAAAGCACCTGATGGAAACATCAACCTACTCAGTAAGGTACTCTATGTCCCTACCATTACAAAGAATTTGATAAGTGTTGGGCAGATAGTAGAGAAAGGGTTGCAAGTCAGGTTCACAAAAGCAGGAGCATTTGTTGAAGATCCAAGTCAAGGATTCAAAAGAATTGCAAAAGGTGAAAAGACAGGTAGATTGTTCACATTTGAATTACAGGACACTAGAAACATTGCTCTCTTTAATTATGGTAGTCAGACACTCAGAGAATTGGAGGTATGGCACAAAAGGTTAGCACATATTGGTGAAAGATCATTAAAGCAAATTTGCAGGGACCAAAGTGTACTTGGACTTCCTAATTTGTCAAAACAACATATGATTTATAAGTGTAGTGCATGTCAATTTGGAAAGTCTCACAGGTTACCATTCATGAAGAAAGGTTATATGCATGGAGATCTCTTGGAGTTGGTTCATACAGATGTATGGGGACCTAGCAAGGAAGCTTCAATATCTGGATCAAGGTATTATGTTTCCTTTATTGATGATTGCAGCAGATGGACTATCCTATTCTTTATGAAACACAAAGATGAAGTTTTTTCATGTTTCAAAAGATATTGGCTCTTGTGGAGAATCAAACAGGTAAATCACTAAAAAGGCTAAGGTCAGATGGAGGGGGAGAATACTTCTCCCATGAGTTTGATTCTTTTCTTCAAGAAAGAGGAATCAAAAGAGAGGTAACTACAAGGTACACTCCTGAGCAAAATGGAGTGGCAGAAAGGAGGAATAGGACAATTGTTGAAGCTGCAAGGTCTATGTTAAATGAAAAGTATCTACCTAATTACTTATGGGCTGAGGCTTTATCTACAGCCACTTACTTGATTAACAGGTTGACTTCAAAATCCCTTGATGGGATGACTCCATATGAGGCTTGGAATGGAAGAAGACCAAGCTTAGATCATTGTAAAATTTTTGGATGTATTGCTTTTGCTCATGTTCCTTCACAAGTTAGAGGCAAGATGGATCCAAAGGCAGGAAGGTGTGTATTTATTGGATATGACAACAATCAAAAGGGCTACAGGTTATACAACCCTACCAACAAAGGATTCTTGGTAAGTAGAGATGTAGTTTTTGATGAGAACAATTCATGGTATGAAGATTCATGCAGGAAGGTTAGTTTACCATATAATCTTGAAGAAGATTTTCCAAAGCTTGGTAGAGAATAACCGAAGATTGAAGAACAAGACACCTCAGAGGATGATGAAGAATCTCAGAAGGAAAAGATCAAAGCATGGAAGTCTAAAGGTAAAGCAAAATTGCAGGAACTTGGACATGAGGCAGAATCATCACATCATGGCCTAAGAAGATCTATGAGGGAAAAGAAAAAACCAGAAAGGTATGGGTTTGACACCTCATTAGTAACTAAACATTCTATCTACATAGCACAGGACATAAACCAAGAGGAGCCATCATCATTCGAAGAGGCCAAAGCAAAAACAGACTAGAAGCATGCAATGAAGGAAGAGATTGAAGCACTTGAAGAAAACAACACTTGGGATTTGGTGCCCAAGACTTCATCCATGAAGGTAATAGGCTCAAGATGGGTCTATAAACTCAAGAAGAATTTTGATGGTTCAATTAACAGGTATAAGGCAAGGCTTGTGGCAAAAGGCTTTGCACAAACTCAGGGAATTGATTATGAGGAGACTTTCTCTCCTGTGGCAAAGATGCCTACTATTAGGGTTTTGCTTAGTATTGCCTCTTCCAAGAATTGGAAGATACTTCAACTAGATGTAAATAATGCATTCTTGAATGGTTGGATAGCAAAAGAGGTATATATGGCACAACCACCTGGTTTTGAGAACCAAGTTTATCCTGATTATGTGTGTAAACTTAACAAAGCATTGTATGGTCTCAAGCAAGCTCCAAGAGCTTGGAATTTCAGGCTTGTTTCATTCTTGCAGGACAAAGGCTTTCAACCAAGCAAGGCAGATCCTTCACTCTTTATTAAAAAGAGTAATTCGGAGGTCATCTACATATGTGTATATGTAGATGATATTATATTGACAGGAAATGATGCAGATGGTATGAAGAAGATCAAAGATCAGATGAGAGAAGAGTTCAAGATAAGTGATTTGGGTTCACTTACCTACTTCCTAGGTTTGGATGTTGTCTACAAAGATCATGGTTTGTTTCTCACTCAAAGAAAGTACATTAAGGACATGTTGGCAAAATTCAAGATGCAAGATTGTAAGATTGCAGGTACTCCAATGGAGGTCAATCACAAATTGAGCTCACATGAAGGTGAACTCATAGAGGACATCACATCATATCAAAGTCTAGTGGGTAGTCTCAACTATTCCACATTGACAAGAGTAGATATATGTTACAGTGTGAGTGTGCTAAGCCAATTTATGCACACACCAAGGAAAACACATATGGATGCTGCCAAAAGGATTCTCAAGTATCTCAAAGGAACCATAAATGAAGGACTTTATTATCCTTATGTATCTGATTTAGGTTTGAAGCTATTTTCTGATGCAGATTGGGCTGGCTCCAAGGAAGATAGAAGGAGCACTTCAGGTTATCTTATCTTTGCACATTCAAAGCTTATTTCATGGTCATCCAAGAAGCAACCCACAGTTGCTCTCTCTTCTACTGAAGCTGAATATAGAGTTCTTGCCATAGCTACACAAGAAGCTATGTGGATGAAGACATTATTCAAAGATCTTGGATTGGAGTTTGGAACTTCAACTATTTTTGGTGACAATATGAGTTCTATTCATTTGGCTGCTAATCCTATTTTTCATGCAAGGACTAAACATATTGAACTTCATTATCACTATGTACGAGAAAAGGTTCTAAGCAAAGAGATTCAAATATCATATGTGTCCACTCATCAACAATGTGTAGATATTCTAACCAAAGCATTGGATGGTACAAAGCTTTGCAAATTCAAGGCTATGATTGGTTTGCAGGTAATCTTGGAAGATTGAAGACCTCAAGCATACTTGGCTTGAGGGGGAGCTGTTGGAGCAAGTCTATGACAAGCTAAGTATTGGCTTGAGTCCCACAAAGTCATAGAAAAAGCCTTAAAATGAAGACTATGTAAAGTTCACTTGTGAACTACCTCTTGTAACGTTTGAAGAGTTTACTTAATGTAAAAGTTAGAGAATCTTAAGTGGTTGAGTCCACTTGATCAAGAATGGAAAGAGGAGCCACAAATTCGTGATTTGTGGTAGTTAGAGAATCAAATCAATCATTGATTGATTGGAGAGTGATTGAGGGAAGTTAGCCTCCCAAACTCAACTATAAATAGATGGCAGTTTTAGTCGTGGTTAGAGAGACCTATGTGTAGACCTCCAAGAGCTGAGCTTTATGCCATACCAAGGTGTTATTACAAGGCACACATATGTATCAGTAAGTCATTGTATTGTACAAGCAATATACTTTCATTTTCATGATTATTTGAGTTCATCTTTCCATGTTCTTGTGAAGTGTACTACTCACTGCCATTACTCTCAGTTTTCTCAGTCAGCTTGCAGAGATGTTTTCTCTGAGCTTGGTGCATCATTTTCCGTGATTTAACTTGGTAAAGTTAGCTCTATAAGTCTACTATATGCTCACAAATGTTCATGTCATTTGGATGTTGCAAACTTCAGTTATGTTCATTTGAAGTCAACAGGGTCTGTTCATCTTCACTTCTCTGTCAGGTATCCGACTTTTTCACTCATCGTGTTAGAGCTTACTGTCTAGTATAACCATACAAATTTTCATAATCATTGGATTCCTACATTTTGAGTTATGTTGATGTTTCTGCTCACTGGTCTATTTCTGTAGCAGCCCATGAAAATCGGGATGATGTCATCACTTGTTAAACCTCATTCTCAGTGTGTGGTTTATTATTCTTGATGAGATTACTCTTGAAAGTTACCTCTTTAAGTTACCTAGACTTCCCCAAGAGGAATTAAGCTAATTGCTGCTGTGCTCAGAGAATTATGTAAAACACTGGATAGATGTATGAACCAAGAATAACAAGTTTTCTTCTCTGAGCTAACTCCAACTTATCTGTTTTGATCTATCTTTTTGAGAGTGATCTTTGAAGGTACAAAGGGTGTATAATACATCCATTGGCAAGATAAAAGGGCCCACCATCTACTCTTGGAGTTCATTTGGCTGGTGTAGATCAAGGATTTTGCAACACCTCTTCATCTTCAAACACATACTTATCCATCTCTTCACAAACATCAATGTACACAACGAAACATGATGAGACCTCCCAAGATCTTCAAAAGTTCAAATAGATATCTCCAAACTTCAAAAACAAACTTTCCTCCAAACTTTCAAGAAAACAGAAATAGGTCACTGTAGCAAATAAGAACCATAAACTCTCTGAGAGGATTTTGACAAAAATAATTATATATCCTGAAAGCAGACTCTAGGTAGCATCATTTAGCAAAAAACATAAAAAACGATGGAGTATAGCTCCCAAATCAACAACTTGAAGTCAAGGTAAGAGAAAGTCTGCAACAGCAAGGTATGACTAACTATCTGAATTGAAAAGTTATGTATAGCAGCACCAAAACTTCAAGCTCTATGGAAAATTTTGATAGGGATAGAAATTATGAAAGCTAAGGAAACTCCTCCAAGTGAAATCACTCAAAAAGACCTCATAACGACTGAGATATGAAAGTTTGAAGAGAGGTATGTCTCTGATGAGGCGTCGGATAGACACAAGAAAGATGATCTGCAAACATGCCTACTTTCGCGGTGTTTTCTCATTTCACTTTGTACAAAAACTGATTTACTTATATAGTACAAGTTGTTAGATTCGCAACACAACAAGAATCACTCAATTTGGACACCTACACTAAGAGAAACACTCTTTTTATTGAGAGGCTATCAATAGAAGCGCCTTCCTTGTCTAAAAATAGACACCTCTCCTTTCCTTCTTACTTTTATCTACTTTTATCTACTTTTGCTCTAAATTTGGAGATATGAATGCCTCCACATGTTATTTTTCATAACTAATAAGATCCACAAGCTTCCATATACCATTTTTAATAATTAATAAAATCCACAAGACTACTTTAGAGCTTGTTTTTATGTAACACTACATTGCCTGCCACATGATTTGAGCATCCTGAGTCAATGTAGAATAGGTAGTCATCATTTGTACCATGTTTTGAAGTCATGTTCATGATCAGAAGAGAGTCATCTTGCTCTTCTATATAGTTGTTGTAGTCCTTTCTGGATTTGAATCCTCCTTGGTAGTTGCCATTGTAGTTGTTGTAATTGTTGTTGTAGTTATTGTTGTAGCCTTGGTGATGGTTGAATCTACCTCTTGACTGTGATTATCCACCTCTTTGATATCCTCTTCCTCTCTGATTCTTGTAGTTCCTGAAACACTCATCTGTAGTATGATTTGATAAACCACAAATGTTGCATGTTGAGAAGTTATAGGATCTCCCCCTACCTTGCTTACCTCCTCTGCCCCTTCCTCTTGATGATCTACCTCTCCTTGCATAGTTGGCTTGGGAGGTGGTGCGTTCATCTTCTCCTTTCTTGTCCTTGCCTTTATCTTTAGCTTTACCTTTATCAGTGTATAGGGCAGAAGAGCTATTAACTTTAGATGTATCTCCATTCTTGTTGAGCTTGGCTTCATGAGTGGATAATTGTCCCATGAGAGTGGTAAGGTCTGGAATCTCCATGTCCATGTAAAGATCCATGGCAGTGGTAAAGCTTTCCCATTTTTCATCAGCTTTGATCCCATTGATCACTTGCCTTACAATCTGCTCTTCTTCAATCTCTTCTCCTATGCTTTCTAACTGATCTTTAATCTTGGTCACAAACTCTAAAACAGCTTGCTTAGGTTGCTTCCTTAATGTGGTGAATTCAATCCACAACTGATTTTTTCTAGCCCTTGTGTTGGAAGAGAAATAAGATAACAAGGTTTCCCAAGTCTCTTGGGATGTCTTACAGTTTCCAATATGTGGCAAAAGAAAATCAGAGATGGAGTTGAGTAAATAAGACCTTGCTAATGCATCCTTAGCACACCATATGTTGAGCTTTTCATGTTCTTCCTTTGTTGGCAATCCTCTTGTTTTGAATGAGGGCAATTCCTCATCTCCTGAGATACATCCAATACGACTCCTTCCTTGTAGGTATGTCTTCATCCTTAGAGACCATGCCGATAGTTGTTCCTGTCCAATTTATCAATAAATGAAGGAAGACCATCTCCCATTTTATCTTAGTTGGCTCTCATACCACTATTGGGAAAGATGGATGGACACTCCAAAAGAATGAGTAGGTACTGCCAAATCCTGCTTTGTACCAGCCCTTTGGTGTTTTAGAGTTGATAATTGGACCTCCTTAGCTTTTTAGTGACACCATAAAATGGCCTATGTTTTTTGGAAATGATATGTGTAAAGAGTGAATCAAAACAGATAACTTTGGACTTCAAGATCTCAAGAAAACCTTCTATCTTTTTCTTGACACCTACTGGATCTTTTGCTCAGTATGACCAGCATAGTAGGAATTGGAAAAATTCCCTTTAGAGGTATCTAATTAGCTTAGCAAGCTAAATATTCCAAGTGGAATGATATAAAAAGATTTACTATGGTTAGAGAAATCAATTTAGCAAGTAAACCTTTACCCTCGAATTTTTAGGACTGTTGCAGATGTTGACCAGTGATCACCTCGATGAGCTTTTCTCTGAAATGTCCAAATAGAATCTCTTCAAGATTTGATAGCATGTAGAAAGCTTTGAGCTGGTTCCAACAAGTTATAGATCTTTGAATTTGGTGAAGAAATGATTGAGATATGCTCTCCACAAGATGACAGACTTTCAAGTACTATAACAGAGAACTTAGAAATGAACAATGAAGATATATGTATTAATGAACACTTGTATACAATGCCATTGGCATGAAGATCATTGGCTAATGGTGTAGATATGAGTTAGCTAGATTGTAGGCCTCACACACACTAAAAAATGATAGATATGAGCTCGGGGATGATGAGTCTTTTTCCGTGACTTTTTCATGTTCATTTTTATAGTTGATGAGTTAAAGTTTAAATTTGAATTCAAACTTTTGGCTCCCTCTAATCATGCTCCTACATCCTAGGAGATATTCCATCTACTTGATTGATGCTTTACAACTAATAAAGATCACGAGATTTCCTTGGTATGTGTTTACAAAGATTCCAAAGTCAAAAATGACTTTTACAAAAGAGTAAAGTGGTAATTAACCACTAGCATTTGTTCCTATGCTTCTCCATATGTGTATGGACTTCAAGGTATCCTTCAAGCCAAATGTGTAGGCTTGTGAGTTGCACCAACAAATCACAAACCTTCAGTGTCTATATCAAAAACACCAAAACATATTAATACATTAATAAATTAACCCTCCAACAATTCCTTGTTCAAGATATTCCATAATTCATAACATGCCCCTTTGTTGAAAAAGCAACAGACCTCAGTTCATAAAATAATAAACATGGATGGTCAGTCACATGTTTCGTCACTAAACAATAAATAAGCACGTTCCATGTACAAACACATGCATGAAAATGTTCATGGAGGTGTTACATTAATTTGTTTGTGTATGATATGTAGCAGAAGCATGGTAGGCCCATAACCCACAGGTCCCAAGATCAAAACCTGGCTCTGATACCATTTTTATCAGGATCTTAACTCATGCGCACACAGAGGTTGTGAATGTCGGAAAAGACAAAGAAATAGATATGCAAGGAGACGAAATAGAACACAATGTTGGGTGCAATCTCCTCCCATGCACTCTATTTTGAGAGTCCACAAAGTGCATGTATTTTTAGGAATTGTTTATTATGTTGAAAAGAGTGGTTACATGAGAGCGACATTGAAAAGCATGTGTGAAAGTAAAAGTTGGTAACTTTTGTAGAAAGCCTTTGCTTTCAATATAAAAAATTGTGGTCTACAATGACCCTTATTCTAACCACTACTTTTCTAACTATTTCTAACAATAGAACCTTGTTTGTGGGTTTCTTTACAAACTATATAAATTATAAATTTGATTACTGATTTTTGCCCTTTCACGCCTTTCAGGCTCTCAGGAACCTTCAACTGTTATATCAAAAGCACCAAAACACATTGATACATTAATAAATTAGCACTCGAACTATTCCTTTTTCAACATATTCCATAATTCATAACACCAACAAAGCAAAGGCACAACCCCTTGGTTGTTTCCACGTCTTGGCAACCATTTGAGAAGTGGGGGCTAGATTTTGTAGGGCCCATCTACCCTGCATCAGATCCAAAGAGACAAAAGTATCTATTGATCACCACCGACTATGCAACAAAGTAGGTTGAAGCTATTGCCTCCCCTGACTGCACAACACAAATAGTGGTTGATTTCCTTTATAGTAACATCATTTGTAGATTTATGTCCTCTTGAAATTTTTACAGACCAAGGTACCTATTTTGTAAACAAGGTGCTACATGAAATTTTTAACAAGTACAAAATTATGCATAGGACATCTTGTGCCTATTATCCAAGAGCTAATGGACAAATAGAATCCACCAACAAGGTATTAATTGCCATGTTAAGGAAGGAATGTATGTTATAGCCCACTTCTTGGGGCATAGCTTATCAAGGTACCCTATGGGCATATACACTAGCTTACAATGAAGCTACAGGATACTCTCCCTTGCTATTGGGTTATGGGATATTGCCTATTGAACCCTTTGAATTTCTACATGGATCTCCAAAACTAGCATTCATGCAAGGAAAGAAAGACTATAGGTAGAGGCTTGAAGCACTGCACAAAGTGGAAGAGATTTATCTATATGCACCAAAACAATTGCTAGAGACTCAAACGAAGAGGAAGGAGGTACACGATCAGAATTTGTGGCACAACAACTTACAAATAGGTATGTTAATTCTTCTCCATAGACCTCAAATCCACACATAAGCAAGGTGAAAATGGCTTCCACACTGGAAAGGACCTTATAGAATTAAGATGATGTTGAATTGGGGTGCTCTGAAGTTAGAGACTTTGAAAGGAGAGGTACAACCACTAGTCAATATATCCAGGCTCAAGGCCTATCATCAATGCAACGGAAGATTTCTAGATCACCTCGAACTTGCAAAATCTGTCCACGTTGTACATAGCCTTCTCATATCATTTTTTGTTTAACTTTTAGTAGTTTTTATACATTTTCATGGTTGTTTTCGTTGCGTTTCTATGTAATTTAAAAGCCATTTCATGGCCCTTTGCACAAAGAAAATTTTAGGAAATTTTTGGGAACTTTTAAAAGCATTTTTGGATTTTTTAAGAATTTTTTTATCTTTTTTCAATGTCATTTTTCTTAATAAAATGGAGTAAATTAGGAAGATCTCTGTAGTTTTGAGGGGGATAAGTGGCCTAGAAACTTCTGTAATTTTTTGAGAAATTTTTTTTATTTTTTTAGATTTTTGTTTTTTTGTTTTATTTGTATTTTTTATCTCTTTTTTGGTATTTTTTCACTCTCTCTCTCTCTCTCTCTCTCTCTCTCCCCCCCCCCAAGTGGACCCCCCTCCCCCCCCCCAAGTGGAACCCCCTCCCCCCCACCTATTTTTATTTTTCTTTTTTATTTTATTTTTATTTCTTATTTACTTATCTATTTTTTCTATTATTTTATTTTAGTTAGTTTTTTATTTTATTTTATTTTTATTTTTTTAATGTTTTTTATTTTGGCCTAACCCCATGGATGTAAAAAACAAGAAAAAAAACGAAATGTGGAAAAAAAGAGAGAGAGAGAGAGAAATAGAAAAAACCATATATATATTTTTTATTTCTCTTGGCCCGATGCTTTTCACTCTAGATTGTGCCTCCAATGACGATTTCTTTTAAACTTGGGGTCATTTTCATGTCTTTTGGTACCCTAGACTCCTTTTTTGACTTAGTTTTTTCAAATTCCCAAATATTCACTGAGTTTTTGTCAAAACCCACATGTTTTGAGCCCATTTCTCACGTGTTTTTCATTATGTACATGGTCCACATGGTGTACTCTCACTTTATTTTACCATATGTTTAGCACTTTCCCATATGCACCCTCTGTAGCTTTACTATTTTATCATTTTGGCCATCTCGAGAACCCATAATCCTACTCCCTCACCCTCCCTTTATCCTTCTACCCAGCCCCACCCTTATCCCTCCTTACCCTATCACTCTCAGCCCTCCATACACTTTCCTCCTACCCTCCATTCTCCATCCTTTGCTCTTCAATCCAAAATTTCCACTTGTGGATCTTCTCTAGTGTTTGTTCTTTACTGCTGCTAGTGGACTTGGTAGTTGCTCAAGTGTCCTCTTCAAGAGTTTGCAGCACAAGGATTGTGGTGTCATCTTGGCTCATAGTTTGGTTGCTCACTCTCCTTGATGGAGAGCCTAATAGGTAGTGGGCAATCATTCAGCCCAACAAAGTCATATTGGTCAAAGTCATATTGGTCAAAGTCAACATAGTCAAAGTGAAAGGACCAAAGTCAAAGTGGTCAAAGTCAACTTGTTCAAAGTCAAAGTCAACATGGGTAAGGTCAAGGCATCCAAAGTTGAGTTGTCAAGGTGCAGAGGCAGTGCACAATCAATTGCTCACAAAGGTTATGATTTGCAAAAAGTTGGATCCAGGTTGCAGAGTGTCTTTCTATAATTTCTCTAAGGTTCAAAGTGTTTTTAAAGTGTTTGGAAGGTTCAGGTGAATCCTCCCTTAGGTACACATTTAAAGAATTAAAGGCAAAAGTGAAGGTATGTGAAGCGGAAGTGTATGCAAAAGTGATAGTATGGCCCACCAATTAAAATTTTTGTTTTAGTCTAAAGTCATTATACGACAAAATAGGGATTTTTGGCTGCCCACTTTAGAAGACAATCTTGGGACATCGAAGTGAGCACCAAGATATGCTAGCAGTTAGGAGCGTACGTGAACTGAAACTCAACTCAAGGCAAGGCATTATTCTTTGTGAGATTAAGCAAGTTGAGGATAATCTATACTAGGAGAGAGAAGAGCAAGAGACATACAATGAGTGTGTGATGCAGAGAAGTGAAGTGCAAGTGTGCAAGATGTGTGACTTAGGTGTGTGCAGAGGATTGTTAAGCAAGGCAATCAAAGGTCACAAGGTCCCATTGAACCTGTGTGTGCATCGATAGAAGGTGTCCATCCCTCCCCCTAGTGGAAGCTTGATAAGCTCATAGACTATGAAAGATCTGTAAATGATTTGGCATGTGCAATAAATGATTCTCAAGCTATGTCAGATGCAAAGCTTTGGCATGCTCGCTTTGGTCATCTGAATTTTGCTAGTTCGCTACGCCTGCAGAAATCTAAAATGGTGTCCTCTTTGCCCAAACCTGAGGCACCTCGGAAACATGTTTGTGAAGGCTATATTTTGGGAAAAATGCAGCGTTCGTCCTTTCCAAAAGATGGCTAAGTTCGGGCTACTCAGAAATTGCAGCTTGTACATAGTGATGTTTCACCTTCTTTTGGGAATTATCTTTACTTTGTGACTTTCATCGATGATTTTTCCAGGCATGCATGGGTATATCCATTGAAGGCAAAGTCCGAAGTGTTCATGTGCTTCAAATAGTTTGTGGTTTTGGCTGAAAATCTGTCAGCATGGCTTGAAGTGAGCATAATAGAAGTTCATATCTTGAGCTCAAAGCTCTTAAAGTAGGTTGAGTATCCCGTGGTATGGTAAGTCATCCAAAATGGAGTTGAGCTTTAGGATTGATTTGATTTTGAAGTGCAAATTGGGTCCCTCTTTTCATCATATTCCTTCCAGTTTTGGTCCTTTATAATTGACCAAGATAAGTAAATAGATTTTATCTTTTTAACTTCACAAGAACATGTCACATGACCACATTTATGTGAGGTAAATTGTGAGAGTAGTCCATGAGCTAAAGAAAACCTCTTAGGATTTCCTTCTTGCACCAAGAGATCCCCCTCAAGCCTAAGAAGCTTGAATCTTGAATCTTGAATCCTTCAAAACCACTTGTAATAAAATCATTGATTTGAACCTATTTAGAGTGACTCCATAAAATGCCCTTTTCATGATATTTGCGCATTGTTTATGAGTTGATACATATGATAGTTGAATCTCCTTGCTTGTAATCTTTCCATGACCATAGTGATGTACTTGTATATGTTTAGTCCTCGCATGATAGATTGGACTAGTAGCAAGATGCAATGAACTGATATTATCCCAAAAGATATAAGGAGTAGATGACTTAAGAACTAAATCTTTGTACAAGGTCTTAATCTGCATTGCTACCTAAGTTGCTTCTGCAAGTCCTCTATATTCAGCTTCACTTGATGAGAGTGCAATAGTGGGTTGCTTCTTTGAAGACCATGAAATCATATTTGTACCTGCAAAGCATAGGTACCCAGATGTGCTAATGCTACCTTCTTTAGAACATGCCCAATCTACATTATAGAAGAGCTTGATGTCAATATCAGATGTCTAGGGATAGTACAAGACTTCATTGATAGTTACCTTCAGATATTTGAGTACTCTTTCGGTAGCATCCATATGGGTTTTCCTTGGAGTACTACATGAGCTACCTTAAGACACTTACTTGATAGAAAATGTCCACTCTAGTAAATGTAAAATAGTTAAAAGTACCTATTAGACTCCTTTATATCCTCTATTTTCTCTCCTTCATGAGCTCTTAGCTTCAATTTGATCTCTAGAGGTGTACCTGGAATCTTTAAATTCTCCATTTTGAATTTGATAAGAATGTCTTTGATATAATTTCTTTGTGTAAGGCACATACCCTTTTCTATGTATTTCACTTCCAATCCTAGGAAGTATGTCAATAGAACTAGATCACTAATTTTGAATTCTTCTTTCATATGAGGCTTGATTTTCCTTACTCCCTCAGCATCATTACCTGTAATTATCGACACATACACATAGGTATGTGAATTCAAATTGATTTATGTAAATGATGAGGAAGGGATCATCTTTGCTCACATTGAATCCTTTATCATGCAAATAGGTAACAAGGTTATGATTCCATGCCCTAGGGGGCTTGCTTCATACCATATAAAGCTTTTTGCAACCTGCATACATACTCAAGGCATGATGAATCTTCAAAACCAAGAGGTTGAGCCGTGTGAAGCTCCTTAGATATCAATCCATCTAGAAAATACCTTTTTACATCCATTTGGTATATCTTCCATATCTTGGAAGTTTTAGTACTCATAAGTACCCTAATGGTTGGCATCTTTGTGACTAGTGAAAAAGTTTCCTCATAATAAATTTCAAGTTTTTGTGCATACCCTTTGGCCACAATTCTTGCTTTGTTCTTGTTTTATAGACCGATCAAAATATTTATTTACCTTGTATATCCATCTTGATCCTATGATCTTCATAGATGGAGTCTTGGGCACAAATTCCTAAGTTTGATGTTCTTGTAATGAACTGATCTCTTCCTCCATGGCATTCATCCATTCAAGCTTATTATTTGCTTCCTCATATCATGACGGCTCCATAGAGTTTGAGTCTTGTGCTAGATATATAGAATGTTTAGGAGCCAATAAAGTATCATAGCCATACCTTTTTGGCTTCCTCTTCTCTTTAGTTGATTTTCTAATTGTTTGTTCGCAGAATTCTACTACATCCCTCAACTCCTACACTTTGGCTATCTTTAAATTTCCAAGAGTTGATTCCAAGAGTTGACTTCTATTCTTGGAGTCCTCTAATCATCGTTTGAATCACTTGAAGTGTATGCATATTCCTTTCAGACAAGGTTGGAAAGTTCATAAGGTATTTTGATCCTCTTGCAATCATCTGTAATGTTTGAGTTTGAGGTCTGATATACAAGCCGAGGGAAAAAACATCCTAAAGAGGGAAAAAAGTGCCACAAGGGTCCTAAGTGTGTTTACATACATCACTATCAAAATATATCAATAAATACCCCTGGCAAGTGGTGCGGTGAACAAGCAATTGGCACTCATGTATAAGGAAGCTACTAGCTATGTGGGAAGAGATCAATCCACAAGAGGAAGTAAGCTCAAAGCCTTGCAAAAAGCTTAAAATCTCTCCCTAGGGAGAGCCTTTTTCAAAAGGTCTCCAATGTTCTCGTGTGTGGGCACATATGCCAAACTAATATATGTAGTAGAGACCCTCTCTCTGAAATAATGATAGTGCACCTTAAGGTGCTTAATGCACACATGGAGCATAGGGTTCATTGCAACTACCAATGCACTCTGACTCTCAATGAAGATGGTGGTGACAGGAGACTAACCAACACCCAACTCAACCAAAAGGCATATGAACCATACACACTCAATAGTCGATGTGAAAGCTACCCTATACTTAGACTTACAACTAGAAGTGGCCATAGTAGGCCGCTTGTTACTCAACCAAGATGTGCATAAGCTACCAAGCATGAAGCAAAAAGCACTAGTGGACACATGAGTGTCATAGCAACAAGCCGAGTCAAAGTCAAAAAAAGCCTGTAAATCTAGCGCTAGTGATCCCTACTTGGGATAAAACAATGCAAGTAGTCGGGTACCACTCAAGTAGTGAAAGATGTGCTTAACCACTTGCCAATGCTTGAATCCTCAAAAATGCATAAGCTTGCTCATTTAAGAGACAACAAACTTAATATTAGGCCTCATTATGCATAAGTAAATCAATCATCCAAGACCTTGTCGATAGAGAACAACATCAAATGCATCTTCAGCATCCTAAAGACTCAATTCTAAACCTATTTCCATAAGAGTGGCAATAAGTTTGTAGTCATCAAGGCCATAACATTGCAATAATGTGTCAAAATATTTTTTTTGACACTTATTCCACCATCAACTTTCCTAGACTGAATTCCCAAATAATGGATGCAAATCCCCAAAGTTGACTTCTCAAAACACACATGCAGATCAGCCTTAAAATCATCAATGTGCTTCTCATTAGGACCAATGCACAACATATTATCAGCATAGAGAAAAATGATCAAAATCACATCATTTGCATGCTTAACATACAAGGCAATCTCAATTCGATTACTCTCAAAACCATATGCAATCAAGTAGGCATGTATCTTTTCATACCAAGCACATGGTGCTTGTTTTAAACCATATAATGGATTTTTCAACTTGCACACTTTTTTCATGCCCTTTCAGCATAAGACCACAAGGCTAAAATACATCCACTTCTTCATGTAAGTTACCATTTAGAATAGAGCGTTAATTTCCAACTAATGTACATTCCACCCATGATGAGTTGCAAGTGCATAGATGCTATGAATGGTGGTCATTTGACAAGTGGGTGCAAAGTTTTCATCAAAATCAATGTCTCTCTCTTGAGCATAACCTTTTGCAACAAGCCTAGCTTTATAACTGTCAATTGTTCCATCAGGTTTATGTTTGAGCTTGTATACACATTTAGTGACAATGATCTTTTTCCAAAGAGGCGAATCACATAAAGATGAGGTACCATTCTTCATAATAGCATCATATTTTGATCGCATTGTAGCCATTCAATTTTTTGAATTTTTTCCTTTATAAAAAAAATGGGCTCATTTTTATCACAAAGACTTGAGGTAGCCTTAGCAACAATGTGATGCAAAAGAAGCACTATGAGAGCCTAAATGAGTATGATATGAAAAAGGTGCATCTAATTTGCTATCTCGTATTGGAGTTAGACATTTGCGGAAGCACGCAAACATCACAAGGAAGAAGAAGAAGATTGGAGCACAACACACAATACTGAATGTATTACTAGAGAATGTACAAAGATTAGTAGCCCATTAGGGCGATAGGCATATATACAAGCCGGGGGGAAAAACCTCCTAAAGGTCCTAGTGTGTTCACACACATCACCACCTAAATACATCAACAAAGCCCCCTTAGGAGTGATGCGATGAACAAGGAGCTAGCACTCATGTATAAGGAAGTGCCAAGCTATGTGGAAATTAATCCACAAAAGGAACTAAGCCCAAAGCTTTGCAGAAAGCTTCAAACTTCTCCCTAGGCAGAGCCTTCGTGAAAAGGTTTGCAATGTTCTCCTCCTTGGGCACATATGCCAAGCTCATCTCCCCAGCAGAGAACCTCTCCCTGACATACTGATAATGCATCTCAATGTGCTTAGTGTGAGCATGGAACACAAGATTCCTCACAACTACCAATGAACTTTGATTGTGAGTGAATATGGTGGTGGCAGAAGACTGACGAACACCCAAATCAGCCATAAGGAATATGAGCCACACACACTCAACAGTCATTGTGAGAGCTACCCTATACTTAGCCTCACAACTAAAGATGGCCGCAGTAGGCTGCTTCTTGCTCAACCAAGATTTACATGAGCTACCAAGCATGAAGCAAAACCCACTAGTGGACACACAAGTTTCATAGCAACCAGCCCAATCTGAGTTAGAAAAAGCATGCAAATCTGGTGGTAGTGATCCCCCCTTGGGATAAAACAACCCAAGTAGCCGAGTACCACTCAACTAACAAAAGATGTGCTTAACCGCATGCTAATGCTTGACTCATGGGCAATGCATAAACCTACTCATATGTGAGACAACAAACTGAATATCATGCCGAGTAATGCATAAGTAAATCAAGCATCCAACAGCTTCCTGATAGAGAACAACATCAAATGCATCTCCAGCATCATGTAAACCTGTCTCCATAGGAGTGGCAATAGGATTATAGTCTTCAAGGCTAAAACACTACAATAATGTGTCAATGTATTTCGTTTGACACAAAGCAATTCCACCATCAACTTGGATAAATTGAATGCCCAAATAGTGATGCAAATGCCCCAAATTAGACATCTCAAATGAGGCATGCAAATCAGCCTTAAAATCAGCAATATGCTTCTCAATAGGACTAATGACAAGCACGTCGTCAACATAAATAAAAATGATCAGAAGCACATCATTAGCACGCTTAACATATAAGGTGATGTCAGTTGGATTATTCTCAAAACCATGTGCAATCGGATAGGAATGTATCTTCTCATACCAAGCACGTGGTGCTTGATTTAAACCATATAATGCCTTCTTTAACCTACACACCTAGTTTTCATGTCCTTTTTGCACAAAGCCAAAGGGCTGAAAAACATACACTTCTTCATGCAAGTCACCATCCAAAAATGTTTTATTAATGTCCAACTGATGTACATTCCAACCATGATGAGCTGCAAGTGCACAGATGCTATGAACAATGGTCATTCGGCAAGTAGGTGCAAAGGTCTCATCAAAATCAATGCCTCTTTTAGATTGCATAGCAACCATCCAATTTCCTGAATTTTATGCTTCATCAAATGAAACAGGCTCAATCTCATCATAGAGACTAGATGTAGCCATAGCATAGAAATCTGATGTAAAAGAGGCACTATGAGAGCGTGAACGAGTATGATATGAGAGAGTTGCATCTAATTTGTTGTCACGCAAAGTTTGGACCAGCCATTTTGGCATAGTTTTTGCCTGCTCAATATCATCTCTCTCATCAACAACTAGTGCATCATGTAAATCTGCATCAAAAATGGAATGATTTGCATCATCATATGAAACCTCCAACAGCTGTCCACCTATAAAAAGAGGCAGCAAAGTATCATACATGTCTTTGGAGCTAACAGAGGTCTCCTTAGTACATGAAAGCAATGGTTGAATAGCATCTTCCACAAAAACAACATCAGAGCTCATCAAAATGCGTTTAATCTATGGATGATACAGATGATAGCCTTTACTTTATGACCTATACCCAACAAAAATACATTTTACTACTTTATCATCCAATTTTCTGCGATGTTGTTCAAGCACTAATGCATATGCCAAACAACCGAAAACACGCAGATGAGCAACAGATGGCTTGCGATCATGCCAAGCCTCATATGGAGTGAAAGAGTGCAACGCTTTAGTGGGACACCTTTTAAGTGCATATGCTGCACACATGACAGCCTCAAGCCAAAACCTATGTGGTAAAGCCTGGCTCTTGACCCCACACCACGCCATCTCCATGAGTGACATGTTCTTTCGTTCAGAAACTCCATTCTGTTGAGGTGTATACGACACTGTACACTGGTGTTTTATCCCATGTTATGCCAGAGATGCATTAAAATCAGAAGACATATACCCCCCCCAATCTGAACGAAGGGTCTCCACTCTTTACATGCTAACAGATTTTTAGCCAAAACCAAAAGCTGTTTCAAGCACATGAACACTTCGAACTTTGCCTTCAATGGATATACCCATGCATGGCTGGAAAAATCATCAATGAAACTCATTAAGTAAAGATAATTTCCAAAAGAAGGTGTCTACATAGGACCACATACATCAATATGTACAAGCTGCAATTTCTGAGTGGTCCGAACTGAACCATCTTTTGGAAAGGATGAACGCTGCATTTTGCCCAAAATACAACCTTTACAAACATGTTTTTCAGGTGCCTCAAGTTTGGGCAAAGAGGACATCATTTTAGATTTCCGTAAGCATAGCAAACTAGCAAAATTTAGATGACCAAAGCATGCATTCGAAAGCTTTGCATCTGACATAGCGTGAGAATCATGTAGTGCACATGCCAAATCATTTACAGATCTTTCATAGTCTATGAGCTTATACAGCCCAAGACATAAAATGCCAAAAGCAACAATCACATTGCCATTTGATAGATCATGAGCTATACACCTGTCATCAACAAATTTCACAACCAAGCCAATCTTGGCTAATGCAGAAACTGATAACAGAGTTTTCTTGATCCCTGGCATAAACAAAGCATCTGAAAAAGTGAAAGAACTACCATCAATATTAGTCAAAATGATCTTACCGATTCCCATAACAGGATAAGAGGAGTTGTTGGTGCATATAGCAGTATTCCCTGTAGGGGCAGGCTTGAGTGAAGAGAAGAAACTATGCTGTGAGGTAATATGTTTGGTCGCCCCACTATCAAAATACCAAACATTTGAGTATACTACAGACATGCAATGCTCATGAGAAGATGTTTCAAAACTACAGATAGTATTAAACACCCATTCTTCTTCCTGCATAAGATTAGCAGACTCTATTTTTGGTGTAGATGCCTTTACAACAACCATTCTGGCCTCTTTCTTCTTTGCCTCTTTTGCAGCCAGTTTCGGGCAATTCTTTATGATATGATCATTTCCTTTACAGTACTTGCAAAACAATTTCTACTTTTCTGATGTCTTTTCATCCTTTTCTTCCCTCTCCGATTGTGTAGAATTAGTAGATTATGCTTACTAATTGAAGAGCTCCATTTTCGTTTGCCCTTCTGACTAGCCAGGAAAGCTTGATGTGCAACTCGCATAATGGACCTGTTTTACCTGGACTGATCTTCCTACAACAAAATAGAGACTAACTCCTCAAATCACAAGGCATTTGGATTGCCTTTCATCATCAACCTAAGAGTAGAAGCAAAACTCTGATATGAATCAAGAAGACCATTCAGAATGGTCTGCACAAGTGAGCTATCTGGTATAACCTCATCAACAGAAATCAATTGTTCCTGTAAGTCTTTGATCTTTGTTAGAAAAATGTCCATAGAATCACCTTCATTCATGTGCTCACTCTCTAACTTTTTTCGGATGTAAGCAACACAAGCCTCATTCCTAGCTTGGTACAATGTGGTAAGTGTATCCCAAACATCCTTAGCTATTCTAGAAGAGTGAATGTGAGGAATAATGGCACGTTTGACAGACAAAGCTATCAATGCATGTGCTTGAGCATCTCTGCCATCCCAATAAATCTGTGCTGCAATAGGTGCAGCAAAAACCGTAGATGAAGAGGAATATGTAGAATATCATCATCTTCGATACCTTGTGTCTCAGCTTTTGTACCTATCGTTGTAATAGTTGTAGGTGTGATAGGACATTTTTCAACACCCTGCACAATGTTCCACAGTCCTTTTGCAACCAATACATGTCGCATCATATAAGCCCACAACGCATAGTTGGTACCATCCAACTTATCCTCAATAGCCAACATATGAAATACATCATTGCTTTCAACCATGGCCGGTGACTAAAATACCTTGATGTAGAAAATTGATTGTATCTCAAGAAGTTGAACGGATCTGCCCAGATGAGTTCTACAAACCTGTAGCAGACTTCGAGATGCTTATACTGGCGAACCGAAACTAGTATATATCTTTGGCACAGAAAGATGAAATAGCCTACACAAGCGTTGCGATAGTGCGTTCGGAGGCTGAAACGAGCTTAGATCATGATTTTGGCACCAGACAAAAAAGATGTTTTGATCTCTGAAACACCCTAAGTACGCTCACCAAATTTCGTGTGAATCTGAGACTACAACCGGAGAGGTGTGGATGATGCCCTAGATGAAGCGGTGACCTGCTCTGATACCAATTGTTGGATTTAGTCTAGGGAAGAACGTGAACAGCACAAGGAAGAAGAAGAAGCTTGGAGCACAACACACAATACTGAATGTATTATTAGAGAATGTACAAAGATTAGTAGCCCATTAGGGAAATAGGCGTATATACAAGCCGGGGGAAAAAACCTCCTAAAGAGGCAAAAATAAACCCTGGCATCCCTAGTGTGTTCACACACATCACTATCTAAATATATCAACATCTCGCAAAGTTTGCACCATTCATTTAGGCATAGTTTTTGCCTCCTCTATAGCAACACTCTAATCAACAAGTGCATCATGTAAATATGCATCATAAATGGAATGATCTGCATGATCATGTGGAGCTTGTAAAGGCTGAGCAATGGCCTCATTTGGACTACCACATGACTATCCACCTATAAAAAGAGGAAGCAAAGTGTCATGCAGATCTCCGGACCTAACTGATGTCTCCTTGGTACATGAGAGTAATTGTTGAATTTCATCTTCCACAAAAACAACATCATGGCTAGCCAAAATGTGTTTAATCTATGGACGATACAGATGATACCCTTTGTGTTTAGAATTTTACACAACAAAAATACACTTCAGTGCTTTATCATACAATTTCCTACATTGTTCTTAAGGCACTAATGAATACACTAGACAACCAAAGGCATGCAAATGAGCAATAGATGGCTTGAGACCATGCCAATTCTCATATGGAGTGATCACTTACAATGTTTTAGTGGGACACCTATTAAGTACATATGTTGCACACATAACAACCTTAAGTCAAAAATTGTGTGGTAAATCTTGATTCTTGACCATACACCTCCCCATCTCCATGAGTAAATTATTCTTTCTTTCATCAACACCATTCTATTGAGGTCCATACAATATTGTACATTGTTGTTTTATCCTAGATTCTAGTAGAAATGCATTAAAACTAGAAGACATATAGTCCCCCACCCATCAGAATGAAGGTTGTCAATTTTACATGCTGAATGATTTTTAGCCAAAATTAGAAGTCACACAGTAAAGGTAGTTTCCAAAAGAAGGTATCTACATAGGACCATAGACATCAGTGAGAATAAGCAACATCTTTAATGTAGCTCAAACTAAACCATATTTTGGGAAGGAGAAACATTGTATTTTTTCCAAAATACGGCCTTCACAAACATGTTTACAAGGTAGCTCAACTTTGGGAAAAGATAACACCATTTCAAATTTGTGTAGGCATGGCAAACTAGCATAATTCAAATGAACAAATTTTGCATGTCAAAGCTTTGCATTTGACATAGTCAGAGAATCTTGAACTATACATGTTGAATCATTAATAGATTTTGCATAATCTATGAGCTTATGCAGCCCACTACATAAAATAGAAGAATCAATAATCACATCATCATTAGAAAGATCATGAGTTGTACATCAATCATCAACAAATTTGACAACCAAGCCCATCTTGGTTAATATTGCTCAAATTGACAACAAATGTTTCTTCATCTCTAGCACATATAAAGCATCTGATAATGTGAAAGAACTACCATCAATAGTAGTCGTAATGATCGTACCAACTCCCATTATAGGATAAGAGGAGTTGTTAGTGCATGTGATAGTATTCCCTATAGAGGTAGGCTCACATGAACTAAAGAAACTACACTATAGGGTAATATGTTTGGTTTCCTCACTATCAAAGTACCAAACATGTGATTCTACTACAAACATGCAGTGCTCATGAGAAGATGGCTCATAAATGCATACAATAGTAAAATCCCATTCTTCATTCTGCATGAGATTATTAGCCTCTATTTTTGGTGTGTCTCTACAACAACCATTCCAACCTCTTTTTTATTTGCCTCTTTTGTAGTCAATTTTGGACAACTATTTATGACATGATCATTTTCTTTACAGTATTTACAAAATTGTTTTTGCTTTTTTATTTTCTTCTCGTCTCTATCCTCCTTCGTTGATTGTGCACCATTAGCATATTTTTGCTTGCTAGTAGATGAGCTCCATTTTTCCCTTTCCCTTTTGACTAGCTAAGAAAGTTTGATTTAGAACACACATGATCACCCTGTTCTACCTAGACTAACCTTTCTACAAAAAAACATAGACTAACTCCTTGAATGTCAAGGCATTTGGACTCCCTTTCATCATCAACCAAAGAGTAGAAGCATAACTCTAATATGAATCCAAAAGACCATTAAGGACAGTTAACACAAGTGACCTATCTTGTATGAGTTCATGAGTAGAAATCAAATATTCCTTTGAATCTTTCACCTATATCAAAAAACTATCCATAGAATCTCCTTCATTCATATGCTTACTCTTCAAATCTTTTATGTGAGGAATAATGACACATTTGATAGACAAAGCTATCAATGCATGTGATTGAGTATCTCTGCCATTGCATCAAAGTTGCTCTGTAGTAGGTGCAATGGGAATTGCAACACGGCCACAAATTTGAAGATCATAATCTTCAAGTCCATGTGCATCACCTTAAATAAATGTATTTGTTGTAGTAGGACATTTTTGAACACCCTGCACAATACTCTATAATCCTTTTCCTACCACTACATGATGCATCATATATGCCATAATGGGTAATTAGTAGCATCCAATCTATCCTCAACAACCAATATATAGAATACAACATAGCTTTTAACTATGGCCACTAACTAAAACACCTTGATGCATAAAAATGAGTGTATCTTGAAAAGTTGAACAAAACTACCCGATCCATCTCTCCTAAATCTATAGTAGACATCGAAGCGCTTGTACTCATGGATCGAAACACACACACACACACACACACACACACATATATATATATATATATATATATATATATATATATATATGTTTGGCACAAAAGGAAGAAATTTTGTACACAAGCACTATGATAGTGCATTTAGACGCCAAAACAAACTCAGATCAAAATTTCAATGCAACATAACAAAGCTGTTTCGAACTGCTAATCCCGTGAATATGCTCATCAATTTTTTTCTAATTTTGAGAGTATGATCGCACACTGTTGACGATGCGCTAGATGAAGTGACAACCTTGTCTGATACCAATTGTTAGGGTTTTAGGTTTGTGGAAACACATCCATAAGACAAGGAAGAAGAAGAAGCATGGAGCACAACACATAATACTAAATATATTATCAAACGAATGTTCAAAAGATAATTAACCTGTTAGGGTTATAGGTGTATATAAAAGCTAGGGAAAGAAATCTGCTAAAGAGGGAAAAACGTTTCCCAATGGTCCTAAGTGTGTTCATACTCCTCACTCCAGAATATATCAACATTCAAATTATGATTTGTTTTCATCAAATACATCATCCTTACTTACAATGAAACTTTGTTGCTTGGATTGAATAACCTATAATATTTTTTATTAAGTTCATAGCCAATGAAGATGCATTTCTCTGCCTTAGAGTAGAATTTGCCTCGAATCTATGAAGATATGTGTGCATATGCAATGCACCCAAAGAACTTGTAATGATCAAGACTAGGTCGACTTCCGTTCCATGTCTCATATGGAATCATTATATTTGGATCTTTTGATGGAAGTCTATTGACCAAATATGTAGCTATTGATACTACCTCTACTCATGAGTAGTTGGAGAGTTTCGTCTCATTTAGCATTGACCTTGCAACCTCCACAATTGAACTTTTTCCTCACTCTACCACTCCATTTTGCTCATGAGTATATCTAGTGATGATTTCTCTTTTGATCCATCTCTCTTGCAGATAAGAATCAAAGTCATGGAAGAAGTATTCTCCCCCTCCATCAGCCCTCAATCGCTTTAGGGTTTTAGTTGTTTGATTTCCACAAGAACTAAATACTTTTTGAAACATGAAAACACTTCATCTTTATGCTTCATAAAGTAAAAGATGGTCCATCTGCTACAATCATCTACAAATGACACATAGTATCTTGATCTAGAGCTTGAAGGCTCCTTGCTTGATCCCCATACATCTGTGTGGAACAATTCCAATAAGTCTCCATGTATGTAGCCTTTCTTGGTGAAGGATTGCGTATTTGGTAGACCAAGTACATTATAATCTTGAATGATTTTTTGAGAGCTCTTACTGCTATGTAAGCTGATATCTTGTACGGAATCTCCAACTCTCATAGATTTTGTGTCATAATTGAACAATGAAATATTCTTGGTTTCTTGGAGGTCAAAAGTGAACATCATACCTGCTCTTTCTTCTCTTGGTATCTTGTTGAATCCTTGATGTGGATCTTCAACAAATGCTCCATGCTTGGTGAATCTAACCTACAATCCCTTCTCATGAATTTGACCTACGCTAATGAGGTCCTTGGTAATAGTAGTCACATAAAGTACTCTCCTTAGTAAGTTCATACCATTTGGGGTTTCCACATTACCTATCTTCTCAACTAGATGCCTTGTGTCATATCTTGTTTGGACTTCATGTCTATTTTTTGGGCCTTCCAAATCTGAGAGTAGAAGTACATTTTGTACCACATGATTTGAGCATCCTGAATCTATATAAGAAACATGTGCATCTGCCTTATGTTCGTTCATAGTCATGTTCATGAGAATAAGCGAGTCTTCTTGAGCTTTATCGTATGTATAGATTGTCACAAGGAAGGAGATAAGGAAGAGAGTTCACACACACACACACACACTCACAATCAAAGAGGAGCACACACACAATTTGAGAACGATCTTCTTCTTCTTCTTCTTCTTCTTCTTCTTCTTCTTCTTCTTCTTCTTCTTCTTCTTCTTCTTCTTCTTCTTCTTCTTCTTCTTCTTCTTTTATTACATAAAAAGGAATATACAAGAATGATCTAAAAAAACAATACAACAAGTGCAATATATAAAGAATAGTACATAAGGAAAATCCTAATGTCCATGAATGAGTGAGCTGGCAAGAAAACAAATATGCCATCACTCTGAGTAGGTAAATCCCGTAAAGCTCAATGAAGTATCCTTGGCATATACTGTCGTGACCACTATACAAGTAAGAGAAATGAAAAAGTGATGCATGTCATTTTGGATCATCACATACTCTGCTTGATATCGCAACACTCCCACTCAAGCTCAACATCATGTCTTGTAATCCATGCATCTTTTGAAACATCTTCAACTTCTCAGCTCCAAGTGCTTTAGTGAAAATATCAGCAACCTACTCATCTCTCCTCACATAAACAAAATCAATATCAACTCCTAATACCTTCTCTTTGATAAAGTGATAATGTACCTTGATATGCTTTGTTCTGGCATGAAAAATAGGATGTCATGCTAACTAAATGCTAATACGATTACCACAATAGATGATGCTAAGCTTTTGCACTTCCACACCTAAATATATAAGTATCATATCTAACCATGATGTTGCACATGTTGCCAATATAGCACCTCTATATTCATCCTCTATACTCCACAAAACAACAATGGGTTGCTTCTCATTGCTTCATGTAATAGTTGCACTTCCAAGTGAGAATAGAAAGCCACTAGTAGATCTTCTATTTGGAATATGAACAGCCCAATCTGCATCCATGTATCCAAAAACCTACACATCTACATTAGCTTCATAAAACAATCCCTAATCCAAAGGAGCACTCACATAACATAGAGTGCAACTCAAAGCATCTAAATGCACCTTTCTGGAAACTTGCATAAATTAACTTTCAATTCCAATAGTGTAGCTTAGATTAGGCCTTGTAATTATGAGATATATCAAACTTCCCACAATTTTGCTTTACATAGTAGCATTTTCCAATGCTTCATCTGATGTAGTACCCAACTTCAAATGTTGATCTAATGGCATAGAAATTGGCTTGCAATCAGCCATACCATACTTTGTAGCATACCCAATGCATATTTCCTTTGCGACATCCATATACCTGTTTTTGTATGTATAAACTTAATCCCAAGAAAAAGCAAAGCACACCAAGATCTTTCATGTAAAATTGTTGCATAAGGAGATGCTTTACGTGTTTAATGCTTTCTTCATTATCACTATATACAATCAATTCATCAACATAAACATCCATCATCACCCTTCCTTGCATATAGTGAATGATCTGCGTCACACATAGAAAATCAACTAGTAGTTAAGTAATTAACAATCCTTGCATGCCAAGAATGATGGGCTTGTTTAAGCACAAATAAAGCCTTTTGCAACCTCCAAACATATTCTATATGCTTTGAATCCTCATACCCTTGTGGCTGGTCCATGTATACTTATTCTTGTAACTCACCATGTAAGAAAGTATTCTTCACATCCATCTGATGCAAAGTCCATCCTTTTGTTGTAGCTATTGCAAAAAGTGCTCTGTTAGTAGACATTTTAGCTATAGGGCTGAACGTTTTCTCATAATCAATGTGATGTTTCTATGCATATCCTTTTGTTAATAATCATGCTTTAAACCTACTTATGCTACCATCAATATTATGCTTTACCTTGTAAACACATTTTCAGCCTATCGGTTTCTTTCCTTGTGGCAATGGAACCAGCTTCCATTTTTTGTATCAATACAGTGGATCCATCTCCTCATCCATAGCCTTCTCCCAATCTATATTTCCAATTGCATCATAAAAATAAGAAGGTTCAACATCTTGGATTACCTTGGTCATGTAGGCACAATGATGAACCATGTGACTCTCATACATCAATCCTTGCACTAAATTTGGCATCCTCCAAAATCTTCTTCATCCTAGGTCCTTGGTCACCTCTCCTTGTATCATTTACATGTGCCATTCTTACTCCTAGAGTCCTCACAGAGGGAAATCCAAGTTCCTCATCAAGACTCTTTTCTTAACTACTTGAATCTCCATCAATGTCTTCAAAACCTATAGATGTTTCATTACTAGAAGAAAGCTTTTCTTTATCTTTCTTTGATGTATTTGATGAATTTGTTGGACTCAAATTCCATTCAATATTCCACTCCATGGATTTGAATTGGAGCTTCTACTTGGTGATGCATGTGGTCCACTCACAACTTGAGATTCTTCACTTGATTTTTGAGCAGTTTCTTTGCCTTTTGGTTCAAAATTAAGTCCATCTTTGGCATCTGCATAGAAGCTTGAAATTTCATCAAACACCACATCTCTACTTACCTTCATCTGTTGTGTGAGAGGCTCATAACATTTGTATCCCTTTTCCTCAAGGAAGTACCCAATGAAGATGCATTTTTCTACTTTTGGATCAAGCTTCATCCTCAACTCATCTGGAACATGTACATATGCAATACAACCAAATACTTTCATATGTGATGAGTTTGGGTTTTTACCTTTGAACTTCTCTTCAGGTGCAACATGATGAATAGCAGTAGTCAGAGTTTTGTTCATGATGCATAATCGTTTCCGCCATCAAGGCTCTTGCTATTTCTGCAATATGTCTATATTTGCATTCAATAATGACATTCTATTGTGGTGTGTACTTGCATGAAAACTGATATTGAATTTTATGACCTTTTAAAAAAAATTTGAACTCATTTGACACATATTCACCTCCTCCATCAGACCTTAATGTTTGAATATACTTCCCTATCTACTTTTCCACCATGGCTTTAAAATTTTGGAACTAAGTGAACACCTTACTCTTCTCTTTCATGAAATATACCCATACCTTTCGTGTATGTTCATCAATGAAAGTAAGATTAAACTGCAACCACCCATAGATGTGGTCTTTGCAAGACCCCAAATTTTGTATGTACTATTTCTAGCACATTCTCACTAACATGCTTGTCATGGGAAAACAATGATCTTGATTGTTTACCAAATTGACATGCTTCACATACCTATTGCATCTCTCCAACCTTGAAATTTGGTAGTCCATGGATAATCTCCTTTGACTGCATCAAATTCAGCCTCTAGAAATTTGCATGTCCAATTCATTTGTGCCAGATCTCTATATCAACAATAACATTTGCACCTTTTGCAAACATGGTTGCATTCATTTCAAGAACTTTCACACTTAAGGTTAACATCATAGCCACTTTGTTTCTTTTGCCAGTCAATCTTCCATCCTGTTTGTACTCTTCTACATATAACCCATTAGCATTGAACCTGACTTGTAATCCTTGGTTAACCATTTGTCCAACAAAAATGAGATTCTTTGTTATATTTGGAACATGCACCACACTAGCAAGATGTTTTACCTTTCTATCCTCCATAGATAGTCCTATGTTTCCTATATGCTTGATAGGGTGTGACGTATCATCACCTATTTCAACATATCCAAGAACTAGTGATTTTTGCAAACTACTAAACCATTCCACATGACTCGTTATTTGACTTGAAGCACCTCAATCAATATACCAGACATTACCATTTTCTTGAAACATCAACAGACATTGTATTCATCACATGATGTTGAACCATGAATAGCTTCTCAAAATGATCTGCACTTGTGGATGCATAGTTGTTTTACTGCCTTCTATTATTTTGATTCTTCAACATGGAATCATGTTGAAAGTTTCTAGGTTTTCCACAATTCCATCATCCTTTAGTTTCATTACCCTAAATCATTTCTTTGGAAATTTCTATGGCCTCTTTGGGTCTCACTTCCTTTAAATTATCCTCCATGATTCTGTTGTTGACCTTGGGCTTGGTTATTATGTCCTCTTCCACTTCCGAAGCCTCTATCTCTATCTCTTCCTCTACTAGAGTAGAATACCTTCTCACAACTAGGTTTTCCTTAGGATTTTGAATCCTCACGAAGAATCTTTTCTTCAATAATTAGCATGGAAATGAGATCACTAAAATTCAAAATGTTTTCCCTAGTCTATATAGAAGTTCTGAACAGCTTTAATGGAGCTCCTAAACCACGAAGGCACACTTCCACCTTCTCATCATCATCTACATTCACACCAATAGATGCAAGTGACTCATGTATGCTTTTGATTTCTAGGGTGTAGTCAGTTATCGACATTCCCTTCTTTGACAGTGTTATGAGTTGCAATTTCTGTGCCTTTGTATTGGTCTCATACAAAGTGAGAAACATGTTCCACACCTTTTTTAGATTCTTGGCATCTTGTATGTGCCCAATCATGTTATCCTATATGCTAACAGATAGACAATACATTACCTTTCATGCTCCTTGATTCCATTTCTCATATGCTCTTAACTAGTTAACAGTCTCATTCCTCCCTCGTAACTCTAGAGCATTTTCATTCTCTCCTTCGATGTACGTCTAATAGGCTTTTCCCATCAAGAAATTCATCATTCTTAGTCTTCAAGCATGGAAGTTATTCTTGTCCAGCTTATCACTCATAAGCTGACTCATATCATGTATGTTTTCCATTTTCATAGAAATTCACAACACTCCAAAAACACTACAAGTAGTACTTATGCTTGAACACTATCGCACTTTGACATGACAGTTTGATCTCAACAAAACATAGGTTGTGTATCAACACTACTCAGAATTGCTTAAAATTATTGATCTGGAATATATGAGTGTTGCCAAATAGTATGCGAGTTAGAGTTTTGCAAACTGCTCTGGTTTCTCTATGGGCCCCACTTTCTTGGCTCGAAATGGAGGTCGGGATGATTCCAAAATGAAAAATATTTTGAGGCCTTCTACCTTCATCCCAATTTTCATAGCAATCTAAGGTCATTTATGAATTGTGCTTTCTCCTTGCCTTCTCACATACTCTTCGTTGTCGCCTTCTCCGTGAGCTCTATACAACCACACTGGCTCTAATAGGCTTTTCCCATCAAGAAATTCATCATTCTCAGTCTTCAAGCATAGTAGTTATTCTTGTCCAACTTATCACTCATAAGCTGACTCATATGATGTATGTTTTCCATTTTCATAGAAATTCACAACACTCCAAAAACACTACAAGTAGTACTTATGCTTGAACACTATCGTACTTGGACATGATAGTTTGATCTCAACAAAACATAGGTTGTGTATCAACACTACTCAGAATTGCTTAAAATTCTTGATTTGGAATATATGAGTGTTGCCAAATAGGATCCGAGTTAGAGTTTTGCAAACTGCTCTGGTTTCTCTATGGGTCCCACTTTCTTGGCTCGAAATGGAGGTCGAGATGATTCCACAATGAAAAATATTTTGAGGCCTTCTACCTTCATCCCAATTTTCATAGCAATCTAAGGTCATTTTTGAATCGTGATTTCTCCTTGCCTTCTCACATACTCTTCACTGTCGCCTTCTCCGCGAGCTCTACACAACCACACTAGCTCTAATAGGCTTTTCCCATCAAGAAATTCATCATTCTCAGTCTTCAAGCATGGAAGCTATTCTTGTCCAGCTTATCACTCATAAGCTGACTCATATGATGTATGTTTTCCATTTTCATAGAAATTCACAACACTCCAAAAACACTACAAGTAGTACTTATGTTTGAACACTATCGCACTTTGACATGACAGTTTGATCTCAACAAAACATAGGTTGTGTATCAACACTACTCAGAATTGCTTAAAATTCTTGATCTGGAAGATATGAGTGTTGCCAAATAGGATGCAAGTTAGAGTTTTGCAAACTGATCTGGTTTCTCTATGGGCCCCACTTTCTAGGCTCGAAATGGAGATCGAGATGATTCCAAAATGAAAAATATTTTGAGGCCTTCTACCTTCATCCCAATTTTCATAGCAATCTAAGGTCATTTATGAATTGTGATTTCTCCTTGCCTTCTCACATACTCTTCACTGTCACCTTCTACGCGAGCTCTATACAACCACACTGGCTCTAATACCATGTCACAAGGAAGGAGATAAGAAAGAGAGATCACACACACACTCTCACAATCAAAGAGGAGCACGTGCAAATTGAGGCAAGGAAGAATGATCTTCTTCTTCTTCTTCTTTTATTACATAAAAAGGAATCTATAAGAATGCATGTATGAACATTGGTAGTTTGTATTGTATGAGTTGTTATTGTCTCCATAAGAGTTCTTGAATCTTCCTCTAGTGTTTCCATAGCCTTCTCTGTTGTATCTTCTTCCTCTTTGGTTCCTAGGGTTCCTGACCACAAGGTGAGGTACTTTGCTCTCCTTTTGGTAGCAACTCTTCCTCAAAGGGCATCGTATACCTCAAAAGACAATAAAAGGCTTATGGGGAACATATTCTATAGCCAATGGCCATGGTTCTTGTAAGGTAGGATATAGTTTTCCGCACATGCTCTTTTGATTGCAGATATATGTACGATATATCATTTGGTGAGGAACCGTTCAAAGGGAGCTAGAACGTGTATGTAAGTTTTAGGGTGTAACACATGACATACTACCTTGAAGATAGGATGGGGTAAACCTCAAAGGGAGTTGAAAGTGTAGAGAGGGAGGGGTACACCTTAAAAGAGAGTTGAGGTTGTATGGGGTATATAGGCAAGTTGCAATGATGCGTTGAAAATATGGTGAGGCACACTAATCTCTCTTCGTATAGAAATGGAGTGCTGCGCATGGTTACCATGCTTTCAACATAGGGTGAGGTACTTTGATCTTTTTTCGTGTAGTAACTCCTCCTCAAAGGGTGAGGTACACCTTAGAGGATGCCACAAGGTCTATGGGGAATATACGCTATAACACATGGCCATGCTACTTGCAAGGTGGTATATAAACATTATCACGTGGATTATTAATTCTAGCTACATGTAAGATAAATCATGTGGTGATGTAGCCCTCAAACGATACTAAAATGTGTATGTGGGACATTGACTTTAACACATGGCCACGCCACCTTGACGATAGGGCGACTTATAAAAATATTATGTTTGAGAATATTCATGCAATTTGTATTAGATTATGCATAATGTTTTCAATAATTATCATGCATTTTAATTTCAAGTAGTGATGAAGAGATTATGTGCAGTTTTACATTATTTATTTATACTCTTGGGATTTAAGTGAGATTTGATTGAACACGTGTGTGGGAAGGCCTCGTTTATACAATATGCTGGTGTTTTGTGAGTATGAGACTATCTTTTTCGAGTATCCTAATCTACATTGTATATTTTTGTTTTTTTTTCGAGCGTCCAAATAGATGGCTTCTAGATCGAATGGGAAGAGAAAGGCATTAGTTGTAGAAGAGCTTGATACGATGAACTCTTTCCTTGGATTTCTTAACAAGCCTTACCTATTCAGACTCTATGATGTGGATGGTCAGTCGTGGTCTTGGGATAGTTAAAAAAGTTGCCTGTGAGAGAGTTAGAGGTCAAGAGGAGGTGACTTGCCTTGATGTGATCATTGGAAAATTGATCTACCTTCTGATGTGTATGAGATGGAAACAATTGCAACGTGATGGTGATGATAAATTTGTAGGCCAAACGAGAAGGTCTATGTACATTTTCTAGTAAGCAAGTTTCAATCAAAGCCTACTCCAACTTCCTTTTGTGCCTACTTAATGCCCTTGTACAAGAATGATGATGGGGAGATAGTTCCCGGCCAAGGCATAAAGTGAAAGAGGAGAATAAAGAAAATGATTACTATTACAGTTCATCTTCCTATTCTCTCTCTCTGTCTATATGTATTTATCTATCTATCTATATCCCCCTCCCTCTCTCTTTCCTCTCCCTCTCCCTCCCCCCTCCCCCCCCCCCCCCTCTATCACACAATATCACGCAAAGAATGGTTTCCTCATTACCTTTTCCTCTCCATCACAAAAACATAGACACCCACACTCCTTTTTCTCTAGTCATGCATATGACATCGTTTATGGCACCTGCCTTTTCCCTTTTTCCTCTCCATATGTACCTTTATAACATATAAAAATGTTTTTTATCAAAGTAAGGAGAGAAAGAAAGCATGAAGCGAAAGAGAAAGAAGAAAGAACTCCAAGCCGCTTGTACTCACTCCTTATCTACCGATCGCATCGGTCTCTCTCTCTCTCTCAAATGGTAAAGTTCGCTCTATATAGGTTCCCTATGCACGTTGCTATTTTAGTAATATGCAAAGCAACTCTCATATTTTAGTAATATGCACGTTGCTGTAATTTTTTGGCAAAAATACTATCGCTTATAGCGACGCCGAAAAAAAAAAGGAATAATGTTACCTGAGCTCAAAAGAGCCACTCCCTTAAAACCCACCAGGCGAAGGTTAAAAGTGCCATTACACATAAGATGAGAGTAATTGAAGGGAAGGAAATAAAGAAGAATTATAAATAACGAAAAACGATAAAGATCGGAGAATAGTGACTATGATGATGCACTTATGTAAAAGGATCTCAAGATATGTACACACTATGCAAACAGCTACGCTTTGTGGATGGAATCGTGAATTTGGAAAATATTTGTGTTGATCTGAAGAGTTTTAAGAATGGGGCACCCTAAGAGAAGCAAAAGGGTACATTACAAACTTGAAGAAGTTAATAAGAGCTCAAAGAATGGGGCACCGTAAGGGAAGAAAAAGGGTACATTACAAACTTGAAGAAGTTAATAAGAGCTCCAAAATCTTCACCCTCCAGGCCAAAAAATACATGCTAGATCTCTAGGGATGCCTACATGAAAGGGAATTTCAAGAAGTAATTACTACATGCTAGATCTCTAGGAATGCCTACATGAAAGGGAATTTCAAGAAGTAATTACAGAAGGAGGAATCTCTTAAGGAGATTAGCAAGAAGGATGTACAATTGTGCAAGGAAGCTCAAAAACAAATACAAGAAAAACATACGGAACTACAGAAACAAATATACAATCATACAAACCCAGGCAACATAAATCAAGGCACACAGGAAAAAGTGTCAGGACAATGTATTGTAAGTTACCTTATTATCGAGATGTAACCCTTTAGAAACTCACCGAGATTACATATGCCTTTGCCCCTTTTTTTTAAATGTTTGAGAGGTGAAAATCAAATAATTATTGCCATGGTTTAAATTTCCCTAACATAAAGCTTACATATTATGACATACTTTATCGTTTTAAGGCATTTTACTATACCTAACACATAGAGTCTAAATGATGGGACGCTTATAACCGCATTTGAGTAGCTCATGCATGTCTTCATCAACTTTGATCTTTGTCAACATTTTGAAGCAATGGTTGCTACCTTTTAAAACATAGATGCAATTATGTAGAAACCGCAAGTTATCTTATTATCAAGATGTAACCCTCTAAAAGTCGCCCAGAATTGTATAAAACTAAGCTCTCTTGTTATTAAGGTGTAACTCTCTAGAAACCGGCCAGAATTATGTAAAATTATGTGATCTCAAAAATTATAAAATGATTAATACCATGACTTAATTTCCCATAACATAAAGCACACATATCATGATACACTTTATTTGGTATACATGTAAAAACATATAACTCATACAAATAGGTTGTGGGTGTACATAGGCTTGCAGTTTTTATGAACATGCAGTTCTTTATTATTAGAGACCTTGATATCTCTAGAACAATATCGGGGGTAATAACATCACTCACTATCCGAATGGAATAGATTCATGTTCATCGTCACTATTGAGCCTCTTGATTCTATCTCGTAAATAGCACCTAGCTTCATTCAAGAGTAGCACATCCCTCACTTTCAAGTTCTCCTCGCTTATTGCAACAGATTCTTGCAAAACGGTCATTATGATATTTTCAGGTTGGAGATTGCCTCTTTGAGCAAAGTCTCTCCTTATTTCTGTCATGGCTTTGGGATCCAATTCAGACAAATTATCGGAGCCCGATAAAATTTGGTCACACTTGTTGAGCACCAATATTTGGTTAAGGCACTTGGTGCACTTGGCCACGGCTTTGGGAAGCTCATATGCACTTTGATTGGTGTCACCTTCGAAGAGCATCACCATGATCACCAGGTCTGGCACACCCTCCATGTTTTGCCATGCACCTCTCACTTCTGCCAACCGATCATCAGAGTTAATGCCAGGAGAATCCACTAGCACCACCTCTCCATTCCCTCCCATATCTTTGTCTCCATGGTAGCACATCAAGTCCTCCGTATGCACTCTATAATACCCCGACTTTGCTGCCTTCCATCCAAGAATGCAATTGATCAATGAGCTCTTCCCCGCATTCTGAGGACCCACTACTAACACCACCTTTACTTTTCTTGAAAGTTGACGATCGGCATGAAGAACATCATGAATGAACTCTGCTCGATCCACACAATCTGCGATACTCTTCCTCGTCATGGTTGCACCTGGGCCGCCATACTCAGTTGGCATATTAATCACTCTCTGCACCCTTCTATTGGAAGCATCATTATCGGGGGAGTCGTGCCTCATTGAATCCCTCAAATTCTTATGCTCGATACAAAATGTTCCACCAATCATTCGCTCTAACTGTGAGATATCATCATTGGTCGTCGGTTTCATAACTTCTAAGCCCAACACTAATGATGTTAAATGCAGAACATCGATGTAGTTATCTACTACGGTTTGATACCTGTAAGTTTTAATACCATCAACTAGCTCAAAACCTGTGGCTGACATCGGTATTCTTCGATAAATGAAATTTCTCACCATACTGAAGCCAGCACCACAAGCTGCACCAATTGCAATCATGGGGAGAGCTACAGCACCAACACCAAGGATGGTGATACCCGGCCCAATCATCGTAGCTCCTACCAAGCTTCCAAGTAGCCCACCGATGCCCCCTCCATAACTTGCATAGGATCCTATGTTGTCTGTGATGTCGATTGGTATTAGAATATGAATGACCTTAAACACTGATTTCCTCAAAACTTCATGAATGGCCGGCAGCCAAATCTGTGAGATCCGAACGCTCAACTTTTGATCTTGGGTGCTCGGCAAGAAGTTCTTCATCCTTAGCCAGATCAATCTCTTCTCGTCCTCAAAATTCCTATGCTCATTTGGCAGGGCCTGCATCACGAGGCCAAGCTTTAAAGCACACCGTTGATAAGCATCAGCCACATGGCTATTCGGCCAAGTCATACTCACTGGTGCATACTGTGTGCGGATGGGATGCCTGGCATCCCCAAAACACGTGACAAGGTGCACTTCCTTGTGACTTTGTGTGAGGCTCTGCAGGACATTTTCATTTGCAACAGATGTAGGTGGGGTGAGGCGGATTTCATCGAGCCTGTTGCTAAGCAGCAACTCATGCTTCCACACCTCACCATCAACTCGCGCTTCCAGGATTAGTTCCAAGTCATCCCCTTGGACTGTAATCTTCTTTTCCTTAGCGTCGTAGACAGCACTGAAGATCTTTGGCGTTACTCTTCGAATTATCTGTTCAACCAATGTAAGATTAAGTCAATTTTTTGGAACCAGAATTCCACGAACCGATTGATCCATATTATTCTACGCTTGTACATGGGCTTTCTGCAGAGGAGGTGGCAGTGAGGCGATGTTGGGAATAGTGCATTTAATTGAAATAAAGTTTTTGACAGATTCCCAAGTCCATGATTCTTATATTGCAAAATTAAACGACAACATTCTACATATGTTTCAAGTGATTAAAAAAGAAGACAAGGAAATACATATGTCTAGATCATTCTAATCAAGCATTCCGGAATGCATATTATGGACTTACCGGGCGGTGCTCTCTCTCCACGTTATGAGTGGAATTGGAAGCTGGTATTTCCTCGGGGAAGTGCCAGTTTCCATGCCATATATTGTCGAAATACTTAGCCATGGCATGCCTATTAAGGTCGGCATTGTGAAGCTCATCTACAACTTCACCGGCTTCGTCCGCTTCCATGCGCCCATGATGGGTGAACCATTTGCCAATAGGAACATACCACTTGCAATGCGGAGAATTTCTAGCCTTTTCTTGAAAATTTCTGTCAAGAATAGCCTCAATCAACTTTTTGATGTGGGTGATCACCTCTTCATTGATACATCTCTCAAAAGCTATACTCACAACGTTTGTCGCCAGCCAGTTCAAAATTCGTTGATACTGTGGGTCCAGCCTGTCGCACAGCTTGTAGATCATTGTATCAGCTATCCACGATGGGCCTTCTTGTATAGCAGCTCTAATAAGCGTTTCGCAGGCATAGGGCAGGCTGTTGAGCAGAAAGGGCACTGGATCTTTCTCACAGACGAAATTGTAGAGCTTCTTCTCAATGTTCAGCCGGTGGTTTCTCAAGTACCTCCTCGCTTCCTTGTCACACACATGAGGAGCCCCGAATGCAATGCCCGCAACCTCGGCATCGTATCCATGGCCAAAACTGTTGGCATTGGCGAGCATGTACTTTATAAGCGCAAGGTGAGCCAGTGCGCCCCCGAGACTGTGTCCACAGAACACCACACGTCTTGCATTGTAATAGACTAATCTTGATCTCACTAAATCATTCAGCAACCTCATTGAAAACACCTTTTCCTTAAGGCAGGCCAAGAATCCTTCATGATACGATCCTTCAATGGCATCGTCCAGAGCTCCGAGATCTGCACTGCGAAAGCCGACTTGCCGGACTAAGCCATCAGTGATGAGATCTGCAATGCCATCGGTGCCCCGAAAGCAGAGATACAGAGTGTTGTTGTGGTCCATAGCGACCACCATCTTGTGCACATTCTCAGCTGTTTCTCCCTGTAGCTGAACAACCATGAAACCAAACTGTTCGCCACAACGCTGCAGTTCATTCTCGGCCATCGCGGCATCGAAGTATACGATGCGGCTGAGCAAAGCAGCCCGCAACACACAGCCTTGGTCCGGGGACCAGTTTCTATTAGTTGCAGCCGACGGCAGCATATGGCTAGCTGGTGCGGGAGGGTCACTTGCACGTGGAACAGGTTGCGCGTGCTTAATGAACCTCATGAAGACAACAGCTAAAGTGGCGCTAATAAGAGCAGTAAACAGAATGAGCACCAGTTCCGCAGATGAGTGATACTGTGTGCCGGCTGCGGCGATCTCTAGTATGGAAACAACTAGTACCATGACGGCTAGTGTTGGCTCGCATCCTTCTCCCAAATTCAAGAAGCTGCTTTGAATGTGGAAGTAATGAAATATATAGACGTACATGATCGGTGGAAACTGGGCCGCAAGTTGCATTTGGGACTTGATGGATTGTGCCAAAGACGTACAGCACATACCCCGGGTCCAAATTGCATTCGCCTTCGTTTTGGTTGGTGACTCACTGACTGGTCTCCGTCGATCCCGACAAAACTGTATGTTCCACTCGGACTTCGTCAATGCAATGCGAGGTGGGCCGAACAATCAGTTGCGGAAGATTGACCTGCACAGGGTGCACTCGGCAGTCGTATGCAGGGTTTAGATTTGATCCCATTTTTCAAAATCTTTTGTTTTTCAAAATCTTTTGTGATTTTGATGGATCCATTGATTTCATAAGCAAGGAATCAAAGTTTCCATCCACTTTACAAGCATGGAATTATTTTTAAAACAATTATTTTTAATACTTGGTTATAGCTTACTTTTCCAAGCTTTAATTAATAGAAAAAACAATTGTACAAGTGAATCGGCCTACTCGCTCCCAAGCATTAATTAATAGAAAGAAGAATTAGCTTTAATTAATAGAAAAAATCAATTGTAGAAGTGAATGGGACTACTCTCTCAAACTTTAATTAATAGAAAGAAGAATGGTTCAAGCTTTTCAAAAGGGTCTTAGATGGCACAATGGGAACAATCTTGATAAAATTTTGAGATTCAAGAAGAACGTGTAATTTTATGTCATGCTTAACAAGAGATGTTTGGATTGGTCGATTTTTAGGTGGGGTTTTAAGTTACAATCCGTTGGGCATCCCCTAATGGAGATAAAAACATTATTTCTTATGTGGCGAATCCTCCACGAGGAAATTTCGACTAATGTAACAACTAACAAAATTTGTAGATCCCCTCCATGGTGTAAATGATGCCTTCATGGCAATAAGAACTTGAGACACCTCTCCTTTTCATGCCCCAACTCAATGTCGATCTGGCGGGCTCTTAAGAGAATCATGTTGCTGCAAGGACAAATCAACTAGAAGCAAGCATTATTGGGTGAAATGATCAGCTATTCCTCAACATTGTGGAATGCTATAAGAGGTGAAACCCTCTATGGATCTGGAAAGAGCGGTGTGCCGACAACTTTGATAGCCCTCCTAAAGAATGGTCGATCAAAAAATCGCTTTTCTTTTATGCAAAAGAATTTCCAATTTTAGAAGCCCTTGCCTTTTAGACATCGTCAAGGTTTTTCCTGGAGCTCAACAAGATTAAAAACAATTGGACCCCATGAGAGGGACGAAAGGGTCATCAATCTTCTCTTTAATGTTTTCTAGCAAGTTTTAACCAATTCCTCCTTTGTGGAATTAGGGGGTCCAATAGGTGGTAGGCCCCTTCACTTCTATTGGAAACTTTTTTTACTAAATGGAAAAGAGATATTTTGATCGACCATTCTTTAGGAGGGTTGTCAAAGTTGGCAGCACACCTCTTTTTCCAAATCTTCTAGAGGGTGTCGCCCATTATAACATTCCACAATATTGTTGAAGAACAACCAATTGCTTTACACAGTAACGCTTGCTTCGAGTTGATTTGTCCCTACAACAACAAGATTCGCCTAAGGGCCCACCAGATCGACACTCACTTGGGGCATGAAAAGAAGAGGTGTTCAAAGCCTTCATTTCCATGAAGGCAGCATTCGCACCAATGAGGAGCACTACAAATGTTTTTTAGCTTTTGCATTGTTCCAAATTTCCTGCTGGAGGATTTGCCACATGGGAATCACTCTTTTTTATCTAGATGAGGGGATGCCACAGGAATTGGAACTAAAAATCCCACCTTAAATCAACCAATTCAAACACCATCTCCTATTAAGAGTGAGATGAGAGTCCAATTCTTGAATCTCGAACTTTTAAGAAGGCTTTTGCCATTGTGCCATCTTAGAGCCTCAAGGCATGGGGAGTCATGCCCAATAAGGAGGCAAGTCTTTGAGCAATCCCAAGCATTGAATTTTCTCTACAACATGCACATTCCTCGTAGTCCACTCTCCAAGCCGATTCAATATCCTCAAATCTAATCCAATGGCATGCGTTTGATTCTAGAGATGCTTCCACAAACTTAACCCTTTGTTCCAAAGATTCCTAGCTTCTTGGAGGTTCCAAGAGTCAGCACCTCTGATGCCTTTGATGGGGAACTAGATCGAATTATTTTATCTAATAATGATAGCCGATTTCCAATCTTCATTGATCTTGACATACTGTTTCATCTTGCTCAGCTCTTCCATAGAGAACAAATTAAGTGTCCTATTAGGTTCTCCCATTGAGAGAAATTTTCTACAAATTCTTTCCAATTAGGATCCTTTGGTCTCCAACAAGAAACAAAGTAAATGATTGAAGAAAGAAGAAATGTTTTAACCACCATATCTCACCTAGGTAGGCTGATTTGCATACCTTTCGAGTACATCAAATTGTTATCGAGCTCAGAAAGAGCCTAGTTCCATTGCTGACCATCAAAATATCGAATCCCATCGGAATGCCTTATAGGCAAAAGAGTTTTCCCTTGTGAATCAACTAACAACCATGGTGAATCAAAATTGGAGGTAGATTCCCAATAATAGCCTTGAAAGTAGTTTTAGAGTGCTTTATTTTGGATCTAGATGCCTCATAGAATGTACTTAGGCAAGACCAAAAGGTATCAATGATGGTTGAATTGTTATGCACAAAAGCATTCATGTCATGTGTAAATATTCTCATGATCATGTCGTCTTGATTGAGAGGAATAAAGAGGCCTTGGATATGATCCAAGCATCCATGATGCTTAACTAAGCAATTGTGATCATCAACATCAATTGAAAATAGAAGAGAAGCCAAGGGGTATCCTTGTCTGATAGAATGTTTTAAATGAATAGCTTAAGAAGGATCGCCATTGATTTTCATCCAAGCTATGGCATTTCCTAGTAATGTTGAGATTATCTTAATAAATTTTTGGCCATAGCCAAGGTCTTTTCGAGATTGGAGAATGATGTCCGACTCAAGTTTATCATAAGCTTTGTCGAAGTCAATCTCAAGGAAGAGGACATCTTGAGCAAACACTTTAGCAAAGTCCAAGCCTTCCCAAACATCAATCATAGCCTTGATGATGCACTTGCCCTTGCTGAACCCCTTTTGATCCTCAAGTGAAGAGGAGGGATGCCATTGATCATCATAGGGTAGTGATCCCTCTACCCATGCTTCTTGAGATACATGAGATCATGTAGATGATCCTAATCATGTGGATGATGATAATGGGGATGCCTTAGTTGATTGATATTATTTACACTCGGCATTTTATATACATTGATACAAACATATACAGTTACTTGAGTTATGTTTTGAATGTATCTATGGTGTGAGTTCATAATTCTAATATTTTTTGAGTGGTTATTAAATTAATATATTTTATTGAAGTCAACAATATTATTGAAAATTGCTAATGATTTTTATTACAATTTATCTTTAAGATGTGATTTATTACCCTAGTCGTATCATTTATTCATATTATATGTGTGTGTATTTGTTGTATGTGTGTGTATGCATATGTAAGTATATATGTATATTTGTGTATATGTACATATGTAGATGCATGAATGCGCATGTGCATATGTATGTATATGTGTATGTGTATCTACGTAAGTATGTACATGTATGCATGTGTACCTATGTGTATGTGTATATGCATGCACGTGCACATAGATATGTTTATGCATGTGTATGTGTATTTGTATCTATATAAGTTGTATAGGCATGTATGCGTATGTGTATGTGCATGCATGTGTGTGTAGATATGTTTGTACATGTGTATGCATATGTGTATGTGTGTGTATGTGCATGTGTATGTGTATGTTTATGTGTATCTATATAAGTATGTGTGTGTGTATGTGCCTGTGCATGTATATGTGTATGTGTATGTGTATGTTCATATGTGTGTATATGTATAATTATGTGTGTATGTGTATTTGTATGTGCATGCATGTGCATGTGCATGCATGACCATGTAGATATGTTTTTGCATGTGCACGTGGATGTGAATGTGTATGTATATGTCAATGTGTAAGTATGTGCATGTGTATGTGTAACTATATGTGTGTGTATGTGTTTGTGCATGCATGAGCATGTGCATGTGCATGAGCATGTGTGTGTATGTGCATGTGTATGTATATGTGTATAAGTAATTGTGTGCATGTGTATGCATGTGCATGTGTGTATGTGTATGTGCATGTGTCTGTGTGCAAGTTTGTTTGTGTATATGTGTGTATGTGCATATGTAGGTGTATGTGTATAAGTTTTTGTGAATGTGTGTATGTGTATGCAAATGTGCACACATGTGCAATTATTTTCCTATATGAAAAAACAACATAAATGGTATACAAACAATGAAAATTGTACTTGTTGAAGATAAATGTACAATCTCATTTTCATATGAGCTATGCTTGGATAAATTTACCAAATATAAAGATAAAGTAAAAGAAGAGAAAAGAAAAAAAGAAAAGAAAAACTCTAATCAAGATTCATGATGGGTAAAAGATACATTATCTCCCTTGTAGTCAGTGGCATGTAGTGGGCAAAGTGGTGAGTTAAGAAGGCACAAACTTCTTCACATGCTCATTGGTTATAAAAGTGGAGTGGGAGCAAGACGGATCTAGTCATATTGTCATTTTGTCTTCCCTTAGACTCCTTCCAGCTACACATCATTTTGTACACAACTCTATTGTGAAGCTCATATCTCAGTGTATATGTAGCCTCTTCTTGCGTTTAAACACTCATTGGAAAGCTTATTATGTGTATTATGTTCAGCTCAAATATCGTCTTGAAAGCTTATATATTCTCTGTGTTATCAGTCAAAGAGTGAAGTCTAGGGTTTTAGCACACATGTATAGACAAGTAGTCTATTTTGGTTGGTTATGTTTCCCAACGAAAACATATCCAAATTGCTTGATTTTTGTCTTGTTGGAAAGCTCTTTGCATGTACTTTCTATTCCTAAATATCTCATTCAAAGGACTTATATTCTGTGAGATATGTATCAGAGAGTGAAGTCAAGTGTTTTAGTATACTTATGTGCATAGGTAGTCTATTTTGGTCAATTGCGTTTCCTGACCAAAACACATCCAAATTACTTGGTTTTTAGCTTATAGGAAATCTGTTTGTGTCTACATTCTTTGTACCAAATATATTTCTCAAACCGTATATATTCAGGGAGTTATCAGTCAGAGTGAAGTTCATTTCTTTAGCATACTTATGTGGATAGGTAGTTCATCTTTGTCTGTTGCATTTCCCAATCAAAGCTTGTCCAAATTAAGTTATTTATAGCTTTTTACACTACAAGGAAAAGGGGGGCATAGCGACACCCCCGAATCGGAAAAAAAACGGGAACTGCCGCTTATGCGACGCGCTCGTCGCATAGCGACGGTATGAATTTCGATTTTTTTTTTCCCGACCCCCGTCACCTAAGCGACGCTAGAGTCGCTTATGCGACACTATTTAAACAGCATCGCTAGCACCATCGCTGCCTAGCGACGAATTCAACGACGTTGGCAAACTGAAGAGCGTCGCATATGCGACGCTCTGGAATGTAAAAAAACAAATTTGATTTCTCCCAGCACATTTGTGCCGGGACTTGGACGCGAGCAAGAAGAGAGAGACCGAGAGAGAGAGAGAGCACGCGCGAGAGAGGGAGAGAGAGAGAGAAAGAGAACGAGACCATTGGCAGGTATGCGCACACACACACACTTACACACATATATACACACATAGACACACACACACACATACACATAGACACACACACACATACACACAAATACACACACATATACACACATACACAATGCATAATGCATACACATACACACATGCACACATAATGGATACACATGCACACACATATACATGCATAATTCACATGCATACATACACGTACATAATGCATACACACACATGCATACATCATGCATACACACACATACACACATATGCATACATACACACAGAGACACATACACACATAGACACATAGACACATACACACACATAAACACATACACACTCATAGACACACACACATACACATAGACGCGCACACACATACACACACATATACACACACATACACACATACACACATAGACACATACACACATAATGATGCATTCACACACATACACATGCATACACACATATACACACACACATCCAAACATACACACTCAGAGACACACATAATGATGCATTCACACACATACACATGCATACACACATAGACACACATATACACTTACACATCCAAACATACACACTCATAGACACACATTCATACACACACACATCCAAACATACACACATCCAAACATACACACTCATAGACACACACACATACACATAGACGTGCACACACATACACACACATAGACGCGCACACACATACACACACATAGACACACACATATACACACACAGACACATACACACATAATGATGCATTCACACACATACACATGCATACACACATAGACACACATATACACACACACATACACACATACACACACATATATGCATACACACACACATAGAGAGACATACACACACATACACATACATGCATAGACACACACACATCCAAACATACACACTCATAGACACACACACATACACATAGACGCGCACACACATACACACACATAGACGCGCACACACACATACACACACATAGACACACACATATACACACACAAACACATACACACATAATGATGCATTCACACACATACACATGCATACACACATAGACACACACACATACACACATACACACACATATATGCATACACACACATGGAGAGACATACACACACATACACATACATGCATAGACACATACACATAGACACACACACATACACACACATATACACAAACACATACACACATACACACATACACACCTACACACATACACACATAGACACATACACACATAATGATGCATACACACACATACACATGCATACACATGCATACATACATGCATACACATACACACACATAGATACATACATACACATAAATACATACACACTCATAGACACACACCCATACGCATAGACACACACACATACACACACACATACACACATAGACACATACACGTAATGATGCATACACACATACACATGAATACATAGACACACATAATGATGCATACACACACATACATATGCATACACACACATATGCATACATACATGCATACACATACACACATAGACACATACACACACATAGATACATACATACACATAAACACATACACACTCATAAACACACACACATACACATAGACACACACACATATACACACACATACACACATAGACACATGCACACGTAATGATGCATACACACATACACATGCATACATAGACACACATAATGATGCATACACACACATACATATGCATACACACACATATGCATACATACATGCATAAACATACACACATAGATACATACACACACATAGATACATACATATACATAAACACATACACACTCATAGACACACACACATACACATAGACAACACACACATATACCTACACACATACACACATAGACACATACACACATAATAATGCATACATGCACATACACATGCATACACACACATATGCATACATACATGCATACACATACACACATAGACACATACACACACATAGATACATACATACACATAAACACATACACACTCATAAACACACACACATACACATAGACACACACACAAACACACATAGACACTTACACACATAATGATGCATACACACACATACACATGCATACACACATACAAACACATATACACACACACATACACACATAGACACATACACACGTAATGATGCATACACACATACACATGCATACATAGACACACATACATATGCATACACACACATATGCATACATACATGCATACACATACACACATAGACACATACACACACATAGATACATACATATACATAAACACATACACACTCATATACACACACATACACATAGACAACACACACATATACATACACACATACACGCTGTCGGAAGGATTTCCTCACTTGAATTGTCATATGGAAAAATAAAAATGTTCTGATTTAAAGTTGATTAATTGATATCTCTCTCACATAAATTTTAATTCAGTGGTTCAAAATGACTAACTTTTTCTCTTGAGTACCTGCAGGAAAAAGAAGAAATTATATGCAGAATGAAAGCATAATTGAATCTTACTCTTACTCTTCATCTTATATTTTTTATTAAGCACATGAGTTGTTTTCCATAAGTGATCATATATGTGCATGTGTGATAATATGTTGTAAGTATGCTTATGTTAGTCTATGAGGTTAATATTTGGTACCATATGAATAGAACCATAATACATTTAAAGAGTGCATCTTCATTATAAGAGCATGAATATTAACCATAAGTGTTTACCCATGCAAATTTATGAGAAAAGGCATGTGAATGTAATCAACTATATCTATGAAATCATGTGAATGGGTATGGGGTATTTTAACTTCTATAGAACCAACAGTTATAAGTTTTTTATAATGCTAAAAAACCTATTTATATTAGTGTCATTATATGATATGTTATATGATAACTTAAATATCTTATTATTATATTTAAGGTAAGGTAAATTAATAAACTAAAGGAATTAATATAATAAACATTAGTTTATGTAAATGATCTAAAATTATTTATTAAATATCATTCAAATAAAACAAAAAGGAAATTCATACGTAGGAGATTTAAAGTTTAAGTTAGTTCTAGTCTATCTCTAAAAGTGTGTTAGTTAAGTTAGTATGCATGTTAGTTAACTAGTTAAACTAACTAGTTAACTAACTCTAACATTTAGTTATCTATATGCACACGTACAAGTTTACTATAGCTATATATATGTGTGTCATTTTTTATTGAAGTTTTTCTAATGTCCTTTTTGCAGATCATTGAAGAGATTTCAAAAGGAGATTATGAGTTTACAAGCATAAGAAATTTTCAGGATTACAAAAATACATTACTTGAAGATTTTTATTTAAGTTGTATAGGTTTATCCAAAAGAGAATTGTATTAGCTCTTGTATAAGATTTAATCTTAAAGATCTCTAGTACTTTCAATTTTAAATATAATTTGTATACGTTTAAATAGATTGATTTCAAAATTCTCTCTATTGTTGTGTTCTTTACTTTTTGCGTATGTCTAAAGAGTCATGATCAACAAGTAGTTCTAATCTAGTATCTTCAAACAATTCTGATATTAAAAATCAAGAATTAGAAAACTTAATTATAGGAACTTTGCTTCCATCTGCAATTGATAGTTCAAATAATAACGAAAATATAGAAGTTGAGATTATTAAAGATAAAGTAGTTAACCAAACGTTACACTTGTTAGATTACGATCGTCTTCTTTCTAGAATTTTACCTTTAATTACCATAGTTTTGCCAGAACCGGAGGACAAAACAAACTTATTTCCACCTAATTTAGTTAGAAAACCTAACCCAAATCAAATTGAGAACGAAGAAGTTGATTTTATTAAAGATAAAATTACAAACGAGAACTTAGTTATGTCTTATCAATTAGAAGCTATAGAACATTATAGAAACGCTCGTCCTTACGGTCCCTAGTCTAAATAATTAGTTCTTATTTTGCACTCCCATATATTAGAAAGATATAGGTTTTTATCACACCTAAATAGGAAAAGCAACCAAAGGCCCTAGGCATACTTAGAAGCACCCTGCGTGCAGTCACACGGTTAGGTTAGCATGAGTCTTTTGGAAGAACGTCAGCCTACCTTCACACCCCTCTACGACAGATTTGGTGAACCCGACGTGAAACGTGACGATAGTGTGCCTAGGACTTACATTACATTTTCAGTTTTGATTTAAATCTCTAATTTCACTTGCTTCTTGTATGCAGAAAAATTGAAGATTGGAGCTTCGTCATTTCAACCCCCCCCTCAACATTTCAATAGAATCAAGGTAAATTTTGTGTTTTAGATTGTTTTAACGTTTACTTTTGAACCTCTTCAGCAAAAGATATCATCAAGTAAGGTGTTTTATTTTAAGTTCTTTAGTTTTAGTTTATACACATCACCTTAAAAGAAAAGTTGTTTTCATCTGCACTTAGGATCCAAGCACTTTCATATTCAAATTTAAAGAGTATTTGAATTCTTCTTTTGTATTTAGGAAATATAAATTTTACTTAAAGAATTTAAATATCTGCATTTTAGGAAAAGCTATTATATTTTGCATCATCAAAAAGAAAAAAAATTTAAATTTTGAAAAAGAAAGATTGTTTGCTTTATTTTCATTGCATAAAGAAGAAAGCTTTTAGCATAAAAATAGATTATATTTAGGTTACTTTTGATTTATAGGTAATGCTTGAATTTTCCCAATCAAATTATTTTAAAAAGAAAATTAATATTAAACTAAAAGACTTAAATCAAGATTATTTATAAAAACTACTTTATTAGGTTTTGGGAAAAAAAAGAGACAAAATCTAGGTTAAAGAAATCAAATAGACTTTAGAAAAAGAAGATTAGAATTAGTAAAGCCTAGGACTAGGGTAAAGCCATTCCTGGCTTTATCAACTAGTGATAGATTTAGAAAATTTAGAGAGCAATTAGATCTGGCTATTAGGGAACTTCTTCTTCATTCGAAGCGTTATCAAGAACGCAAGATGGAGGAGATGTTTAGGAACATGATGATAGAAAAGCAAGGGACACGTACAGTCCAAGCTATTCTAAAAGAGAAAGGAAAATTTACTGGATTGAACATTACAGAATACTTGGATGCATTTGAGGAGCAAGTGCAAATCTAGGGATTACCTGAAGATGTGCTAGTAAAATACTTTGGACGTGTAGTTTCTAGTTCAATTCTTGAATCTATACAAGAACACGCTGATAAAACTTGGGAGGAATTTAGAAAGGAACTTCATAAAATGTTCTACCTCGAGGATTTTAGCCAGCACAGTCGAGAAGGTTTTTTGCGGTGGTTAAACATTGTTAAGAGCAATGAGTCTTTAACTCATCTTCATGGTGAGTTTATGAGACGTTTGGCTCAACTTCCTGAAGATGATAGAAATGCTATTAATCCAGATGTAATTATATATTTTCTTAAGATACTTAATCCTGAAGATAGGGCCGAAATCGAAAGACGAATAGAGGAGCCAGGAAAAAGGTATGGGCTAACTGATGACTGGGAGAAAGTCAAAAAAGAGATAGAGGTTGTTGCTCAAATGAAGCAAAGACAAATGCTTTTGTATGCTAAATCTGATGATTCTCAGCCTAGAGAGATTCCTACTACAAGGCAAGTTGACATGCCAATGCCTGCTACTATAGCTATGGCAAATAATGCAACTGCTACTAAAGCTCCCATAGAATTTCAATTGGATATTTTATGTAAACAGATGGAGAATGTCATGAACATGCAAGCATCTCTTTCAAAAGAGGTTGCTAACTTAAATAAACAAGTTTATTCTATGAGCTTTAATGATCCAGGGGCTAGCAGTAGTAGTGCAGGACAAGTACTGCCTAATCAACAAGTTATGCCTCAATATGTTCCACCACAACCAGTCTTTCAGCCAGTACCACAACAGACTCCTCAGGTTGCTGTACAACCACCTTTTCCAAGAACTAATGAGAGAAGAGGGACTGGCGTGAAGCGCTGTGTTTGGTGCGATAGTTTGGAACACGCATCATTTACTTGTGAAGAGTTAAAAAGTGCTAAGGCAAATCAATTGGTCGTTGAAATTGTTGCCCCAGGTACCACAAACGCACGAACGCAGAGAATAACAGACGTACGAACGCAGAGAAAAAAATACTCAAAGACAGAAAGAGATAAGAGACGACACCAAATTGGGTACAATCTCCCCCCACATGCTCTGATGGACACTCTACCAGAGCATGCGTATTTATAGTAAATTCCTATTACATCCTGAATAGAAGATACATGAGGGCTGCGCTCCGAAAAGCGTGTTTTTGCTTTATTTACAAGTTCGTAATTTTCTATTTTTACAAAAACGTCGCTTTCTAAAGCGATCCATTATTTTTTACAAAAATAACTAAAAATAACCATCTTCTAAAAATATTCTTCTAAATATCTCCAAGTCCATGCGCGTTCACACCCTCATGCATCTTCACCTGCTAAATCAAAATACAAAACACATTAAAATCCTCAAGGCATTACACCTTCATTCCAAATATCCCATAAAGTATAACATGCCGCCCAGTTGACGAGCAACTGACCTCAGTTGATAAAAAATAAAATAGACATGGATGGCCAATCACATGTCGCATCACTGAACAATCATAGGCATGTGCCATGTAAATAAAAAAAACACATGCATGAACTGGAAAACTGGACTTTAATGTGATTGTGAATGATAAGCACAAATCAAATGATGATAATGTGGAATTAGTGATGTTTTGTGAATCCATTGTGATTCTTCGAATGAATGATTTTTATATTTAATCAAATATCTATGGTATTGATTACCTGTGCGTGTAGTAGTAACATCATGATCAAGTATTTTTTCTGGAATTAAAACTTCAGCATCCTCTTCTAACAATGGAGGATCATCCAAAATAGGAATGAGTGGTAAAATTCCTTTAAATGGTTTCAATAAACTGATATGAAAAGAATTATGAATATTCCAATGAGAAGGTATATCTAATCTAAAAGCATTCTCATTAATTTTTTGAATAATACGGAAAGGTCCATAATAACGTGGTGCAAGTTTTACCTTAGGATGTTGTAGAATATTTTTCAAACGTCGTTTAATTATGCGTAACCAAACATAATCATTTTCATTAAATTGTTTAGCTGCTCGTTTCTTATTAATATTACAGGTATAACGTTTCTGACTCATTTTAATATGCTCATGAACCTCATGAAGTATAGAAAGATGATCTTGTGCAAAAGAATCAGCCATCGGTATGTCAGTTTGAATGATAGACATGGGAGTAGGAAGCTTTTTACCATATACAATTTCATTTGGTGCACGTCCAGTAGTGGTATGTGTTGTGTTATTATATGCAAATTGGAGTAAAGAAAGTTTCTCATCCCAATTAGTTGGATTATCTAAAGAATAACAACGTAATAGATCCAAAATAGTACTATTCGTAGCTTCACTTTGCCCATTACTGTCAGGATGAAATGCAGAACTAAAATCTATTTTAGAGCCTAAATTTTTAAATAATGCAACCCAAAAGTGATTACAAAAACGAACATCACGATCGGATAAAATTACTTTTGGAAAACCATGATGTGGAAAAATACATTTAATAAATAATTTGGCAGCTTGAGGTGCAGAAAGAGTTTTCGTACAAGGAATGAAATATGCTTGTTTACTAAACCTATCAACAATTTTCCAAATCATATCATGATGTGATGAAGTTGTAGGAAGACCAGTAATTAAATCCATAGAAATTTGTTCCCATGGCCCATTAGGTATGGGAAGTGGCATTAATAATCCAAATGCTTTACCATGATGTCTTTTGACACGTTGACAAACAATGCAGTGGGAAACATATTGTGTAATATCCTTTTCCATATTTGGCTAAAAGAAGAATTCTTTACATGTAGAAACAGTACTTTGTATGCCCCTATGACCCATATATGGTGGTTCATGCATCTCTTTCATAACAAATTCTTTAAAATCTTGTGTAATACATAGCTTATGATCAAAATACAAGAATCCATTATGAAATGTGTAATGGTCTTCACTAAATGTAGTAGAATTATTGAAAGCATTCCATGTTTGTGAGAAATATAAATCAGATGCATATGTAGGAATCATGTCATGAAATGAATGAATATGAACCACAGAAATGTTATTAATAAAAACAATATTTGTTTGTGGGGATGGAAAACGACTCAGGGCATCATCTACAACATTAGCTTTGCCAGGTTGATATTGAATCATAGGTTGAAAATTTTGTATGTATGAGGCCCATTTGATATGTCGATCTGAAATCAATGGTTGATTGAGTAAATGTTTAATAGCTTGTTGGTCGGTTTTGATTATGACTTCTGTACCCATGAGATAATGTTTCCAAATTTTTAAAGCATGTACAACTGCCAAAAGTTCTTTATCATATGTACTGTAGTTCTTTTCAGAAGGTTTAAGCTTCCTACTTTCAAATGCAATGGGATGATCATTTTGCATCAATACAGCACCTATACCTGAGCCACTAGCATCTGTAACTACATGGAAAGGTTGTGTAAAATCAGGTAATTGCAAAACAGGTGCATGAGAAAGTGATTGTTTAAGTTTTTCAAAAGATTGTTGTTGTGGCAATCCCCATGCAAATTTTAACTTTTTCTTTAATAATAAAGTGAGTGGGAGGGCTAAATAAGAAAAACCTTTTACAAACTTTCTATAAAAACTAGCTAATCCAAGAAAAGAGCGAACATCATTCACCAATTGTGGTATAGGCCATTCTTTAATTACTTTAATCTTCTTTGGATCTACATGAACTCCTTGACTTGAAATAATATGGCCTAAGTACTCTAATTCTCTTTGGAAAAAGTAACTCTTTTCAGGATTTGCATAAAGTTGGTTGGTGTGTAACAAATTAAAAACTATTGCTAAATTCTTTTCATGGTCATCATCATTCTTACTATAGACAAGTATGTCATCGAAGAAAACAAGAACAAAAGCTTGGTATTCAAGAAAAATATTATTCATCATGCGTGCAAATGTAGAAGGTGCATTGGTAAGTCCAAAAGGCATTACCATGAATTCAAAGTGACCGGTCTGAGTTCGAAAGGCAGTCTTAAAAATATCATTTGGTGACATTCTTATTTGATGATACCCAGATTTAAGATCAATTTTACTAAAGACACGTGCTCCACGAAGTTTATCTAATAAATTCATCTATCCTAGGAATAGGATATCTATTTTTAATTGTGATCTTATTGAGTGCTCTATAATCAATGCACATCCTATAAGTCTTGTTCTTCTTCTCTACTAAAAGAACAGGTGCTCCAAAGGGAGAAGAACTAGGCCTGATAAGTCCTTTGTGAAGTAAATCCTTAACTTGATTGGTTATTTCTTGTTGATGCAAAGGTCCATGCCTATAAGGTGCTTTATGGGGAGGAGAACTACCAGGAATTAAGTCTATACTATGATCAAGGGATCCTCTCAAAGGTGGTAGTTTAGAAGGAAAATCAGCCATAAAACAATCCTTATAAGAATCCATAAATGATTTATGGGTATTAGGAGGTGGATGTAGATAATCGACTATGTTATTGACAAAAACAATACATGAATTGTAGCCTTTTCGGAATGCACGTTTTACTTGTGTATGACTAATTAATGGGAATGGTTGGAAATCATGTATTGTAGACAAACAGATATCTTGATGGTTAAACTTAAAACGCATGGTGTGTGTATGATAATCAATGCATGGATTATAATGGTGATGAAAAGGCATACCAAGTATAACATCATAGGACTGCAAAGGAGCAATTAAGAATGTGCGTTTATCCATGTATGAGCCTATACAAATTTGAACATTATGCACTTCACTTGTAACATCATATCTGTTTCCTTGGAATGCAGCCTTAACTTTGTACATAGAAGGAAGTGGGGTTAATTGGAGATCTTTGACTAATATGTGAGAAATAAAGTCATGTGAACTACCATCATCATGTAAAATATTAACAACTTTACCATTAATAGTACCTTGCATGCAAAGTAAAGAATGAATAGAAATTGTGTTACCCAAGGTACTTAGATCTTGCTCCAATGCGTCTTCAGTCCAATCAGGTTGAATGTCTTCAAATTGAATATCTTCAGGAACCACCTCCATGTTATGTACTTTAGCTCCGCCAGGTTGCATGTGGTTAGTTGGGAACCTACATCTAGCTTTGGTATGACCAATCTTACCACAATTCCAACAAATGATACGGGACCTCTTTTGTTGGGCATCCATCATCATAGTTTGAAAGGTTGGAGGTTTGGTAGGGTGTAAGGGGTTTGTCTTGGGGATTGGGGAAAAAGTGGATTGAGGAGGTCGTTGAAAAATAGGTGGTCGTTGAAAAGTAGGTGGACGTTGAAAAGGAGGAGAAGAAAAAGTAGAAAATGAACGCTTGAGTGGAAAAGTGGGTTTGATTAGTTGTGGTCGTTGACGTGTTTGTTGTAAGCGAATGGACTTAGTGATAGATTGAAATTCTTTCTCAGCATCATGTGCAAAAGAAATAGCTTCATAGAGCGTCGTCGGACGTAAGGTGTTGAGCTTAGCTTGGATTCCCATCTCCAAACCATCTTCATATTTCTGCTGTAAAGTATCTTCAGGAATCATTTCAAGTGAACGTATACGTAATAAACGTTGCCTAGAAACAGTATCTCCATCTTTCCATCCAAAAGTTGTCCAAGAGCGACGGGCATGTAAGTGAAACTGAGGAGGAAGGAAGGACTCCTTGAGCTTGTCTTGAAAGGCTTGCCATGTGGTGGGGCGATCTGTGCTATGGTGCAAAACATTCCACCATAACTGAGCCTTTCCCACTAAGTAGTTGGTTACAAATTTCACTTTTTCCTATTCAGAATAAGATTCATCAGAGTAGAAATCATCAAACTGGGATAACCATGAGAGAACAAATTGGCCATCTTTTCGTCCGTCAAATCGTGAAAATTGGAAATTTTTGGCACCAATCTTGGATTGTGTTCCTTGCTCTTGGGCGGTAATAATGGCCTTCACTACCCGGACTAGGTTATTGTCATCGATTTGTAGTTGTTGGAGTGCAACATCACATTCTTTTATTTCATTCTGGGCATGTTGAAGTTCATGTCGTAAAAGTTCGACTTGTTGCTCAATTGATACCCCAAGGAGGGGTGAGGAACTAAAATCATCGATATTTTGAGTAGTGTCCATGGCCGTATGGAAAGATGCAAAACCTAGGTCTAAACATAGGAAAAGACGTTTAACAATAACATTTCAATAACTACTAATAATAATAATAATAATAATAATAATAATAATAGTATTATTAATAAATAAATAGAAGTATTGTGATAAATAAATAAAAGAAAAATAAAATAAAAATAAATAAATAAATAAACAAATAAATAAAAGGAGAGAGAGATAAAAGTTATGTTAAATATTTATTAAAAGGAATAGAGTATCAAAAAGAGGAAATAGCCTAGTGGATAAAACTTATCTCTTGGGAGTATGAGGTTGTGGGTTCAAATCCGCTACATACTAAATAAGGAACTATGTGGGTTAACTAGGCTAACTAGGGAAATAACTAAGCCCTTATTGCCACTCATATATTAGAATTGGTTCGCGCGTAGCCAACGGCTGCCAACGGAACCAAGAGAACCAAGAGAACCATGAGTGCCAGAGAAGCCAGAGAAGCCAAAGATGCCAAAGTTATGCCATAGTTCTATGCCTTAGTCGACGCCTTAGTGGGCGCCTTAGTCGACGCCTTGGAGTAAGCCGAAGGAGTAACCGAAAAGGAGCACAGGGGGTACATAGAGCACAGAGAGCACAGTGAGCACAGTGAGCACAGAGGGTACAGAGGGTACAGAGAGCACAGAGAGCACAGGGGGTATAGAGGGTACAGAGAGCACAGAGAGCACAGTGAGCACAGGGGGTACAGAGGGTACAGAGTGTGACAGTGTGAAATTCGAAAAACTTGACCGGCGTAACTAAAACCAAAAAACTTCAAAAAAACTTAATGAATGAAAAACCTGGACCAGACGGTTGAGATGGATGCCGATTCGTGAGCGGACTGGATGCCACAAATCGCAATCAAACACCGCAACTGGACCAGATGGTTGAGATGGACGCCGATTCGCGAATGGACTGGATGCCACAAATCGCAATCAAACGCCGCAACTGGATCAGATGGTTGAGATGAACGCCGAATCGCGAATAGACCTGAATGCTACAAATCGCAATCAAACGCTGCAACCACCTCCGCGAACGTCTTGGCTCTGATACCACTGTTACCCCAGGTACCATAGACGCACGAACGCAGAGAATAACAGAGGTACGAACGCAGAGAAAAAAATACTCAAAGACAGAAAGAGATAAGAGACGACACCAAATTGGGTACAATCTCCCCCCACATGCTCTAATGGACACTCTACCAGAGCATGCGTATTTATAGTAAATTCCTATTACGTCTTGAATAGAAGATACATGAGGGCCGCGCTTCGAAAAGCGTGTTTTTGCTTTATTTACAAGTTCGTAATTTTCTATTTTTACAAAAACGTCGCTTTCTAAAGCGATCCATTATTTTTTACAAAAATATCTAAAAATAACCATCTTCTAAAAATATTCTTCTAAATATCTCCAAGTCCATGCGCGTTCACACCCTCATGGATCTTCACCTGCTAAATCAAAACACAAAACACATTAAAATCCTCAAGGCATTACACCTTCATTCCAAATATCCCATAAAGTATAACAGAAATAGATAGAAGACTGTGTGACTTTAGATCACATCTTCCTTTGTCTATCAATTGGGGCAAAGGTGGAATGAAAAAGCTTTACAAAGATTTAACAGTCTCAGATGCAACTGCCAGTACTTCGGCTACAAGACTAGAGCCGGTCGAGGATAGGCCTTCTTCAACACCTAGCCAAAATCCATATTCAATAGAGGCATTGGTTCGAGCTAGAGATGAAATAATGTACAAGACCGCATGGAAATCTCCTGTAGATCAATCCTCTGTCTTTTCTCACATTGCTAATGTTGAGGAAAAATGGAGACGAGAAGATCAACAGGATGATGTAGAAGAAGGTGATAGGAGGGTAACTAGGCGACAAACAAGAGAAGATGAAAAGAAAACTGATAAAAAAGTTCAATTTGATGAATCAGATTTATCTCAAGAAGAGAAGAGAAAAATGATAAAGGAAGGCAAAAAGCCGACTGATGAAAATGTTCAACCCCAAGAAAAACAGAAGAAAGTAGAAAAAGAAACTTCTAAACCTGAAAATAAAGAGGATCAAAAGCAAAATGAAGAGAAAGGGAAGAAGAAGGGTAGAAGAGCTCCACGTGCTATTATGATTTCTGAGCTCAAAAAGCAAAATGATGCTAGGGAGATTTTAAATGATATTCTTCTAGAAAGTCAAGTAACGATGTCACTTGAGCAAGTGTTTTCCATAGCGAAACCAGAGTTCAAGGACAGTTTTATTCGACTTATTAGGAGAAGACGCTTTCCTTTGCCACAAGACGAGGATATGCAAGACGTGGCAGAAGAAACCCTAGCTATGAATGATGTAGTTACATTGAGTGAAAGTGATTATGAGGATGATGAGAAATTTACAATAGGAAGTGTAAATAGAAATTTTCTAGGACCTATATAACCTGATGAAGAAATGTTAAAGAGTGAAAGTAAATACAATTCTACCTTCTGGGCACGAGGCACACTAGAAGTGAAGATTAGAATTGGAGATGAGAAAGATTCTTGTTTAGCTTTGGCTCTCATTGACTCGGGGTCAGAGATAAACATGATTTCAGAAAAGTTCTTTGACAAATTTAGGTGGCCAATTGATAAAGAGCACGGTTGGCGGATGAGAACAGCTGACAATGGCTCTGGCATTTTGTTGGGTGCATGTGCAAATGTGCCTATTATGATAGGTGGTGTTCGAGAAGAGTTTCACTTCTTTGTTCAAGATAATTGCTCATATGAAGTGATTCTTGGACAGCCATTTATAGCTGAAATGAGGATGGAAACAAAGGCAATGAACGACGGATCAGCATATGCAAGAATTCGATCCAAATCAGGGATGGATTCTTTGCAAGTTATGACGGTCTGCCCAAACCACACTAGAAATAGAAAGAGCTTAAGAAGAAATCCTATTGACTCGATCAGTCATGTATGTAATGATCCACTGACTGTAAGAGAATATGGAGCGTACTATGATCAAAATTTCTACTAGACTCCACTATTGAGCGAGACAATAGTGGACGTTGTCGGAAAGATTTCATCCTTTCCGTTGATGACCAGAGAAAATGAAAACAACTTTATTGGTGATCTCAAACCTTTTATATGTTTGTTAAACAATTGTGTGGATTGGAATTAACTACTTTGAAAGTGTTTGCAGGTTCAAATGGATGAAGAAAACAAAAGTTCAAATTATGGTTTACCCTAAACTACTCGTATAATGTGTGTTTAGGCCATAGAAACATTGAATTATGGGTTTAAGACCCTAGGTTTATATTTAATCTTGTGCATTTAAGTTAAGAGCCTTAATTCTTGGTTAATGTTAGGGTTTAACTAGGATTTCAATTAATTTCCAAAGGGTTTCAATGGGTTTCTGAAGGGTTTTAGTAGGTTTTCTAAGGTTTTAATATGTTTCAAGGGCTATAATAGTTGTTATTCAAATACATTAATCTATACATTAAATATTTATGTATTACAAATTAAACTATGCTCTTAATTAATTACTTTAATCATATGTGTGCATTTAAATACTAAGGATCTAATTAATTAAAAGCTTAACCTAAGCTTAATTTAAATGATTTATTTAATTGGGAAATTTAGGGTAATTGAATTAAAATTATAAGTCAAGTGGATAAATAACTAGTGGTCTATATGGATGCTAGAAAAAAAGAATGGTATGTGAGTAATGTGGAATTAAAGTGAATTAAGGAGTGGTCTGAAAGGAAGATGCACTTAAAGTGAAAAAGTTGGTTAATGAAAAGGAATGGTGAGAATTAGTGTAGATGAAAAGAGAGGTGAAAGTAAGTTGTGTGAAAAAAGCTAATTTAAAGTGTGGTGAAAGTTATTGGACTAAAGTACGGTTGTAAATTAAAAGCTAAATTAAAAAGAGCGGTTTAGAAACAACTTGTGTATGTATTTAAATGTGTGATGACCTCCAATATTCTCTAATGTTTTTGCAGGTATTTATCTTCTTTTTCATTGTCTTTTCTCTTTGATTCCTTCTCTCACGATTTGTTTAACGCAAGGCATATGTAGAGAATGGCCATCGTAGAGAGTGAGCGATTAGAAAGAAAGTGTAAGGCAGGCTTTCTGTGATGGTAGATACTATGATATCATCCACAATTTTGTTCTTGCCAATAATATTAATGAAGTGACCTGTATGTAAACGCAGATCCGGTATGTTTGCAGTTTTAGAGAGAGAGTAAGAGTGAGAATTCTTTATATTTTTTTTCTCTGTACTCTTTTTCTCCTGGCGGCAGAAGTCTGGCAGGCGCAGTCTCGTAGATTACATAACGGGAGAGCTGTATCTCTGCACGACGCAGAGAACAACATGAGCTTCTTTGGAGACATCAAGACACGAGCATGTCTCGCCCTGGATGGGACGACCGGACAGGAGCCGCCTTCGAAGAGGCTTCGGAGCTTTCTTGTCGGAGAAGTCGGGATCGGGGATGCTGGTTATGGGATCGACAGTACCTTAGGTCTCGGTGGAGGAGTGGGTTTGGATTCCCTTGCCGCTGCATCTTATGGCAGAGGTCTTTCAGATTCTCTTCTATTGGGTACAGATGCCAGGGCTTCCCTTTTGCGTGCAGCATTGGATCAGCAAATCCCTCCTGCCTCTAGATTATCTTCGTCTCTTGGATCTTTTGGTACAGTTGGAGGATTGGGATCGCTTGCATCTCTTGGCTCCTTGGGTTTACCTGCTGTCGGTGCTGCCTCTCTTGACCGCAACCTGGGTGTTTCGCAGATTCTCTCTCTTAAAGATCCAAGTGCATTGCTCGAAAATTTGCTTGCTTCAGTGGCAGTTTTGCACACAGCATTGACGAACTCAAGTAGATGCCTGACGACAATGATGCGGAAGGAAAGGCACTTCTGGAACGTTATAAGGCAAAGGCAGGGGCAGAGAAGCGGATTTTAGGCCTGAATTCTGCTACAACAGTTAGCCTTCCCGAAATGAAAACCAAACTTTGCAAGTTTTTCATTGACGATGAGTGCAGATTTAATCAAGGGTGCCACTTCGCTCATAGCATCGGGGAGCTGAAGAAGCTCCTAGAGAAAGGTGATGTTGCCGGAGAAGCTCTGTTGGAGAGGTATCATGCTAAGGCAAGCAATGTTCAAGAGCAAGGTTCCACTTCTTTGGGGAAAGCAAAACTCTGTAAATACTTTATTGTCGGCATCTGTAAATTTAAAGACAGCTGTAACTTTGCCCACAACATAGGAGAATTGAAAAATCTTCCTGATGACGATGATGAGGCTGAGAAGTTGTTGTTGGAACAGTACCGCGCCAAGATAGGCCCTAAAAAGGCAGGTCAGATTAAAGCGAGGGATTCACTTGTTGTTGAGAAAGAGAGAGAGTTAGTTGCGCTCATATGCACTCAAAGGGTTAACATGCAGGCAACAACAATGTTGTTGTTTAGGGAAATCGAGCAGCATATACATAAGTGCGCGTGCCTCTCCCAATCCTGCTGTGTCTTCGGCAGTTATAAGCCTATGAAGCAACGCGAAAATTTAGAGCTTCTGAGTCACGATCCAACTGCATTAGGATCAATTACAGTCACGAACTTCCCCGATTCCCCATCTTCTGGTATACATGCCGGACCCATACAGTCTGTGCAGGAGCATATTGAATCCAGACACTTACCAAGTTCCGCATCTGCGACATTCACGAAGATGTCTGTAGAAAAGCTTCTGGACACAGAATTGGGGCGCATCTTAGTGCATCTGCATCCACTGCAGCTAGTACAATTAAGGCTGAGAAGCTGGCGCTGCTGAGAACGCTTATAGAGAGAGAACTCTGATAAAAGAGAGAGAATGTCTCCCTGCAGGTGCGTATGAGAAATAGAGAGTGAATTAGGAAGAAACCTTGAAGAGCGGTATGGATGGCACAACCAATTTCGAAGGAAACAACTGGAATTGTAGAGAGAGTTATAAGAGCAGCGGCACTATTGACTGGCTCTATGGCCACGAAGAGAGGGTCGATGACTTGTGCTGTGCAGGAGGACGCTGAAGATCTGCAAGAGAGAGAAGAACACTACATCCAGCAGAGAGAAGAACGCTACTATTACTTAATCATACGGAAATTTTTTTCGTTGTCTACTTCTAAGGATTCACGATCTCTGTTGGGGATTTGTGGACAAGAAGGAGTTTGAGGGTTTGTAGGAGAAAAAAGGAGATGATGAAAATGAAATACAGTGAGAACTTCTGCGAAGAAATACTCTTAGAAACCTTGAATATTGATTATCTTGCAACAATTACAATGATTGCACACAGTCTAATCAATGACTAAATACAACTTCAGAGAATATCAATTACTGGAGACCAATTATCTCAAGTCCTCTGGCAACGGCCTCTCCTGCACCAATCCTTCACTTGCTTCACGCTTCCCTTGTGCACACCTTGCACTAAGCTTCCACCAAGCTAAGGAATTGGTATCTCGGCGCACACACACGATAGACTTGGGACTCTTGGAATCCAATCTGCCTTCTCTGCACCACTTCCTCTTGGCACCTCTTGCACTCCTTAGTGTTGTCGCACACTGATGGCTCTTCTTGCTTCTCCCGAGCTCTCCCTTGCTCCCCCTCTCAATGTGTCCCAGAATAGCCTTTGTCCTCTTTCTTGAATCCGCCAGTCCCGTGACTTCTAACTGTCATGGACTCTTGGGCTTCCTTTGATGTCCCAAGATTCTCTTTTTAGTTGGCGGCCAACGAATTGCCCTGTCCTGTAGTGACTTTAGTGTAAAAACCAAAAAAAATTTTAATGGGGTCATACTTTCACTTGTGCGTACACTTTTCCGCTTCACATGCCTTCACATTCCCTTTTGATTCCTCCTTTGTGTACTAAAGGGGGTTCACCTAAACCTTCCCAAATACTTTAAAACACATTCTGATCCTTAGGAAAATTAGAGAAAATACGCAACCCTCTTCTCTAATTTACCCTTTGCAGGACAATTAATTGTCACTTAGGCATTTTGACTTTGCACCTATTGGCTTGTTGACTTTGACCGGTTGCGCTTTGACCAACATGACTTTTATGGGCTCAACAGATGCCCACCACCTAAAGGACTCTCCGACCCGGAGAGACAACATACTGGATACGAGAACTGCTGAAGAACCAAAGTGAACATGAATAGGAACAGAGAGAAATCAAAGTCGAAAAAAGAGAAAGTGTACTTTTATTGATTAATAAAGAAAGGAAATCAATATCCGATGATTATTGAATTCTGATTTGCATAAGCAGAAGGATGATACAATTATTGGGAAGCTAGAATAAGGCTGAAGCTATGTAATTATTGAAAAGTTGCCAGCTCATTATTAAAACTGGAACTGAGATTATTGCGGAGGTGGCTGAGGTGAAGATGGGAGGGGAACGGAAGCTTGCTCAATAAGGTGTTGGACAGAACTAAGGCAATTACGAAGATGGTCCCGTTCGCGCTTGATACGCCGACACGCTGCATTATCACATAAACCTAACTGTAAACGATTTTGAAGATCCTCTAAAGTTTGGAGCGCAGAATCCGCAATATCGCGATACCTATCGCGCTCCTCCTTGAGCAAGCGGGCGGATTCAGTGAGAGATTGCCACTGTGAGGTGGCCATGCGATTTATGTTGTCTATAGTCGAAATATATTGTTGATGAAGGTTGGCTGCAGCCGAAATGGAATCCATGGACAACTTGGAAGCGTCAGCACTTCCCTGAGCAATGTTACCGGCTTCGCGAAGTAATAGGAAAAAGGAGGGTTCAGTCTGAGTATCAGATGGAGGAACAGGTGCTACAGGCGGAGTTTGAGAATTGGATGGAATGGTAGAGGGACCGGAGGTGGAATGAAGGTTGGGAGGATGGGGTTGGGTGGGTTGTGCATCACTGGGAGTTGGAAATGGGGAAACAGGGGGATGTGGGGGAGTACAAGTAGGGTTGAGCGGGTTCAGCTTGGTTTGAATGAGTGGGCGGAATGAAGAAGAGCTATGTGGGGGAACAGGAGGAGGAGAATGAATGGGGGCCGCGGTAGGAGATGTGGTGAGAATAGGGGAAGGAGACCGTGGATTAAGTGGAGGGATATCCGGGGGTGCAGAGGGTTGCATTGAAGCGGATGTTGAGCCAGTGGAGAGTGAAGGGGAGGGGGGAGGCCGGGATATGGAAGGGATAGGGGGATTGCTGGGCGGGTGGCTAACAGGGAATTGAGGGGGTGGGGAAATATTGGAAGGGTTAGCCAATGGTGCAGGGATTTGATAGACCCAAGCTAGTAGGGGAGCAGAATATATGTTAAAGGTACGAGAGCGGCGAGGGACAGCCTCACGGAGTCTACGGGAGCATACGCACAATGAACTATAGAGGAGGGCGGCGTAAGGGTAGGGGCGGTTAGTGAGGAAGCAGTACAGTGGATCTGCAATATGAATGTCTGAGAGGGGAAGCGCAGCGGTGGGGCTTCTAAGTAAAAAGAAGAAGATAAATGAAGTCAGAATGGCTTGCATGCGGATTGAAAAACGGGCTTGGTTAGCAAATCGCTCTTTACAAAAAGCAATGGTTTCCGCGGGTGACACTCCCGAATATAAGAGTGGAGGACTGATGAAGTCGATGAGGGAGGATCCTATACGGTTTGCAATGTCCAGGATGGTAAGAGTGTCGGTACGAAATTGGGGGAATAGCCGAAGAGCTTTGTAGACGTCATTAAGGTTGGAAGGGTCCTACAACAGAACGTCCGCTAAGCCTAAAAGACCTGCATACCGAAGATTATCTGTCGAAAAGAGATTGTGGAGGTCAATTGGAGGTGGAGATAAATGAATTTTAATTTGGATAGGTAGATCAGGTGGGAGGAAAAGGCTCATATAATCGCCTGTAGGGGTCGAATTATGGGAAGCAGAAGGAGAGGGAGACGGGGAAGGGGGACGAGGTAGCGAAGGGGGAGAATAAGGGTCGGAGGATTCGGATGGAATTGAGTAATTAGGAATATTAATAAGGGGAGGATGAAGAGCAGAGGGCGATGCAGATGCTGGAGGAGAGTTGGTGATGGCGGGTGGTGGAATCCTTGGGGTAAGAGAGGCGGGCACTGACGGGACCTGGGTGGGAAGGGATTGGGTATGCGACGGATGAGTAGCCTCTGAAGGAGGTTGCGGGGAAGGATCAGCCATAGAAGAATTTGGAGGATGCCGAGAAAGGGGACGCGGAATCGTTTAAGAGATGGGAATGTGAGTTCTGGGAGTTAAGGGAAGTAGGTTTGGCGGATGGTCGGATGAGATGGAGAAGATTGTGGGTGGAGGATGATGTCCCTGGTTGTGGTGGAGTGTGGAGGAGGAGTTGGCCGCGGGAAGTGGTGTGGGGTTTGGTGGCCGGGGAACGGCGGAGGGGTCGATTTGGGTGGTTGGACGGTGATGGCAGGTGGCGGGTGCCTGGTGGAGCAATGGGTGGTTGGGCGGTTGATGGCGGGTAGCGGTTGGCCTGGCGGAGCTTGGGTGCGGATAGTTGGAGCGAGGACGGCGAAGGTGAATGGAGCAAGGACGGCTGAGGTTTATTGATGGCGGAAGGGGCGGCGAAAAATTGAAGAGACGTCCTGGCCAAGTCAGAGGCGGGATCGGATCTGCGGGTGGCACCAGCGGATTGAATAGGGCGGCGAAGTATTTGGGTACCGGTGGCGGGGGCAAATCCACGGGAAGGTGGAAGGGATGGTGGCGCACTGCGGAGGCCCAGCGGAGGAAGCCCAGCGGAGGGTGGGGCGTAGGGCGGAGGCGGATGATGGAGGGGGGTGCTGCGGAAGGTGGGGCGGAAGGCAGGGCGCGGGCTGAAGGGGGTATGCGGGCGGAGGGGAATAAGGCGGGGCGGAAGGGGGATGCGGGCGGAGGGGAATATTGCGGGGGTTGGCGGTGCGGGCTGTGGAGGTGGAAGGAGAGGAGGGTGGGGGCTTATGGCGGGGCGGGGTGAGGACTGCGGCGGGCTGTGGAGTCGGGAGGAGAGGAGGGTCTTATGGCGGGGGGCGGGGGGCTCGGAGACCGGTGGAGCGGCGGCGCTGAGCGGCGGCTGCGGAGCTGCGGAATCGGAGGCGGCGGCGGGAGAGAGCTGCGGAGGCGGGTATCGGCAGGAGAGAGCTGCGGAGGCGGGTATCGGCGGGAGAGAGCTGCGGAGGCGGGGTGGAGCGGCGGCGCGGAGCGGCGGCTGCGGAGCTGCGGAGTCGGAGGCGGCGGCGGCGGCGCTCGGAGCGGCGGCTGCGGAAGAGGGGGTAGGCACCGGCGGCTACGGAGGAGGGGGGTCGCGTGCGGGGGGGAGTTGGTATGCGGGCGGAGGGAGGGTGGAGGCTCTGCCGAGGGCGGTACGCGTGCGGAGGGGAGGCTTTGCGGAGGGCAGTATGCGTGCAGAGGGAGGGCGGGCAGAGGACAGAGGGTCGCCGGCGGGTGGCTGGAGGGGGTTGAAGGGGGATGTTTGCAGGTGGTCGGAGAGGGTGGTGGGTTGGTGGGGGGAGGCTTTGCGGAGGGCGGTATGCGTGCGGAGGGAGGGCGGGCGGAGGACAGAGGGTCGCCGGCGGGTGGCTGGAGGGGGTTGAAGGGGGATGTTTGCAGGTGGTCGGAGAGGGTGGTGGGTTGGTGGGGCGGAGGACGGGGTGTTGGCGGGGTCGTAGGAAATGGAGGGGGTTGGTGGGTGGGTGAGGGCGGAGTAGGGGTTGTTTGGAGGTGGTCGGAGAGGGTGGTTGGTGGGTGGGGCGGAGGAAGGGTTGTTGGCGGGGTGCAGGAATGGGTGATGGCGGGGTTTGGAGGAGGGTGGTTGGCTGGGGGTTTGAAGGGAGTAGTTGGCGGGTGAGGACGGAGAGGGGGGTTGCCTGAGGGTGGTGATGGGCGATTGAGGCGAGGGTTGGAGGGGATTGGTTGGCGGGTGAGGGCGGATGAGGGCGGATGAGAGGGGTTTGGTTGGCGGGTGAGGAGAGTTTGCCTAGGGGGTGATGGGCGGGTGAGGGCGGGTTGGAGGCACAACAGGACCTCGGGAGGCACAACAGGACCTCGTAATTGATGGCATACGATGGGGTTGTAATCGATGGCATACGATGGGGTTGAAGGAGCGGTATTGTATGTTTATCATCACTGATGCTGAGGGGATCAATAAGGAAAGAGAGAACACCTTATATAGCAAGGAGGAATGAAAGATTACCTCACAGGAATTGATGGTTCAACCCAAAAGAGAGCTCAAAAGAGGGGAGATGCAAGTTCCACTCTCATCCATCCAAAAAGAGAAACAAAAGAAAGGGAAGTATTGAAAGTTAGAATGAGAAGCAAGAGCCATCCAAAATAATGCGCCCACTTTTATTTACTATGAGTTAAATTCATTTAGTGGGTGAAATAAAGAAAATTGACGCCAAAAAAATGCGTGAGCATTTTGCTTATTATTGAACTTATTAAAGCATTTCAAAACACTGAGGAACAAAATAGGAAAAATGCAATGTTTATGATTTTTGGTGGTAACCCTTGAGTCTGGAGATGTTTACCAAGGGTAGGGTGTCGCCATCCAATGTTTCCAATTGCACAGCACCCCACTGCAGCATCTTCGTAATGCGAAAAGGGCCTTCCCAGTGAGGGATCCATTTCCCTTTGGTTTGATTAGACAATTGTGGTCTGTGTAATAGAACTAAATCACCGGGCTTCAAGTTGTTCTGCCATAAATTTCGGTCATGAGCCTCCTTCCTTTTTATCTGAGTCTCCTCTAACTGTTTGGAGGCTAAAATCCTTGATTCTTCTAATTTATGCAAAGCAGTTAGTCGGGCTCGAGCTTCTGTCCCAGTCTTTTCAATTTCTTCCGTTCGAATTGATCCCTTGATGAACTCAAATGGTTCGATGGGAACCAGGCCATAAACTAATTGAAACGGAGAATAACATGTTTCCTTGTAGGCTAATCGGTATGCCCATAATGTGCCCAGATAAGCCTGTCCCCAAGAAGTAGGCTGTAACATGCATTCTTTTCGTAGCATTGAAATTAATACCTTGTTGGTTGATTCTGCTTGTCCATTAGCTCGTGGGTAGTATGCACACGAAGTCCTATGTAAAATGTGATATTTGTCAGAAATTTTCTGTAAAATTTTATTAACAAAATGAGTAACCTGATCGGTACAGATTTCAAGCGGACACCCAAACCTACAAATGATGTTACTATACAAGAAGTCAGCCACTGTCTGTGCAGTGCAGTCAATGGATGCAATAGCTTCAGCCCACTTTGTCGCATAGTCGGTGGCTATTAGTAAATACTTTTCCCTTTTTGGAACCGCCGCAGGGTATATAGGCCCGACAAAGTCTAATCCCCACTTCTCAAAAGGTTGCCAAGAAGTGGAAATCATTAAAGGATTATGCCTTTGCTTGGTGGGCTTAGGGCCACACCTCTGGCACACATCACATGTTCTTCTCCAATCATCTGCATCCTTAAATAGTGTAGGCCACCATATACCAGCATCCAGTATCCTTTGGCTCATGATATGCCCTGGAAGGTGCCCACCACCTGTTCCTTCATGTGCAGAGTGCAGTACGTCCCTCACTTCATCTTCCTCCAAGCATTTCCTCATCTTGTCATCCTTTCCTTGTCTATATAGTTTCTCATCAATTAAGGAATACGGTCTACTCTTAATTAGCAATCTTTTCCTTTGAACAGCATTAGCCTTGTCAAGATACAACCCAATTTTAATAAACTGCTTAATATCATCATACCATCCTTGAGCTCGTACAGCAAACAGATGAGCATCAGGAAAGTCATCATCGATTCCGCTGGGTTGATCTATCATACTTATTCTGGACATGTGGTCTGCCATAACATTATCTTTACCTGGTTTATGAATTACCGAGAAATCAAACTCCTGGAATAGCAATAACCACCTCCATATTCTACCCGTGGCTTGTGGTTTATTGAGTAAGTACTTCAGGGGTTGGTGATCCGTTATAATAATAAACTTTACTCCCAATAAATAATGTCGGAATTTTTGGACCGCAAAAACCATGGCTAGGGCTTCTCTTTCTGTGGTGCTGTAATTCCTTTCAGCCTTAGTTAAAATTCGACTGGCATATTGGACTGGCCTATCCATCTTAAATTCTTCACTAGGTTGTGTTAGAACTGCCCCTACTGCATATGCACTGGCATCCACATGTAAATGAAACACTTTTGACCACTCAGGTGTGATCAAAATGGGAGCAGACACTAACCTTGCTCGGAGTGTCTGATATGCCTGTTCCTCTTCATGGTCCCATTTAAAAGGAATCTCCTTGCCTGTGAGCCTGGTCAAGGGTCTGGCAATATCTGCATACATTTTGATAAATCTGCGGTGGTATCCAGTGTGTCCTAGAAAACTTTGAATCTCCTTTGCAGACTTGGGCCTGGGTAATTTCAATATAGCCATGATTTTATCTGGATCAGGTGCCATACCTTTAGAAGATACTACATGCCCTAACAAGGTACCTTCGGTTACCAAAAAATGGCATTTGTTTGGATTTAGTTTCAGCTTTGTTTCTCTACACCTCTCAAAGACTTGTTTTAATTGAAGCAGATGTTTCTCTAAACAGTCCAATGGGGTTTCTTTAAGAGTACCTGAAAAAGTTGAGAAGTCATCCATGAAGATTCTTAGTGACTCTAGCAGCATTGGTCCGAAAATGAGATTAACGGTTCGATTGAAGGTAGCTGGAGCATTTCTTAACCCAAAGGGCATCTTCAGGTACACATAAGTTCCCCAAGGAGTAATGAATGCTGTCTTCTCTCGATCCCCAGGGTGAATGGATATCTGATTGTATCCACTGAATCCATCCATGAAACTATAAATGGAATGACCAGCTACTTCTTCCACGACCTGTTCAGCGAATGGCATTGGAAATCCGTCTGGAATTGTGACCTTATTTAATGCTCTAAAATCCACACAAATTCTGATCTTGTTAGTGTTTTTCTTTGGCACTATCACCATGGGGGATAGCCACTCCGAATGCTCCACAGGAATGATAATGCCTGCATCTTCCATTTTCTTAATTTCGGAATAGACAGCTTCAGCGTATTTGGGATTTAACCTATAACTTTTCCCTCTTACTGGCCTTGCTCCCTCTATCAAAGGAATTTTGTGTTCTCCATAACTTGGTGGTACTCCTTCGAGATCCTTATAATGCCATGCAAAAACATCTGCGTAGTTTTTCAAGAATGTTCTGACCTTTTCCAGGAGCCCTGGGTGGTGCCACAACCAGGTGGCCACCAAGACCGGTAGGTTATTATCTTGAATATCTAAATGTATTTCTTTGACAGGATCTCTCTCTACCATACTTCCTGTGTGCTCTGTTTCTTCCTTGTTTTCTTCTACTAGTTTTCTGTGCATTGCTTCATAAGCTGGTGTCTCCTGAATTTCAATGTGTTCCTCTTTTTCCTGCATCCATCCTGCAGGTATTTCTTGAATAGGAAAAGAGTATTCTTCCCTAGAGTCTGTTACCTTGCCTTTGGCCTTGGCCTCTGCCTTATTTATAGATTTGATATCCTCCTCTGAGTTGTCGTTGAGGGGTGTCTTTCTGCCCCTTCTGTGGTTCGTGATAGGCTCACCCAATCCATCAGCTTGGACTTTTGTGTCACCTTCATCATAATCTTCAATTGTGTATGAATTATTGATAAAAATTCCAAAACAAGAAGAAGAGTTGTCTGCATGTAGCCACTTTAGAATATCCTCTTCTTCCTCAAATTCTATCTGGGGTTGCTCTTCTGGTTCTGGTTCCATGCAAATGCCAACCTTTTGCATCATGCTAGTGTTTCCTTGGTCATCCGGACCTTCTTCCAAGTAAAGCTGTGTGAGCTCTTGCCCTTTCTTTTGTACCCACATAGTGTCCTTGCCCCAATCGTGGATGACACTTGCGTGTCTCAACCATGGTCTCCCAATTAAGAGGGGAAATCCTCCTTCAATCTGGGGCAATCTTAAAACAACAAAGTCCAGTATGAACATATTGCCTTGTATCTCAAGTGGGACTTTTGGAATCACTCCCACAGGCCTTACTTTGCTCTGGTCTGCCAGGGTAACGGTGAAATTTGCCGGTCGGGAAGGGTGAAGTCCAATTCTTATCATTGTATGCTCAGGCATCAGGTTGATGCCCGAACCACCATCCACAATAACACCCTGAAATTCACAACCCTTTATAGATACTGTCAGTCGAGGACTTTTATAATCCGTAAGGGGTGCTTCCCCTAAAATTATGCCTTTATGTAGGACAGCAGTAGTGGCCACTAAACTTGTCGTAGAAGCCTCATCAATTATCTGCAATAACTCTGATCTGAATTTTCCATCCATCTTTATTAGATAAAAAATACTAGCCTCTTTCTTCATAGACTTGAGTAGTTTAGAAGCTTCGGACTCTTTAATCGGATGGGCTCCATTTGCCTGGTTCAACTCTTCCTGAGCTCTGATGAAGGCATGCCCAATGACATCGCTGGAGCCTATGAGGTTTTCCTTTTGTTTTGTGACTGCACCCATGGTGGCTTTGTCTTCAGCTACAACTTTGTCTTTGTTGAATCTCCCAATCCTTGATTCTTGACTTACATCTACTTGAGCTTTCCCTTTGCTTCTTGTCTGTACGGTAAAGGATTCAAGTTCTTCTAATTGTACCACCCTGGTAGATGGGGAGGGCTCATTGACCTGAGATAATGTTTCCTCCTTGTATACCGAAATCATTTGGAGATGAGGTCCGGAAGTAGAAGCTTGGTTTTTAGGACAACAGTTTGTATAATGGTCCCTAGCTTCTGGACAGTTCCTGCAAGGAGGTGCATTTTCTGGGAGAGTGCATCTAGATTGGTAGTGTCCGCATTCTCCACATCTGAAGCAAATTATTGGCCTTCTAGGCCCATTTGCAAAGTTACTTCTCGGTCTAGGATTATAGTTATTACCAGGATTTGCTGTGGCTGCCATTACATTTGCTGGTGGCAAAAGTCCTCCTTGTGTCCAGTATGTCGTGGCTGGCATTCCCCTTACTTGGCATTCATGGGCCTCATGCCCAATTTTCCTGCATAATTGACAAGTCACATTTAGCAGAGGACATTCACTTACTATGTGCCCTTGCTTGCTGCACATGGAGCACCAGAGTCCATTCTTAATGCCGCCTCCTTTGAGTTCCTGCAATTCTTGTCTCAGCTGAGCTAATTCTTCTGCTTGGGCCTCCTCTTCCTTTTGGAGCTTGAGTGCTTCGATTTCTCTTCTCAACTGAGCTACAACAGTCTCCTCCTCTGGGTAGGGCTTATTCCTTTTCAAGCCCTCCAGCTCCCTTCTTAACTGGATCACTGGGTCCTCCAGTTCCGTACCATAGGTTGGTTGAGAAGAAGTTGCACCATATTGGTGCCTTATCTGCTCTAGGCATGTGGCCGTATTGATGAATTCCTCAACAGGGGCAGTAGGTAGTACTAACTCTTTTATTTTGCATTGGGTGACCACAGGTAGGGGTTTGGCTAACCACTTCTTAACAAAGAAGTCGTGTGGTGGATCCGGTAGTTTAGCCATTAGTGCTTTGGCCCTGGTCACAAATTCTGGGAACTTTTCTCCTGGTCCCAATTTCAAGTTTTCTAATTCTTCTATAATGATCTCTACCGTGTTGCCATGCTGAAACTGATTCTTAAAGGCCTCTTTCATCAAATCCCAAGAGGTAAAGTGATTCTCAGCAAATTGGCTGAACCACTTGTCGGCCAGACCTTCCAATGTGGCAGGGAAGAGTATCAAGAAAGCATCTTCCCTACCCATTAGACCTCTAGTCTTGCATAATGCAAGAAATCTTCGAATGTGCTCATCTGGATCCTCATGGGCTAAGCCTCTCAAAGAGGGAAATTTTATGTTTAATCTGGAGAGTAAGGTTTCTAGGTCTACCTGTCGTGCCATGCTTCCTACAGATGAAGTTGATGAAAGTGGACTCGATGATCCTCTGACCGCCTTTCTTCTTGTCTGCTTGCACTTGACCCTCAAGGTTTGTGACCGGGTTGCGGTCATGAGCTGGTCATAATCTACTTAATATGAGACACTTGATATAAGTAGGTACCTCTTTAGTAGTCCACTGGAGTGTTAATGTCGACACCAACGTATTTTTCTCCAATTGTAATTGACCTTCTCCTAAGCTCAAATCTCCTTGGAGGTCCCATCGGGCGTGCCAAATTTTTTGGGGATTCGTGGACAAGAAGGAGTTTGAGGGTTTGTAGGAGAAAAAAGGAGATGATGAAAATGAAATACAGTGAGAACTTCTGCGAAGAAATACTCTTAGAAACCTTGAATATTGATTATCTTGCAACAATTACAATGACTGCACACAGTCTAATCAATGACTAAATACAACTTCAGAGAATATCAATTACTGGAGACCAATTATCTCAAGTCCTCTGGCAACGGCCTCTCCTGCACCAATCCTTCACTTGCTTCACGCTTCCCTTGTGCACACCTTGCACTAAGCTTCCACCAAGCTAAGGAATTGGTATCTCGGCGCACACACACGATAGACTTGGGACTCTTGGAATCCAATCTGCCTTCTTTGCACCACTTCCTCTTGGCACCTCTTGCACTCCTTAGTGTTGTCGCACACTGATGGCTCTTCTTGCTTCTCCCGAGCTCTCCCTTGCTCCCCCTCTCAATGTGTCCCATAATAGCCTTTGTCCTCTTTCTTGAATCCGTTGGTCCCGTGACTTCTAACTGTCATGGACTCTTGGGCTTCCTTTGATGTCCCAAGATTCTCTTTTTAGTTGGCGGCCAACGAATTGCCCTGTCCTGTAGTGACTTTAGTGTAAAAACCAAAAAAAAATTTAATGGGGTCATACTTTCACTTGTGCGTACACTTTTCCGCTTCACATGCCTTCACATTCCCTTTTGATTCCTCCTTTGTGTACTAAAGGGGGTTCACCTAAACCTTCCCAAATACTTTAAAACACATTCTGATCCTTAGGAAAATTAGAGAAAATACGCAACCCTCTTCTCCAATTTACCCTTTGCGGGACAATTAATTGTCACTTAGGCATTTTGACTTTGCACCTATTGGCTTGTTGACTTTGACCGGTTGGCTTTGACCAACATGACTTTTATGGGCTCAACATTCTCTGTTGTGTCATTGTGTTTCAAAAGTGTTCGCAACACTTATTTTTCTGTATGAATGTGCTTTTGTTCTTATTTAAATCTAACTAATCATTGCTAATGCATGTAATACTTCTTCATTATTGTCTAGGAATTCAATGATTCCGGAGAACTAATATGTGTCATTGACTGTTAACATACTCTCCTGATTTGGACGGATAGGTTTAATTAAGACATGTGAAGATGCGTATATATTATGTGCATGAGCATGCATTAGAAATTCGAATATATACTTTGGATGCATGTGAAAAAAGTATGGATCTAAAAATGCATGTAAATGTGAGTGAAATGTATGTTTGTATGTATGCATGGATAAGCATAAAAATGATGGCATATGCATATATACATAATGTTAAGAGCATTGGAACATATGCATGCATATAAATGCATGTATTAGTATGTTTGAGCATATGCATGTGTATATGCATATGAATAAAGATGTTATTTGTATATGAGATTTATGTTTTAAGTTATGATTTTGTAATATTACTAATATTCTCTAATGTTTTTGCAGAAACATTGAAGATTATAAAGCAATTGAAGTGCAGTGAAGTGAAGCAAAGTGAAGATTTCATCAATTCAATTATCCGACAATCTGAATTAAATCCATAGAAATTATCCTTGATTAAGCTTTGTATAGGATTCACTTATTGTTAGCCATCTTTTAGAGAAATTATATCATTTTATAGCATTGTACTCATCCATTATTGTCATTAGCATTAATTCAATTCTAATTTGCATTAGCATTCTTGTCAATGTTATCTGAACTTATTAATTTCAATTTCTCATGATTATTCTCGGAATAGATTTTTTTCAATTATCGACTCCATATTTCCTAGATTTAAGAGTAATTTAGAATTTTTGATACCTTAGATGAAAGAAAAATATACCTAAAACACCTACGATTGTCTCATACACCCTGCGTGTGCCGAGGGATTTAGTGGCTGACTGATCCACCAGCCTTATGTCCGCAACTTCCCGACAAGGTTGTTTTGATGTCTCGCCTATCAGTGAACATAAATTTGAAAATTATCTAATTTGTACTCCTACAACTAGTTTGCATTATATTACTAGTGAAAACCTTCCAAAAACATTTAGAAAACAAACTGAAAAATATTTCAGACAAACTGGATTAATTTCAAGGGACAAGAAAATTGAGTGTATAATTGAATTATCAAAAAGTTCCACTCTATTAGAAGAGCTAGAAAGTGTTTCTCATGAGAATTTAGAATGAAATCTAGTAATTCTCAACTCTATTCAAGAGTATGAGATTATTAGTGAATTCATCCTAGAACATGAAGTTAGCATAGAAACCAAATACAAAACTATAGAAAAGAAGATAAAGCCTGTAGCTCAACCCTTACCCAACGATAGTCATGACATACTTCATCGAGTATCAAATGATCCTATTCTTAGAGATCGATCTAAGATAGGTCATATATTTATTGATGAGAGTAAGAAGTTTATTAAATTCGGTGATGAATTTCTTTCTCAAATTGAAAAAGAGCACTTTACTAAGATGATTGTTCGTCATGGTAAAGCTTTTTCTTTATTCCCACATGAGATAGGATGTGCAGACCCAAAGTTAGTAGCTCCAATGATTATTTTTACAATACTGCATATTCCTTGGAATCTTCGTTCGATTCCAGTCCCAAAGGCTCATTTACCTAAGCTAATGAGATTGTTAAAGGAGAAGATTGCCATGAGAATCTTGGAACCATCCTCAACACCATACTCTAATAGGTGGTTCACGGTACCGAAAAAGAGTGGGAAGCTACGCTTTATTCAGGATTTGCAACCTGTGAATAAAGTCACTATTAGGAATGTAGGAACGGGACCCATTGTAGATGAGTTTGCCGAGGCATTGCAGGTCACTCCATCTATTCAATGGGAGACCTGTATTCAGGGTATGATCACTTTCAATTAGCAATTGAGAGTCCAGATGTGACCATGATGAAGACTCCTTTGGGGTTAGTACGTATGTGTACTTTACCACAAGGAGCCACGAATTCTGTGGCCCACATGATGAATGCTATGAATCTGGTTCTACAGGACTTTATTCCAAAAGTGACGATGCCTTTTATTGATGACACTCCAATAAAAGGGTGTGTGGAAAAAGAAAAGGATGAGAGTTTAGATTCATCTGGTTGCAGAAAGTTCGTTTCGAGCCATATTTCAGATTATGAAAAGGTATTTGAAAGATTTGAAGAGGTTGGACTAACTTTCTCCTTAGAGAAATCAACTTTTGGTGTTAATGAAGTGCTAATAGTTGGACATTTATGTGGCCATTATGGTCGTAGACCCTATCCAGCAAAAGTTGATGCCATTAGTAGGATTTCTGAGAAATGTCGCAATGTAAATGAAGTAAGGAGATTCCTAGGTGCATGTGTTTTCTATGTCATCTGGATCCCTCACTTTGCTCATGTAGCGAATCCGCTTTATGATTTATTGAGAAAAAGAAAGAAGTTCTTTTGGACTGATGAGCATTCGAGACCTATGAAGCGTCTAAAGCAATTGCTTATCAAGGCTCCTGTTTTGAAACTTATTGACTATACAGGAAATAAGCCTGTAATCCTAACCGTTGACACTAGTCCTATTGGTATAGGCTGGGTCATTGGGCAGGATGATGAGAAGAAGCAAAGGTACGCAGTTCGCTTTGGAGCAAAGATTCTTCATGATACTCAAAAGAATTACCCGCAAATTAAGAGAGAATTATGGGGATTAGTTACAGCTTTAAAAACAAATAAAAAATACTTTATAGGAGCTAATGTAATAGTAGAGACCGATTGTCTTCCATTAATAGGTTTAATAGCTAATTGTTCATCTCCGGATATAGCTATGCTACGATGGATAGCCTATATTAAATTCATTAATCCTGCTTTTGTTCATATAGCCGAAAAACATAATACCGTTGCTGATATGCTTTCAAGAGTAAAATTCACCAATGATAGTGAAGCATTAAATAATCATATTAATTTAATAAATTATGAAATATCTACCTATACGTATGAAATATTTAGAGAGTGCGATTATGAAGGAGAGTGGCGAGATATAGGAAACTATCTGAGTTCATTTCAGCCTTCCCGAAGCTGGTCTTCAACTCGATTCCGGAACATCAGGAAGAAGTCTTTCAACTTCTTCTTGAAAGATGGATATCTTTGGAGACATGCTAGAGGAAAGGTTCGAAACCCTCAAAGAGTACTAGGTTTGAAGGTTTTTCAAGTGCAAGTTATGCAAGAGATGCACGAAAGCCTTTGGGCTGGTCATAAGGGTTTTGTTGCTACATATGAAAAGATTAGAGAAAGCTATTGGTGGCCGAGGATGTATGTAATTGTTAAAGAATTTTTGAGCACTTGTAGTACATGCCAATTACGTTCCTCTGTCAAGCATAGAGATCCCCTTCACCCGACCTATCCACCTTGTATTCATTACAAGTGGGTAGTTGACCTTGTGACCATGCCTAAAAGCAATGATGGTATGAGATACATCGTTCTTGCACGAGAGGATTTGACAAATCACATCGAAGGTAGAGCGCTTTGTTCCAATACTACTTATAATGTATGTGTATTCCTTTTAGAAAAAGTATTATCCAGATTTGGATATATAGAAAAAGTAGTAGCGGATAGAGGTGAGTTAGATGCAAGAGAGGCGAGAGAATTCTTTGCACAACATGGAATTCGATTGTCTCTTACGACTGCCTATAACCCTGAAGCAAATGGTAAAATTGAACGAGGACATCCTTCCATTGTGAAGGCTATTTCTAAAGCTTGCCACGGAGATATTAGTCAATGGCCAAAATATCTTCCATTTGCTCTTTGGGCTGATCGCATGACGTACACGAGAACAACTGGTTTTATGCCAGCTGAACTCATGTATTGTCAGAAACCATTATTTCCCATTCATACTCAGATAATTAATTGGATGAATTTAGGTTGGAAAGATAACATTTCAAGAGAGGACTTATTAGCATTTAGAATTAAGCAATTAAAACAAGGAAATGAAAATCTTAAAGAAGCAATAAAAAAATTAAAAACATCTAGATTGAAAAATAAATTATATTTTGATACGAAACATAGACTAAGACCACAACCAATAGAGAGTGGTGACTGGGTGCTTGTATATGATAGTACGTTTGATACTCAATACGATGCACGTCGGAAACTAACTAAACATTGGTTCGGACCTTATGTTGTTGTTTCAATTTATGAAACAGGTACATATAAATTACGTGAATTTGATGGTTCTATGATAAGGAATTTGATTGCAGGGAAAATAATAAAACTGTTTCGAATAAGAGAAAGCAATAAATTTGAATTGGACGAAGAATTCTTGGAGGACGACAATGAAGAAGAATAAAAATGATCAGGTGAAAGAGTTCTAAACTTTACTTATTTATTAGCTTGTTAATATGATTTTTTATTGATGCATTTCATGAGTAGATATATACATCCTTCTGATAGGAAAGGAAGATTTTTAAAATTATGAAACAATGAGTTTAAAACTGAAGTAGGGTTGTGTATGAAGAGAAGACAAGAATTAGAGACCCTATGGCTTTCATAAGGATATGAGAGGGAACACTTGACTTGCGATTCCTAGTAGAAGTAAGTTTATTTTATATAGGTAGACTTCCTTAACTTCCAAACCATTTAGCTAAAGAGATCCTAGTTCCCACTTTAGCATTCCTCTAGAACCTCTGCTCGGATTAGGGGTTAAGCCTTTCCTCTTAAACAAAAAAGTTGCGAAGAAAAATTAAGAAAAAAGAAAATTGAGAACATCAAGCAGTATATTAATGGCTACTGCAAGATGAGAAAAAGAAAATTAAAAAAGAAAAAGAAAAAGAAAGAAAAGAAAAGAAAAGAAAAAAGTTATCATGATTCAGTTTTGGTCTCGAAACCACTTCTGAAACTCTATACGGGCAATATGAGGCGGATTTATGCTATAGAGGAATTAGTTAGATGCATCTTTTGGCGAGTGACTAGGGAATCAGGGATAGACCATTTATATAAAATATTTATTACTTTTGAACGGGTTAATAGAAGGGCAAGTACCACAACTGTCTACTTGATTTCTATGGGACTTTCTAAAACTTATTTTCAATTTCATGCATTGAACGAAAATGTTTATGATTCAAGTTTGCATAATTTTAAAAGTTTTTCTTGACTATCAGAAGATGTACTTACCTTTAGGAGCATATTTTATATAAATTTAAAAATAGTTGAAGAAATTTTGTTTTTTAAAAGAATTTGATACTGCTTTCCTATTTAACTGCAGTTGGCCCATCGGGAGCGATGTGCAGGTTTGGTGGGGGCAGATGTCGGAAGGATTTCCTCACTTGAATTGTCATATGGAAAAATAAAAATGTTTTGATTCAAAGTTGATTAATTGATATCTCTCTCACATAAATTTTAATTCACTGGCTCAAAAAGACTAACCTTTTCTCTTGAGTACCTGCAGGAAAAAGAAGAAATTATATGCAGAATGAAAGGATAATTGATTCTTACTCTTACTGTTCATCTTATATTTTTTATTAAGCCCATGAGTTGTTTTCCATAAGTGATCATATATGTGCATGTGTGATAATATGTTGTAAGTATGCTTATGTTAGTCTATGAGGTTAATATTTGGTACCATATGAATAGAACCATAATACATTTAAAGAGTGCATCTTCATTATAAGAGCATGAATATTAACCATAAGTGTCTACCCATGCAAATTTATGAGAAAAGGCATGTGAATGTAATCAACTATATCTATGAAATCATGTGAATGGGTATGGGGTATTTTAACTTCTATAGAATCAACAATTATAAGTTTTTTATAATGCTAAAAAACCTATTTATATTAGTGTCATTATATAATATGTTATATGATAACTTAAATATCTTATTATTATATTTAAGGTAAGGTAATATAAATTTTAATTAATAAACTAAAGGAATTAATATAATAAACGTTAGTTTATGTAAATGATCTAAAATTATTTATTAAATATCATTCAAATAAAACAAAAGGGAAATTCATACATAGGAGATTTAAAGTTTAAATTAGTTCTAGTCTATCTCTAAAAGTGTGTTAGTTAAGTTAGTATGCATGTTAGTTAACTAGTTAAACTAACTAGTTAACTAACTCTAACATTTAGTTAGCTATACGCACACGTACACGTTTACTATAGCTATATATATATTTGTCATTTTTTATTGAAGTTTTTCTAATGTCCTTTTTGCAGATCATTGAAGAGATTTCAAAAGGAGATTACGAGTTCACAAGCATAAGAAATTTTCAGGATTACAAAAATACATTACTTGAAGATTGTTATTTAAGTTGTATAGGTTATCCAAAAGAGAATTGTATTAGCTTTTGTATAAGATTAAATCTTAAAGATCTCTAGTACTTTCAATTTTCAATATAATTTGTATAGGTTTAAATAAATTGATTTCAAACTTCTCTATATTGTTGTGTTCTTTACTTTTTGCGTATGTCTAAAGAGTGAGGATCAACAAGTAGTTCTAATCTAGTATCTTCAAACAATTCTGATATTAAAAATCAAGAATTAGAAAACTTAATTATCGGAACTTTGCTTCCATCTGCAATTGATAGTTCAAATAATAACGAAAATATAGAAGTTGAGATTATTAAAGATAAAGTAGTTAACGAAATGTTACACATGTTAGATTACGATCGTCTTCTTTCTAGAATTTTACCTTTAATTACCATAGTTTTGCCAGAATCGAAGGACAAAACAGACTTATTTCCACCTAATTTAGTTAGAAAACCTAACTTAAATCAAATTGAGAACGAAGATGTTGATTTTATGAAAGATAAAATTACAAACAAGAACTTAGTTATGTCTTATCAATTAGAAGCTATAGAACATTATAGAAACGCTCGTCCTTACGGTCCCTAGTCTAAATAATTAGTTCTTATTTTGCACTCCCATATATTAGAAAGACAAAGGTTTTTATCACACCTAAACTGAAAAAGCAACCGAAGGCCCTAGGCATACTTAGAAGCACCCTGCGTGCAGTCACACAGTTAGGTTAGCGTGATTCTTTTGGAAGAACGTCAGCCTACCTTCACACCCCTCTACGACAACACATAGATACATACACACATAATGATGCATACACACACATACACATGCATACACACACATATGCATACATACATGCATACACATACACACATAGACACATACACACACATAGATACATACATACACATAAACACATACACACTCATAAACACACACACATACACACATACACACACACACACACATATACACACACACAAACACACATAGACACTTAGACACATAATGATGCATACACACACATACACATGCATACACACATACAAACACATATACACACACACATACAAACATAGACACATACACACGTAATGATGCATACACACATACACACGCATACATAGACACACATAATGATGCATACACACACATACATATGCATACACACGCATATGCATACATACAGGCATACACATACACACATACACACATAGACACATACACACACATAGATACATACATATACATAAACACATACACACTCATAGACACACACACATACACATAGACAACACACACATATACATACACACATACACACATACACACATACACACATAGATACATACACACATAATGATGCATACACACACATACACATGCATACACACATATGCATACATACATGCATACACACACATATAGATATATACATACACATAAACACATACACACTCATAGACACACACACATACACATAGACACACACACACATATACACACACACAAACACACAGACACTTACACACATAATGATGCATACACACACATACACATGCTGACACACATACAAACACATATACACACACACATACACACATAGACACATACACACGTAATGATGCATACACACATACACATGCATACATAGACACACATAATGATGCATACACACACATAAACATGCATACACACACATATGCATACATACATGCATACACATACACACATAGACACATACACACACATAGATACATACATACACATAAACACATACATACTCATAGACACACACATATACACATAAACACACACACACACATATACACACACACAACACACAAACACACATAGACACTTACACACATAATGATGCATACACACACATACACATGCATACACACATACAAACACATATACACACACACATACACACATAGACACATACACACGTAATGATGCATACACACATACACATGCATACATAGACACACATAATGATGCATACACACACATACATATGCATACACACACATATGCATACATACATGCATACACATACACACATAGACACATACACACACATAGATACATACATATACATAAACACATACACACTCATAGACACACACACATACACATAGACAGCACACACATATACATACACACATACACGCATAGACACATACACGCATAATGATGCATACACACACATACACATGCATACACACATATATGCATACATACATGCATACACATACACACATAGACACATACACAAACATAGATACATACATACACATAAACACATACACACTCATAGACACACACACATACACATAGGCACACACACACACACACATACACACACACAAACACACACACAAACACACATAGACACTTACACACATAATGATGCATACACACACACACATGCATACACATATACAAACACATATACACATACACATACACACATAGACACATACATAATGCATATGCATATGCATACATACATACATACATACATGCATACATACACACACATATACACATACATACACACATACATATACACACACATACACACATACACATATACACATAATGATGCATACACACACATACACATGCATACACACATATACACAGACATACATACACACACATGCATACATACACATACTTAATGCATACACATTTACATATGTACACGTATATATATTGATTTCTAACCATTTTGTTTTATATGTTAGGTAGTATGGATCCCAATAGAGAGAGAAAGGCGAAACTCACTCTCATAAAATGTCTTATGAGAGCAAGAGATCCGTCTGATACTCTAGGGGCCATAATGCCGGACTACGTAGAGATGTCTGATGAGGAGCTGGATTATACGATCCAGATGCTTACGTGATCAGACAAGGGCTCTTCTGCGGCTCCGCACGTAGGAAGAGAGCTATCTGCTCATAGGTATGTTTTTTTTCATAAACTTTTTTAATGATATTATAAAACATATTTTTATTTATTTCTATCTATCTATTTTCAGGACACCTATACCACCTCCAGCACGTGATAGCAGAGCAGAGACGTTGCCTATGAGGACATGCATAGGCACGTTAGGACTAGAGTGCGACATAGAGCCAGAGGGGAACATCATATACATAGGAAATGGATTGGAGTTCAAGAGAAGAATGCAAGCACTATGCGACTCTTACCTGTGCTTTGTCCACTTACCGTAGAAGTAAGTAAAAGTTTTACATATGAATTGAAATATATATCTTATGTTTTATTTACATTATGTTTTTTATTTTTGTAGTGAGCATGATGAGAGGGATAAAAAGTACGTGCTCAGTTCACTTGAGACGGAGTGTGGGACAGGGTGGTCGCTTAAGTTGTGTTTAAAAGAGATGCGGACACTTATGGCTCATCGTCGCGACAATGCACGGTATGTATGTATATGAGAGAGAGAGAGAGGGAGAGAGAGAGAGATCACTAATCTCGATATTAGGGTTTTGAAATCCCTAATTTGAAAACTCTAATTCAACCTTTTAGCCATATGTTTGAAGCATATGTACACCTCCGACGTCCTACTAGAGAGATGTCTCTCCTCCCAACCTTATGCCTCTATATATAGCTACTCGAATCATCGAGGATCATAACATATGTAAAGATATATACACATCATGTAGATAGGATACATAAATATAAAATGGAGTAGATATCTTATGCATCACACATACATGCCTAAATGCACACATAAATATATATATACATACTAACATATTTACATGTACATATTTACACATACATGTACATGCCTACATGCACACATAAACATATATATACATGCATACATATTTACATGTACATATTTATACATAGACACATATACATATATACATGTACACAATTATAAACACTTGCATATATTACGTACATGAATATTTTATAAATGCATATGCATATATACACATATGCATATTTAACACATGTATACATATATCACACACATGCAAACACATACATGTATACATATATCACACACATGCAAAAACATACATGTACATGAAATACATATATATGCATACTAACATATGTATACATATAATACACATGAATACACACACATATGCATACATACATGATAAAAATTTACTCCTCGAAGATAAATCTATATATAAAATAATTAGGCATACCCCGGAGCTTCATGTTCTAACTTAGAAGAACATGATTTCATCTCTCTAGTAGGATTCATCGTTATTCAAGTTAATAAAAAAAACCTATTATCTGATATCCATTCAGAAGCTTCAAGTTATTGATCGATAACTAGAGTAGAATTTACTATCTAATCTGCTCATATGTTTTCATTATTGCCATCATTTTGGTAAGACATCAATATAGTCTCATCTTCATTATCCTTACTGATTTCATTTATTTCTTCTATTGTTAAATCTATGTTCTCATGAATCACATCATCTATTGGTGGATTAATAGAGACATCAATATAGTCTCATCTTCATTATCCTTACTGATTTCATTTATTTCTTCTATTGTTAAATCTATGTTCTCATGAATCACATCATCTATTGGTAATTCCTCTTCCTCATCAGTAGAATTAGCATGTAGAGAATTATCCTCTTCATCAAAAAGATTAGTATCATTATCACGTATAATGATTCTAATTTCTATTCCAGATGTTGATGTATTAGTATCTGATGCTGAATCATCAAGAGGACTTTCTTCAATCTCTCTAATAATAAACTGTTCAAACAATGATCTACCTCTAGGTTGCACATGAATGACTTGCCACCAAGGATGAGCATCTGGGTTTTTATAAAAAAATGCTTGTTCAATATGCCTAGGAAGAATATATGGTTCTTTAGTAGATCGCATTACCTTGGAAGAATCAATTGCCCAAAACCTAGATAATTCCTTTCTTATTGTAGAATTACTACCTTTATACTCCGCTCGATACCAGTCAACCTTCAAAATGACCTATCAAAATATATAACAACAAAAACGTCCCATTATTAGGTGCTTAAAAAAATAACTAACTCTAAAAAAAATATATAAACTTTTTTCTACCTGTTTGAATGTACGAAATGAAATTTCATAGATAGCAACAATAGTTCCTACGTAACCAAGTTCGCTATCTATAAGGTTTGTGTCTTTTGAGCTAGCACGTGATAGTTGCTTGAAACAAACAACAATACTAGAATCCTCTGTTTTATGTAAAGAATCAATGGCTTTGATTCTAATATGCTGTCCAAAAGCCCACATATTAGTGAACATTCGAGCTTGCAAAATAAATTCAATTAGTAAATAGAAAGTAACATACATATATGAAAAAAATAAAATATATATTTTAATAAAATTACCTTTCATTCACAACCTATCATTAACTCTCTTTGCTCATCTGAGATTTCTTCATTATTTGCGTTGGCGTGTTGCAAACGACTATATAGCCAATCCGTGAAAGAAGGTATATCTCTAATCTCATTATTATCAAGATTACGTCTAGATCTTTTGTTTTTTCGCCTTTTACTTCGGAGACTTTGAAGTTCCTCGTACTCGCTAATGAATGCTTGCATGCATTCACTATTATATGCTACAAAAGTAGAAACATCATTTTTTTCTTGAAATGTAAATAAGAATGGAACCCCCTTACCTGATAATACCTCATCTGTTATTTTTGAAGAAGACTCTGTTAGTCGGCCGCCGGAGTGGGACAGATATAACGGATGCCAGATGTAACGGAGTTTTTTTTTTTTGAAACGTACGCGAAAAGTTGGTACGCGCATCCTGTAAAATCTATATAAAGCAACCGATCGTCTGGATATTTGTGAGAATATTGTTTAGCACTGTTGTGGAACCTTGAGTACTGTTAGTGTTGAGTACGTTCTGCCTCGTCTGCTCATACTGTAGTTCACCGTAACGAGTGTTGAAGTAACGGATTGTGTGTCTGATTACTGTCGTTATGTTGCGTTGTGGTGTGTTCTTCAGTTGTTTTAGTACTCTCAGTCGTGTTGAGTAGTTATATTACTATGTGAGTTTGAATAGGCAACTTGAAGCGTTCTTGTAGTGTGTTCTGTTTGTTATACATGAGTCATCGCATTCGGTGTTATTATCTGTTGACCCCAATACGAGGAAGAACTAGTACCTTCGATAAACGTGAACCTTTATCCGAAGATCACTGTCAAGTATTGTGATAAATGAATCTGTTGGCTTTAATGTTCTCTCTGGTTGATTACTACATACTGTTGAGTCTGTAGATCAGACTATTGCTCTGTTCCAATAGCAGATCAGTCTGAATAAGTTCGGTACCCAGGTACATAAAAATCGAGTATTGGCCAGTTGATGCTAGTAATTGAGCTAAGACGTGTATTAGTGCTTTTGTTATTCTGATGAAGATTTGGGAAATAAGTACAGGGCCTCTATCTAACAGACCCCTACCACTCCCACGAACCCACGTTGGTCTGGTAACGACTTTCGGATAGTTAGAGACGCTACAATCTAAGCGATGTGGTTAACACCCGTGATGCTTAACGTTTAACATTTAACGGTTTTAACGTTTAGCACATTTTACATTTAACACTTGGCACCGTCTGTGGGAAGGTGGCATCAAGATTGCCAATTGCCTGTCTGAATCAAACATCCAGATTATCGTTCGATTGATTGGAAGTAGCAACAAAACCAGATTGTTTTAAACTGTTTCGTTAGTAATACTACGCGATTAGTACAAAAGATGATACATGCCGGTTACTCGATCCGGTGAAACGTATCCCAAGAACCATCAGTCTGGAGTACTTAATGTGCTAAAGACGACTTTGGGAGGTAGAAGTACAACTAGGTCTGACCTAGTTATCAAGAAAGTTAAGAACGTTAGAATTGATTCCGGTCATATTTTGGTAGAACTGGTCACACCTCTGGTACATTCCGGTACTATTTCGGCACATTCTGTCGAAGATATAGTAATTCCAGAACCTACCAAGACGTAGCTGGAAACTAGTTTAACAATCTTGGAAAAAGATTTAGATTTATCCACGATTAGAAGCACTCTAGTCAAAGAAATCGGCGAAGGCGAAAAAACACCGTATTCGGGCATAATTTCGGTTCATTCCGGTGATATTTTGGTAAGAGAATCATAGTTTTCCGATGATGGTTTAGCATTTTCTGCTGAATCTTCAGCCCAACCACCGCGCTTGGAAGCGAGTTCCCATACACTGGACATCAAGAAGGAAGGAAAGCTGTTCGAAACAGAGATTCGAAGCATATTAAGCAAGATCATTGCACCGGAAAGTGCGCCATCCGCCGATACAGATTCCGATAGTTCAGATATTCAGCCCCGAGATACAGAAGGAAGGAATAATACACTCACGATGAACGGACAACAACAACAACAACAACAATAGTTATGTCCACCCAGGCCGCCTCCAACGGGAGTGACGTACACGAAATTTGGTGGATTCCCAGGAGATGATCCGGATGCTCACATACGTACTTTCGAGATAAGCTACGCAGTTCTCAACCATCCACAGGATCAAGCTTATAAGGCTATTGTCTTTCAAGCTACACTGGTCAATGAAGCAGCTAGATGGCTTACAGAATATGATATTTATCACTTCGGCACCTATGAAGCAGTACGAGATGCTTTTCTACAGCGATTCAGGCTAAAAAAGAATCCAGTCGAAATTTTTGACTATCTGCAGAACAACAGACAGAAGGCAAATCAAACCGTACAGGAGTATGCTACTCTCTTCAGAACACACTTAAGGCAGCTACCACCGGCCCATGCTAACTTACCAGACAACTTAAGCAGATCATGATCATAAGATGTTCGGAGCTATGACACTCGATGCAGTCATTGCAATGACTCTGCAAGTGGAAAACAAAGTCAAAACAAAGTCGGCGGATTTACAGAAGATCTGGAGTGGTTAAAAACAAACAAAAATATTGCCGAAGATATGACTAGACAAGTATACTGCATCACATGCAAAAATTCAGGACATACTAGTGCCAATTGTGCACTTAATCAGACATTCTGTGCTATCTGCAACACTGCCGGACACACCACCGAAAACTGCGCATACAACGCTAGAGTACAGGGAACAGCGACTGTCAATGCAATTATCCAGGAACAAGGGCAGCCAGCCAACCACTATGTGCCTCCACAAATGAGAAATAACCAGCAGCAAGGATATTGAAATTACCGAGGACAGAGGAATAACAACTATAATGCAAACCGCTGGCAGAACAGACCACCACCGGAAAATCCCAATCCACCACCACCACGCTGCCATTTTTGTGGTGAACATGGACATATTAGGAGATTTTGTAAGGATGCAGCTAAGTATGATCAAAGGAAGAAGGAACGTCAAAATCCAATGGCCAACATGGTACAAATCACACCGGTAGAAACACAGGCTGCTGCAGTCCAGACCCGATCCGGTAAACATTGCAGCAGGCAGCAGAAATATTTGAACTAGGGATACGTGAACAACACAAAATGTACAACAAGGCTAGTCAATGGACCACAGCAAAACCACCAGTCTTCCCAGAGCCTATTCCGGTAACCCAGCCCTCATTAACAAAGGAAGGAACACAACAACAGGAGTCAGCAGCGGGAACATCATCAGCAGTAGACACATTACCAACCGTAGACACCTCTGTATCAGTAGAAGCATCAACTTCAACATCGGTGGAGCCTGTCAACCAATCTCAACAGGCCTGGGAAATCCTATCTAAGGCATCTATCACTCTGCCTCTGGGCCAACTACTGGCATTAGTACCTGGAATTCAATAGCAGTTCCAACAACAGTTTAGTCCGATGCCTTCTTATATTCCAACGACAGCAGCAGTTCAACCGGAACCTGATTCTACGGTTGATCATTCAGTTCCCTTGATTACAGTATGGTATAAGAATCATAAGATTACGCAGGTACTAATTGATGGAGGCTCTGGTGTTAACATTGCGACTGCGGCATTATGCAAAAGGTTAGGATGGACCGAAATCGAACCAGTTCAATTTTTTGTCAGAATGGCAGATCAATCAAGAGTCCATCCCTTAGGACTTGTGCGGAATGTACCCATCACTTTACAAGGTACGACCTTTAAAATGACCTTTGTTATACTAGATCTGCCGGAATCCACTTTGGATTACAACCTTCTTTTCGGCCGACCTTGGCTGAAGCATGCGAAGGTAATACAGGACTGGTCTGCACAAGAGCTTACGTTTAAAGATGCCAATCGTAGATATGTGGTAAAATTAGATGCTATACAACCTTGCGAGCTACACGCTAGATCGTATTTTGCTGAACCAATCCATATTCTAGATGGATTGTCAGATGATGAAGAAGAAGAGTTTCTGAAGAGTAACGTTGACTTAATTTCCTTAGGGACTGTTGATATACAGTCCATTGTAGATAATTGGAACGCTTCAGTCTGTACACTAATACCCATCACAGAAGAGGCTAAGAAGGAAGACACTGTTTCGACACATGACGATGAACTGCAACAACTTCTTAAACCAACAAACAACACAGAGAAACATCAACAGTTCTATGTCCCCAAAGATCAGCTGATCACTTACAACTTAGGAGATGAAGATCATCCGCGTCCTGTGAAGATAAAGCAAAACTTATCGGAAACATTTAAAGCAGGCTTAGTCTAGCTACTCCGAGAATTGACCGACGTCTTTGCATGGGACTACAAAGACATGAAAGGATTGGACCCCCGCATCTACCAGCATAGGGTCATGCTGAAGCCAGAAGCAAGCTCGATAAAGCAAACCAGCTACCGGATGAATCCCCATTATGCATCTCAGGCAAATGTAGAACTTGATAGGTTATTAAAAGTCGGATTCATCATGCCAGTAGAGCATGGTGAATGGATCTCTCCGATTGTGATTGTGCCAAAGAAAAACAAGCAATTGAGAATCTGTGTAGATTACCGAAAATTAAACGCAGCAACCGTACCGGATCCCTTTCCAATCCCCTTTTTGGATACCATGCTGGATAGAGTAGCAGGCCACGAGATGTATTCATTCCTAGATGGATATAGTGGCTACAACCAAGTGAGAATGGCCGAAGAAGATATACCAAAAACTGCATTTATTACCAACTGGGGTGTCTTTGCTTGTACGATAATGTGGTTTGGATTGAGAAACGCACCAAGCACATTTCAAAGATGTATGCAGGAGATATTTTCTCCTTATCTCACTTCCTTTATGCAAGTATATCTCGACGATTTCTCAATTTTTGGTAAAAAGATGGCACATTTGTTCCATTTACGGTGCTGCTTTCAGAAATGCAGAGAATATAGACTCTGTTTGAATCCAAACAAATCGGTGTTTGCAGTTTCATGTGGCAAGTTACTTGGCCACATTGTATCTGCACAAGGCATACAGATAAAATTTCGGCAGTTTTAGAAGCTCCGATGCCCACTACACCGAAGGAAGTTATGCGCTTCATGGGCTAAGTAAGATGGCATGGAAGGCACTTACGGTGGCTTGCTCATCTGGCTATACCACTAAACAAGCTAATCACCAAGACCCCTCGATAATTTGAATGGACCCAAGAATGCCAGATAGCATTTGATCGTTTAAAGAATTTATTAACACAAGTTCCTATCTTACAGCCGCCAGACTGGGATCACCCATTTCATGTATTTGTTGATGCTTCAGATATAGCAATAGGGAGTGTGTTGATGCAACAAATTGATAAGTGGTTCAGACCAGTGTATTATGCAAGTCGAAGATTAGCCCCTGCTGAGAAGAATTACTCTGTAACAGAAAAAGAATGTCTAGGGCTAGTATATTCCGTCAAGAAATTCAGACATTATTTGTTAGGCCGTAAATTCACATTTCATGTAGATCATGCTGCACTTGTCTATCTCGTCAGACAACAGCATTTAGGTGGCCGATTAGCACGATGGGTGCTACTCTTGCAGGAATTGGACTATGAAGTCATTCATCGGCCAGGCAGTTCACATGCCTTAGCAGATTTCTTATCCTGTTTAGATTCCGGTGAAGCTCCGGTAGGTATAGATGACACAACTCCAGTTATCTATAGCTCTGAACTAATGAATGATGAGATTACAGCCCCACAAACACCATCTACATATTATGATCAGATCTTGACTTTTCTCACTGAAGGCTGTCTTCCATCCCAGACTTCTAGGGTAGTATGAAGGAAAATTGCAGTCTCTAGCCGCCGATTCCGATTAATTGCTGGAGAACTATATTATGTAGATCATACCGGAATCCTACTTCGCTGTATCCCACCGCATGAAATTAACTCAGTTATTACATTGGCTCACTCGATTCCTACTGGTGGACATTTTGCTGCAGATTTAACTCACCGGAAAATCCTGCAGGGAGGTCTTTGGTGGCCAACTATGTACAGAGATGTGGCCCAATTTGTCAAGCACTGCGATAACTGTCAAAGATATGGACAACCGCTGCAACGTCACTTTTTTCCCCTACAACTAGTCATGCCACTAGAACCATTTCAGAAATGGGGTCTAGATTTTATCGGTCCAATTACACCTCCAGCAGTCTTCAGTAACAACCATTACATACTGACCTGTACAGACTATGCAACCAGATGGGCAGAAGCCTGGGCTTTACGGTCTGCTACAGTAGTTGCGGTAGCAAAATGTGTGCTAACCGATGTCTTTCCACGTTTTGGTTTACCACTGGAACTTGTCTCAGATCAAGGCACTCATTTTGTAAACAATTTAATGAAGGCACTTACACAGTCGTTCCAGGTCACACATAAAATTTACTTCTCCTTATTATCCGCGTGCTAATGGTTTGGCCGAAAGTACAAACAAGTCTCTCTTGAATATGCTTCGGAAATTGATCATGGAAGCACCAGAAAGATGGGATCAATTGCTACCTGGAGTGTTATGGGCATACCGGACTACATACAAGGTAACAACAGGATTGACACCTTTCAAACTAGCTTATGGATTAGAAGCAATAGCACCAATGGAGATAGTTATACCAAGTTTACGAGCAGCAATCGCTCAGAAACTACTACCGGAAGACTCATTGTCATTTCGGTTGGACACACTCAGAAAGTTAGACGAGCACCGATGTCTCAGTTTTTTAACCATGCACGAAGTCCAACTAAGACAGGCTAGGATGCACGATCGACACTTGAAGACTCCAGTTTTTTTGGTGGGAGAGCTTGTACTTTTCTATAATGCAAAGTCAAATAGATCCGCAGGCAAATTCAAATTATGGTGGTTCGGTCCTTACAAAATCTCAGAGCAAATCGGTCCAGCAACTTTTCGGTTGACTATGTTGACCGGAAACCCACTTCCAAAAGTAATCAACGATTCGAAGCTGCGGTCGTATCAACACGCTGCTAGCCCGCATTAAAACATTCGGTGGTGGACCGCGTTTTTTGGGTTTTACTTTACTTTTCCTTCTGTTTTTTCTTTTTCTTTTTGTGAATAGCCACGTTTTTAAAGAACGAAAATCTTTGTCATAAGCCGCCCTCCTTACCAGTTACTCGAGCATGCACGCCAAAATGAAAGCAGTATCATTCCAACACTGCACAATGATAACCATCACTTCCTACCCCAACACCATGATGTCTCTACTTAATCTCTTTTGTTGCGCCAAAAATCGCTATTGTGTTTTTGTGTTTGTAATCTGTGCACCCACTGTGTTCTGTGTATCCGTGTTCTGTGCTCTGTTTTCGTGTGCGCCATGGAAGCATTGGCGAATTACGCAGCCTTCCGTAATGGTATCCCTACCGAGGTAGGAGAATACCTGCGCACTCGTGGGTTGGCCAACTTCGCTGAGCTGCCTTGGCATTCAGTGGAAGCCCATCCCTTTTTCGCGCAGATCATACCTGCCATCACCCAATCCCCCATCACTGAGCGAAAATGGATCTTCCCCTCCCTTCCATCTCGAACCGTAGTAACCTTCCAAGCCTTTGCCGAATCCTTCCGCCTCACTCCACAAGGCCGCGAGAATGGCCCAAGCATCCCCGTAGCCCGCATGATAGAACTCTTCCCCCGCTATTCATCAAACAAATACGCCATCCTCTGCCACCCTGAACCCGAAAGAACTGCACTCCAGTTCTTAGTCGCCATCCTAAACCTCCAGAAACGCACCTACGGCATATCCCGCCCTTTCTACTCCGCCATCGACCTAGCTGCCCGAGAACCCGTTAACTTCGCCTCCTTTTTCTTCCACCGGATCCATAAAGAATGTGTAGCCATAGTGAAATAAGTTAATAAAGGAACTACCCCTCGGTCTCGATTACCCCACATCCTTTCCTTTCTCTTTCCGGCCATTCTAGCAGCTCAACCACCATCCAGAGGCCCCGTCCTACGACACGAAGAATCTTTCCAACCCTTAGCAGACAACGAAGAAGAAGATGAAGAGGAGATCCAACAACTTTTCCGATGAAAATACATTAGAATCAGCTCCTCCGAAAGTGAAGCACAAAAATCCGCCGGACAAGACAAGGAAACCGAAGATGAAACTTTCCACGACACTGCCACGTCCATACAACATGACTCGACAGCACAATCCACAGCATCTGAGCATCAGGAACAAGAACGACAAACGGAAACAGAACCCATCTCGACCGCAGAAGTCTCTCAGCAACATACCGAACAAGAACAACAAACTGAGGAACATCAACCTTTCCACAGACTGCTCAAAGCCGTAGAATCCACCGTAGACAACGCCGAAGCAACCCAACAAAAGGTAATACAATCTGTCGCTACTAGTATCACTCCACCGCTGGAACCTCCCATAGCACCTGATGAGCCCACCACATCTTCCACCTCATCACCTAATTATTCTCCACCAACCTCCCAACAGATTAACACCACATCCTCTTCACAACCACGGCACCCTCTTCTCCTCCCATCCATACCGGTATTCTCTGAGCTTGTGTCAATGGGGCAATTGCTCATTAACCTCTCCCAGCAGCTCCCTGTCCAGATTCGCGAAGTCACAGACACTATTCGACATGACCTGCAGCATAAAGTAGATTTGCTGGAAGCAGATATTACACCACTCCAGGAGGAGGTTGACGCCGTTAGGGCCGAAAACCACCAGCTCCAGGCACAGGTCTCCCAGCTCCAGGCTCAGTTGGCAGAACAGCAACTCTTAATCCAACAGAAAGACATAGCACTGGAACAACTAGCCGCAAAGGACAAATTGCTAACCGAAGCACAGACCGCAATCCAACAATTGAAGACGGAGATGCAAGACAAGGAGGATGCAAGGATTGCACTCGGCAATCTGTTAGAAGAGATAAGACAGCAGCTGGATGAAGTGGTCAAACAAGGACAAGAGCAACACGACTTAGCAATGAAGAGCATTGAAGAATTACAGAGATTCAAGATAGATTTTGATCAAGTCAATGAAATATTACGAAGAAAGCTAGCAAATGAGGCTCAAACACAGAAATTAATCAAAGATATCAAAAGAGAACGCGACGCCCACTCAAGGACAATCATGCATCAGAATCAAGAAATCCAACGAAGAGAGAACTAGTGTGCAAATCAAAAAGACCGATTGATCAACATGCAAAAACAGTTAGAAGATCTAAAGATTTCATGGGATGTTGCCCTGTCCAACAATTTTTATTTACAGGAGGCCTTTTTGCAAACACAGGCCGAGATTTTATTAACCGAAGCAATAGCGTTAAGCTCGGCTAGAACCGATGCTCAATTAGTAGAGCCTAGTATCTTAGTACAAATGTTAGAAAAATTGAAGAAGAAAATTACCCGAACTTTTAGGCTAGCCCGTAATATGTACTTAGAAGGATTAATAGCCGAACAGTAGAAAACTTGCGGGTTCGAGTCCACTATGCGTGCCAGTGTTAGTCGGCCGCGGGAGTGGGACAGATGTAACGGATGCCAGATGTAACGGAGTTTTTTTTTTTTTTTTTGAAACGCGCGTGAAAAGTTGGTACACGCATCTTGTAAAATCTATATAAAGCAATGTAAAGAGAATGGTCGAGAGAGACATTTCTGGAATTGCCAGACCGATCGTCTGGATATTTGTGAGAATATTGTTTAGCACTATTGTGGAACCTTGAGTACTGTTAGTGTTGAGTACGTTCCGCCTCGTCTGCTCATACTGTAGTTTACTATAACGAGTGTTGAAGTAACAGATTGTGTGTCTGATTACTGTCGTTATGTTGCGTTGTGGTGTGTTCTTCAGTTGTTTTAGTACTCTCAGTCGTGTTGAGTAGTTATATTACTGTGTGAGTTTGAATAGACAACTTGAAGCGTTGTTGTAGTGTGTTCTGTTTGTTATACATGAGTCATCGCATTCGATGTTATTATCTGTTGACCCGAATACGAGGAAGAACTAGTACCTTCGATAAACGTGAACCTTTATCCGAAGATCACTGTCAAGTATTGTGATAAATGAATCTGTTGGCTTTAATGTTCTCTCTGGTTGATTATTACATACTGTTAAGTCTGTAGATCAGACTACTGCTCTGTTCCAATAGCAGATCAGTCTGAAGAAGTTCGGTACCCAGGTACATAAAAATCGAGTATTGGCTAGTTGATGCTAGTAATTGAGCTAAGACGCGTATTAGTGCTTTTGTTATTGTGACGAAGATTTGGGAAATAAGTACAGGGCCTCTCTCTAACAGACTCCTACCACTCCCAAGAACCCACGTTGGTCTGGTAACGACTTTCGGATAGTTAGAGACGCTACAATCTAAGCGATGCGGTTAACACCAGTGATGCTTAACGTTTAACATTTAACGGTTTTAACGTTTAGCACATTTTACATTTAACAACTCGTTGGTCCATGCACGTGGAGCTTCTTCATGAACTCTTTCAAGGTACTCACTAACGTAATACATGCACTCTTCAAGCATCCAACCCTTTGCCATGGATCCTTCTGGTTTTGCTCTTTGTCGCATGTAACCTTTTAGTATTCCCATAAATCGCTCGACCCAAAACATCCATCGAGTGTTGACAACACCAGCAATCTCTATCTCATCTACAAGATGGACTAATAAATGAACCTGAATATCAAAAAATGAAGTAGGAAGTTCTTTTTCCATCAAACATAGTAGCTCTTTGCATTCACGTTTTTTTTGTGGGATCGAATTTTTATCGATCTCTTTGGATGTAATCCACCTATACAAATTATAAAAAAAATTATAAAGAAGTTAATTAAAAAATAAAAGATATCCAATATTCATACATATTAAATATAAAAGTATCATAATTACCTTATAAGTGATCCAAGACGATAGATCACATCTCGTACTCCTTTCGTTGTACATCCATCGATAACCAAAGGTAAAATATGTTTCAGAAAGTTATGCCAGTCATGGGTCTTTAACCCAGATAAGCTCTTATCATCCATAGTAAACATGTTTTGAAATGATGCTCCATATCCTGTAGGAGTCTTGATCAATTTAATTCTATTGTTGATAGTCTGTTTCTCTTTTGTTGTAAGTACCCAAGGAGCAGATGCATAAGTCGTTTCTTGTCGATGTCTATCAAAAATTGGCCATAACTTTGGTTTGGATTTTTGATCTTTCAAATCATTCCTTGATGCTGTGGTATCTTTTAGTCCAACAAGATGCTGCCAGAAGTGAATAACCAATATTTTTGAATATATGCATAAGATCAAGAAAATGACATACTTTTAACTCTTTCCAATACTCCAAAGAATACCATATTGATATGTTCTCTGCGAGTGCCAATTTTCCTTTACCTCTATTCACATACTCATTATCTGAATCATCACTGAAGATTTCTGCTTCTGGATCTATCAGAGGTCCATCTGTCCATTTTTTTTACCAATCCATAGGCGTCATAGGTTTTGGATATTGGCCTGTTTCAAGCTTTCCATTAAAATGTATCGCTTGTCTTTTAGATCTTAATGGATGATCATCAGGCAAGAATCGTCGATGTCGAAGATAAATATTTTTGTTGAGATTCTTACTATAGATTGATCTCAACCAATCACCACAATATGGACAAGCTTCATAACCCTTAGTAGATATTCCTGCATCATGGAAAATGATAAAAATATAATTAGATTAAATCATATTTATTTACATGCATATTGAATAAAAAAATTACATCAATACCTGAACAAAGCCATATCTAGGAAAATCGTGAATAGTCCAAGCCACAATACCACGAACCGTAATATGTCTTTCATTGATGCTTTTCGATACATCAATGACATTAATACCTCTCCATAACTCTTGAAGATCGTCAATGAGAGGAGCAAGATATACATTCATATCTTTAACTTGTCTTTTGCCTGGGATTAAAAGTGAAAGCATTAAATGTTCCTTTTTAATGCTAAGATATGGCGGAAGATTGTAGTTTATGACTACCACTGGCCATGTTGACCATTTACTGGATTTCATGGAGAATGGATTAACCCCATCTAATGCAACTCCTAACTTTAGATTCTGTGGATTTTGTGCAAATTCAGGCCATGTAGAATCAATATGCTGAAAAGCAACACTATCATGAGGAATTCTGATTATTCCATCAGTACTTTTGTGATCATGTCCCCAAGTCAAAAGCTTTGATAATTCGGGGCTTTGAAACATATGTCTAATCCGTGGAGCCAATGGAAAATGTCTCAATACCTTTTTCGGGATTTTACCTTCTTCACCCTTATATCAAGGAGATTGACATTTGGGACATGTCAAAGAGTCTGCATATTCACCTCTATATAAAATACAATCGTTAGGACATGCATGTATACATTGATAATCTATATCAAGATTGTTGATTATCTTCTTCATTTCATCATGTGCGGTAGGAAGAATATTCTGACTTGGTAAAAACTTTTTAGATAATAACCTGTAAGTTTATAAAAAAAAGATATATTAAAAAAGGTAAATAAATATATATACATATATACATGCAGGTTTTTATTCTAACTTTAGATAAGGTAAGAACAAGAACTTGAATTGAATAGATATTTTTTGTCCGCGCATCTTTTAAAACTATTAATGCATCTTTCAAAATATTTATGCAAAATTTGGATGGCAGGATACGATTGTTTGTTTTGGATGATATGAAGTATGTACCTTCATTGAATGATTTGTCGATGCACACTTTCAAACTGAACATATGTGTGAATCGACAAATCATTCATATCCTCCAAAACAAACAATCGTATCCCGCTATCCAAACAATCGTATCCTGCCATCCAAACAATCGTATCCTGTCAATTCACACATATGTTCATATAATGGTGACCTGGATGAATCGCATGCACAGAGGTTACTCAAGATAGAGCAGGATTTCTCGGGTATGCAGTAAACCTCTTGCATGTCAATGATGAGCATCTGAACTTTAGGATACAAAGTGGACTAATCCATTATAATCAGATTGTTGTCTCTTGAGTAACCTCTATGCATGCGATTAATCCAGGTCACCATTGCGAATATTTGGAAAGATGCATTAATAGTTTTAAGAGATGCGCGGACAAAAAGTTTCCATTCAATTCAAGTTCTTGTTCTTACCTTATCTAAAGTAAGAATAAAAACCTGCATGTATATATATATATATATATATATATATATATATATATATATATATATGCATATATATATATAAATAGATAGAAAATTGAAATTTATACCTTAATAGTGTCGAAACAGATACATTACTCCATCCAAAATGATTTTGAAGGTTGAGAATAAGTAAGCTCGCACTTAGTCGTGTCAAACGACTTCCTTCATATACATGCTTTAGACATTCCTCTCGAAGATATTTCTCATTTTTAGAAATATCCATGCTCTCACTATCATTTTGATACCAATCCTCAATAAAATCTGCCATGCCATCATCTTCATCATTGTCACACAAATCTTGTACTTTATCGTCTTTTGAATATAGATATTTCAACTTTGCATATTGCATAGGATTAGCTTTGCGTAGCCTCCTCATGGAAGCTTCTGATAAATGAGGTCTTACTGGTAATTGTGAATGTTGTGGATGAATATCATCAACATCATACGTTGGAATCTACACATATAAATAAAACTCATTAGTATTCCATAAATGAATAAAAATTAAACTACAAATATAAAATTAAGTATATAACTTATTAAATATGGATAGAAAATTTTTATTCTCTCTAGCTAAAAGGTGCTCTTGGAGGTCTACGCCATCCATAATTCACTAATAGTTCATCACCAGCATGTAATGTAGTAATAGCATTGACAACTATGTATCTTGATACATCTCTACTCATGTATGGTGATTCATGACTATTTTCACGCTCCTCAAATGTGCAATTAGTCCTTGAACTATTATGTAACCCTCGACTACTATTTATTAAACCTGCTATATTTCCATGTGTGTAAGGTCTTCCATCAATATATAATCTTTCATTTTCTGCATGTAAAATCCTTCTACTAGTAAGGGATGTTGTGTTCAAGCATATTCCATAAGTACTCATGCTTTGAACATAACGTGAAAGTCGATGCCAATCTCCCCATCCATATATAGGACCACAAAATGACATAAGAGTGACTTCAGAGTTCGGAGGCACATACAAATCCTCTACAATAAAGAGACCACGACCAGCATTAGTAATAGTGGATGGAGCAATCATATAGCGATTACCCCAAAAGTTAAAAGCCTCTCCATCTAAAGGAAGTGGTCCTCTATTCCATCCTCCATATCTTCTTCTATCATATGTTTGTACTAAAGAACGATCACGAGCTGGCAATGGATAATCTCCAGCCGTTTCATTCTCTAAACCAGGAGGTAGAGGATATCTAGAAACCTCCGCTTGTAATTGATGAACAGAAAGTCCATGACTTGTATGAGGTATATTAACATTATGAGAAAAATCATTATCATCATCATCATCGAGCAAGTATTCCTGCATATCAACAATAATTTCATTTTATATATGGTTTTTAAATAAAATAATGACATTAATATATATAGAAAATACATACCCAAGCATTATCACGTTGACTAGGTGATGGTGCACGCTCAAAAGTACCATATTCTGCCTCATGTTCAATACATTCCAATCGTGGTCTTCGATACGTGCCATAACAGGAGTTACACCAACATATAATATGCTCTTCATAGTAAAATTCATCATAATTCCTATCAGAGGACACATGTGAAGTCGTTGCATGGGTAGGAGGTGGTGGAGTACCCTATGATTGATCAGAATCTGCACATAATAAGAAACATAAAAAAAAATATAAGTTATGTATCCATCAAATATATTTAAAATTGAATATTTCATATACTTACAGTATAAAGTCTTTGATTATCTACATAAACAAAAAATCCACATATACATATTTACACATACACACATATTCACATATACACATTTACACATACACACATATTCACATATACACAACTACACATTATTGTGGGATAAATGCATGTATTTTGTATGAATGAGTGTATATGCATGCATGTGTATGTACGTATATATGTGGATATGTATATGTGTGTTTATGTTATATGTATGTATATGTGTATATGTATACATATATGCATGCGTATATGTTTGCATGTATATGTGTATGTGGGTATGTGTATGTGTATGTGTGTGTATATATGTGTATGTATTCTGATTTTTTTTTTCTGTTTGAGATTAAATTAACAGGAGATATTGTATGGTCGAAAAAAATAAGAGGCGAGCTAACATACCACCTGAGACGTGGCAGTTTTTTCGTAGATATCTACGTCTTCAGGAGTCATTTCCTCAGCAGAAGGTACAGTCATTAATAGTTTATATTTATAATTTTTATATATTTTAGTATTTTTTTACATTTAATTTATGTATTTTTTTCTTGAATAAATAGGCTGATGCAAAGAAGAGAGTGGAGTCGGGCCACACATCTCACCTAGGCCAAATGGGCCATAATGGATTTGTAGCTACGTTTGTAAGTATGTGTTATTGTGAGTATATTTTTTATTTGAGTTTAGGCTGCAAGCAACTAATGTTTTTTATTTGTTTCATTGCACTAGAAGGATTATGGCCGATATCCTACGAAACAGGAGATCGAGTATGCTACACATTTTGGATATCGGTTTTTGGGCGAGTATATGCAAGATGATCCTGATGCCTTTGTGAGTATTTTTAAATTTTATATAATTATTTTATTTTTATGAATGTTTTAATTATTTTAATTATTTATGTTTGTTATATGTAATACAGGAGTATTATGGAGAGACAAATATGGATGAGGTGGAGAGACAAACACAAGAGGGACGATCTCGATCGTCACAGGGTGATCATGAGGATGAGGAAGATGAGAATGATCATGATATTGCTGATGATGATGTTGATGATCATGATGATGAGGATTAGGATTTTAGTTGATTATGACATTGGATTATATGTATTTACGTTGATATATATATATATATATATATATATATATATATATATATATATTTTTTTTTATTTCAGTTATGTTTTGAATTGTGTGTATGGTATTAAGTAATGAAGTGTTTTGTTCTATTGATTGTTATTATTGTTTATATTAGGCATGTGTTTTAATACTTTAATTATGTATGTGTTTGTATATGTATGTATGTGCATGTGTATGTGTGTGTATATGTATGTATGTGCATGTGCATGTATAAGTGTATATGTGTGTATGAGTATGTGCATGTGCATGTGTATGTGTGTGTATATGTATATGCATGTATATGTATAATTCTATGTGTATGTGTGTGTATGTGCATGTATATGTGTATATGTAGGTATGTGCATATGTGTGTGCATGTGTATATGTGTTTTAATACTTTAATTATATAATTCATTCATATGTGTGTACCTAAGTGTATATGTATGTGTGTGTATATGTATGTATGTGCTTGTGTATGTGTGTGTATATGTATGTATATGCATGTGCATGTATAAGTGTATCTGTGTGTATCAATATGTGCATCTTGAGTATGTGTGTGTATATGTATATGCATGTATATGTATAACTCTATGTGTATGTGTGTGTATGTGCATGTATATGTGTATATGTAGGTATCTGCATGTGTGTGTGCATGTGTATGTGTGTGTATATGTATGTATATGCAGTGCATGTATAAGTGTATCTGTGTGTATCAATATGTGCATGTTCTTGAGTATGTGTGTGTATATGTATATGCATGTATATGTATAACTCTATGTGTATGTGTGTGTATGTGCATGTATATGTGTATATGTGGGTATGTGCATGTGTGTGTGCATGTGTATATGTGTTTTAATACTTTAATTATATAGTTCATCCATATGTGCGTACCTAAGTGTATATGTAGTCGCACTTACGTCTCTTTAGTAGTCGCAAATACTGTCGTGTTTTGCGTCGTTTAAATGACGGTCGGCGCGCGATGCTAATTACGATGCAAGTTGCAATTTTATAGCGACGAAATGCTGTCGCATTAATCGTCGCTATACGCCCGTATTCCTTGTAGTGTTAGAAATCTCTCTTTCTCTAATGTGATTGGCTAAAGGCACAAGTCCATTTGAACTTTTTAATGAGAGCAGCAAGCTATCTAAGGTGTAGCTATTTGTCCAAGTGTTGGACATACAAGGGTTCACTACACATTTCCATTACACATAGGAGAACTCATTGTCCACGGTATTAGAGAAAATTGGTACTGAAGCTTCATCAACAGAGCTGGAGTTAAAGCAACGCAAAAAAGGAGCTACAAAATAAGAGATATCTTCACAAATGCAAGAACAAAGGACAATATAGCTATTCGAGGTAACTCTCAAAGTCTTTGATAGTCTTCAATGGCTGACTTGGGTCAACAAGTAGAAAAATTGGATAAGTATAACTATCCGATGTCGAAGTTTAGAATGACCAACTACCTAATGGGAAAAGGCTTATGGGGTATTGTGAGGATGATGCTCAACCTCAAAGCAATCAAGCTATGACCACTAAAGTCCAAAGGAGGCAAGCAAAAGAATGGGAAGAGAGGAATTGGAGAGTCATGTTCCTCATTTCACGAGTCATTACTAATGCTATGGTAGGGCATATTCAACATCTAGAGAAAGCTAAGGATGCTTGGGAAGCTCTTGAAAGGATGTATTCAACAAATACCAAAGCTAGGAAACTTCAACTCAAGAATGAGTTGAACACAATCAAGAAACGTTCGAGTCAATCCACAGCTAAATATACTTTGAAGATTAACCAGCTAAGTAATGCTTTAGCTTCTATTGGCACAATGGTTAAAGATGAAGATCTTGTGTGTTATACTCTCAATGGATTGAGAGAAGATGAAAGATGGAAGCCTTTTATAACTTCCATTGACTTGAAAGATGCATATCCAGGTTTTGAACAACTAATCCCTCATCTTGTCAGAGAAGAGCTTAGCTTTGATGGTCCTAAAAGAAAGGACAGCCACAAACAAATGTTATATGCAGGTCCAAGTAAAGGAAGGAACTCAAGAGGAGGCTCAAGAGGAAAAGGAAGAGGTCAAAACAACTCCAACTACAATCAAAACAATTCGGAAGACAACAGGGATGCATCAAATGCCAACAGACAAGGAAGAGGTATAATATGCTATCATTGAGAGGACACTATGTTGATATCTTGTGTGTTATACTCTCAATGGATTGAGAGAAGATGAAAGATGATAGCATGTTATACCTTTACACTCAACACATGATTGAACATATTGGAGATATAAGGCTTGGAGATACAACTAGAGAAAAGGTATTATCTAATGTTCTTCATGTTCGTACAATTTCAAAGAACTTGATTTCAGTAAGACAAATGGTAGAGAAGGGTTATCATGTCATATCCAATGAGAATGGGTGCTTCATAAAGAATCCAAAGGAAGGCTTCAAGGCCATTGCTCGAGGTAGAAGAGAAGGAAGGATGTTCACTTTGGACGTCCAACATCCACATGGAAAGGTCATGTACATTCAATGTGGGAATTGTTGATATATTTAGGTAGTGATGTGTGTGAACACACTAGGACCGTCGGGGCACTTTTTTCCCTCTTTAGGAGGTTTTTTTCCCCCGGCTTGTACATACGCCTATTGCCCTAATGGGCTACTCATATGATGCAACATGTATTGGTTGCAAACGGATTATGGAACATTGTGCAGGGTGTTGAAAGACGTCCTGTTACACCTGTAACAACAGGTACTACAAATACAGGTGTTGGAGCTGATGAAGATGGTGTCGAAGATGATATAGTGCAGATTCCTTTTCGTGTTTCTGTTTCTATTGCACCTACTACAGAGCAGATTCGTTGGGATGGGAGAGATGCTCAGGCACATGCATTGATAGCTTTGTCTATCAAACGTGGCATTATTCCTCATATTCGCTCTTGCAGAACAGCTAAGGATGCTTGGGATACACTTACCACATTGTACCAAGCTAGGAATGAGGCTCGGCTTGCTTACCTCCGAAAACAGTTGGAGAGTGAGCACATAAATGAGGGTGATTCTATGGACAATTTCCTAACAAAGATCAAAGACTTGAAGGAACAGTTGATTTCTGCTGATGAGGTTATACCAGATAGCTCACTTGTGCAGACCGTTTTGAATGGTCTTCCTAATTCATATCAGAGTTTTGCTTCTACTCTTCAGTTGATGATGAAAGGCAATCCAAATGCCTTGTCATTTGAGGAGTTAGTCTCTGTTCTCTTGCAGGAAGATCAGTCCAGGCAGAACAGGTCCAATATGCGTGTTGCAGATCAAGCTTTCTTGGCTAGTCAGAAGGGCAAAGGAAAATGGAGTTCTTCTACTAGTAAGCAGAAATTTGCAAATGCTGCACATTCGAAGAACCAAGACAAAGATGAGAAAAAATCAGAAAAGCAAAAATTGTTTTGTAAGTACTGTAAAGGGAATGATCATATCATAAAGAACTGTCCAAAACTGGCTGCAAAAGAGGCAAAGAAGAAAGAGGCTGGAATGGTGTTGCAGATCTTGTGCAGGAAGAAGAATGGGTGTTTACTACTGTCTGCAATTTTGACCCATCTTCTCATGAGCACTACATGTCTGTAGTAGACTCAGATGTTTGGTATTTTGACAGTGGGGCGACCAAACATATTACCTCGCAGCGCAGTTTCTTCTCTTCACTCGAGCCTGCTCCTATAGGGAATACTGTTACATGCGCCAACAACTCCTCTTATCCTGTTATGGGAGTTGGTAAGATCATTTCGACTACTGCTGATGGTAGTTCTTTCACTTTGTCAGATGCTTTATTTGTGCCAACGATGAAAAAGAACTTGTTATCAGTTTCTGCATTAGCCAAGATTGGCTTGGTTGTAAAATTTGTTGATGACAGGTGTACAGTTCATGATCTGTCAAATGGCGATGTGATTATTGCTTCTAACATTTGTCGTGGGCTGCATAACTCATAGACTATGAAAGATCTGAAAATGATTTGGCATGTGTAGTAAATGATTCTCAGGCTATGTCAGATGCAAAGCTTTGGCATGCACGCTTTGGTCATCTGAATTTTGCTAGTTTGCTACGCCTGCAGAAATATGAAATGGTGTCCTCTTTGCCCAAACTTGAGGCACCTAGAAAACATGTTTGTGAAGGTTGTATTTTGGGCAAAATGCAGCATTCCTCTCTTTTGGAAATTACCTTTACTTTGTGACTTTCATTGATGATTTTTCCATGCATGCATGGGTATATCCACTCAAAGCAAAGTCCGAAGTGTTCATGTGCTTTAAATAATTTTTTGTTTTGGCTGAAAATCTATCAGCATGTAAAATGGGCACCCTCCGTTCTGATCAAGGGGGGGAATATATTTCTTCTGATTTTAATGCATTTCTGGCTGAACGTGGGATAAAACACCAGTGTACAGTGCCGTATACACCTCAACAGAATGGAGTTGCTGAACGAAAGACTAGGTCACTCATGGAGATGGCAAGGTGCATGGTCAAAAGTCAGGCTTTACCATAGTTTCTGGCTTGAGGCTTTCATGTGTGCAGCATATGTACTGAACAGGTGTCCCACTAAAGTGCTGTAGTCTATCACTCCATATGAGGCTTGGCATGACCGCAAGCCATCTGTTGCTCATCTGTGTGTTTTTGGTTGTTTGGCATATGCACTAGTGCCTGAACAACATCGTAGAAAATTGGATGATAAGGCAGTAAAATGTATTTTTGTTGGGTACAGTTCTAAAAGTAAAGGCTATCGTCTGTATCATCCACAAACTAAACGCATTCTGGTTAGCCGTGATGTTGTCTTTGTGGAAGATGCTATTGTTAGATGGTCGCCGGAGTGGGACAGACGTAATGACCGCCTGATATACCGGAAAGTTGGTACACGCATCTTGAAAAAGATATATAAAGAAATGTAAAGAGAATGGAGAGAGAGACTTGTGAGAAACGGTTTTCTTGGAATTGCCAGTTTATTCGCCTGATTATCAGCCAGATTATTATTACACTGTTACGAAGTCTGAGTATTGTTTGTGTTGATGTCTGTTCTGTTCTATGCTTGGTTAGTCGTTTATTCACTCCGTAGTTACGAATCCAGAGTTACGAATCAGTTGTATTGCGTTACGAATCTGTTTGGTAATGGTTGAGTGTGTCTCTGAATGTTAATAAGTGCAGTGTGTTACTTGTCAGTAGTATACTGAACGAGGAAGTATGGAAGTAATTCCGAACTGATCGCATATTAACCATTTCGGTAAGTAACCAAGTTCGATGCAGGCGTCTACGTTCACTGTTGATTCCGATCACAGGAAAAACTAGCATCTGTAACGGTTGAAGTGCAAGTGGGTCATTATTAAGCCTGTAACAAGTCACTTGTTGTCAGGACATTTGTTGCTCGTAATTGGTATATGATGAGTTATATAATTTCAATTTATATATATATATATATATATATATATATATATATATATATATATATATATATATATATATATATATATATATATATATATATATATATATATATATATATATATATATATATATATATATATATATATATGTGTTTGGTATACCTGTCTGTTTTGAAGAAGTACGTATTAGGTGATTTTCGTTTACTGAAGTAGATTATTCTATTGGACACAAGTCACCGGACTACTGCTCAGACCATCATAGCAGGGTTACTTCAGAAATTCTAAGTCTAGTACAACGAACAGTCATCGGTTGTTCAGAATTGCGCACGGAGCTAAGATGCTAGAAGTAATTATGATTTTGTAATAAGTTGGGAAAATAGTATAGGGCCTCTGTCTAACAGACCCCTACCACTCCCAAGGACCCACGTGGCTAAGAGGTAATTTACGATTAGGAAAGGTTCGAAAACGGCTGAACTTGAAGTACTTTGAGCCTGAAGTCGGAAGTAACGAATAACTTTTAACACTATTCAGCCATTGCTTTCATGTACTAAGGAGACTTCTGTTAGCTCCAAAGACATGTATGATACTTTGATGCCTCTTTTTACAGGTGGAGAGTCTAGTGCTGGTCCTAATGAGGCAACTTCTCAGCCTTTGCAGGTTTCATATGATGATGCAGATCATTCCATTTCTGATCCAGATTTACATGATGCACTTGTTGATGAGAGAGCTGATATTGAGCAGGCAAAAACTATGCCAAAATGGCTGGTGCAGACTTTGGGTTACAGCAAATTAGATGCACCTTTGTCATATCGTACTCGTTCAGGCTCTCATAGTGCCTCCTTTGCATCAGATTGCTATGTTATGGCTGCGTCTAGTCTCTGCGATGAGAATGAGCCTGTTTCTTTTGATGAAGCACATAATTCAGAAAATTGGATGGCTGCTATGCAATCTGAATATGATGCTATAATGAAGAATGGTACATGGTCTTTATGTGACTTGCCTCCTAGCAAGAAGGCCATTGGCACTAAGTGGGTATACAAGCTGAAGCGTAAACCTGATGGTACAGTTGACAACTATAGGGCTAGGCTTGTTGCAAAGGGTTATGCGCAGGAAAGAGGCATTGATTTGATGAGACCTTTGCACCTACATGCCATATGACTACTGTTCGGAGCATTTGTGCACTTGTAGCCCATCATGGTTGGAATGTACATCAGTTGGACATTAAAACAACATTTTTGAATGGTGACTTGCATGAAGAATATGTTTTTCAGCCCCGTGGCTTTGTGCAGAAAGGGCATGAAAACCAGTTGTGCAGGTTAAAGAAGGCATTATATGGTTTAAAGCAAGCACCAAGTGCTTGGTATGAGAAGATACATGCCTATCTAGTTTACCAAAAACAAACATAAAGGAAATGAAGAGAAAATTAAAAAAGAACAGAAAAAGTCTAGTCAAAATTCATGATGAATAAAAGATACATCATCTCCCTTGTATTGAGTGGCATGTAGTGGGCAAAGTGGTGAGTTAAGAAGGAGGCACAAACTTCTTCACATTCTCATTGGTTATAGAAGTGGAGTGGGAGCATGTTCTAAACAAGGAGAGAAAGAGGCAAGAGTTCCCAATAGTCGGATCTAGTCATATTGTCATTTTGTCTCCCCTTAGACTCCTTCCAGTCGCACATCATTTTGTACACAGCTCCATTGTGAATCTCCTACCTCAGTGTATATGTAATGGTTAATGTGGTTAAACACTCATTGGAAAGCTTATTTTGTGTAAATTTTGCAGCTCAAATAGCTTCTTCAAAACTTATATATTCTGAGAGATATAAGTCAAAGAGTGAAGTCCAATTTTTTAGCATACCTGTGTAGATAGGTAGTCTATTTTGGTCAGTTAGATTTCACAACCCAAACATATCCAAATTGCTTGACTTTTGTTCTGTTGGAAAGTGCTTTGCATGTACTTTTTGTGCTTCAAATATCTCATTCAAAGGATTTATATTATCTGAGGTATTTGTCAGAGAGTGAAGTATCATTTTTTAGTATACTTATATGCGCATGTAGTCTATTTTGGTTAGTTGATTTTTTTTTTTACCAAACCTCATCCAAATTAGATGTGTTTTAGCTTTTTGGAGAGCTATTTGTCTCTACTTTCTCCGTACCAAATAACTTTCTCAAAGGATATATATTCATAGAGTTATCAGTATGAGAGGGAAGTTCATTTCTTTAGCATACCTATGTGGATATGTGGTTCATCTTTTTCAATTGCATTTCCTAATCAAAACTTGTCCAAATTAAGTTATTTATAGCTTGTTAGAAATCTCTCTTTTTCTACTTTGATTTACTAAAGGCACAAGTACATTTGAGTTTCTTATTGAGAGCAACAACCTATCTAAGGTGTAGCTATTTGTCCAAGTGCTGGACATACAAGGATTCACTACACATTTCCGTTGCGCATAGAACTCATTCTCCAAAGTTGGTATCAGAGCAAACTTGGTGCTGAAGCTTCATCAACAGAGCTGGAGTAAAAGCAAAGTAAAAGAAGAGCTACAAAACAAGAGATAGCTTCACCATTGCAAGAGCAAAGGACAATATAACTATTCGAGCTAGCTCTCAAAGTCTTTGATGGTCTTCAATGGCTGACTTGATAGAGCAGCAAGCTATCTAAGGTGTACCTATTTGTCCAAGTGCTTCACATACAAGGGTTCACTACACATTTTCATTGCACATAGGAGAACTCATTCTCCACAGTACTTAGAATAATTAACCCTATGCTAGGCTCATTGAACTGCTTCAATAAGGTTCCAGAGAGAGAGAGAGAGAGAGAGAGAGAGAGGAGATGTGACATGTTTTGCCAGTTTTAGAACATGACCATGTTCTTACAGTTTTAGAACATGAGGCTTGGGGGTTGCCTAAAGTAGATATATAGCTCTACTTTCAAGGATGAAAATATTTTCCAAGGGGGAGGAATGTAATAAAGTAAGTTTATGATCTATGCATCCGACCGGTTCAGACAGATCTGAAATCGGACACCGTTTGGTCATCCGAGTGTATGACCAAAGATCTCGCGTTTAGACTTACTAGGAGGTCTTGTGCTCTTGTGAACAAGGGATCCACTTAGCTTAGTGGTTAATTCTCAAGGATGTGAGGGAGGAGGTCTTGGGTTCAATCCCCATGGGGGACATGGGGAGAGTATTTTGCCCAAAGAGATCTAAAGCCTTCTAGAAGCATCCACTTGAGTTAATTCAAGTTGACTAGGACACTTGGTGCACATGCAGTTACATGGCCGACACATGGTTGGCTAGTATCCACCTGCCCAAGAAGGCAGTCCCATGGAGAGGTCTATTTATAGAGGCATTTGGTTCGGAGGAGAGTCATCTCTCTAGCATGTGGTGGTCGTAATCCTCATTCTCTTGCACACTTAGTCTAGGGACCAGTTTCTATTAATGAAGCCGACAAAGATGTTGCAAGATTAAAACTAACTAGTGCGAGAGGGACACTTGCATGTGGAATAGGTTGCACCTCAATATTAACTGGAGCATTAAGTTGCAACTCAAGATTAATCGGAGCACTAGCTGGTGCAGGAGGGGCATTTGCACATAGAAGAGGTTGTGTGTGCTTAATGAACCTCATGAAGACAACAAATAAAGTGGTGCTAATAAGAGCAATAAATAGAATGAGGAGCAATAGTTCTGTAGATGAGTGATAATGTTTGTGAACTACAACGTTCTTTAGTATGGAAGTAATTAGTGCCATCACGACTAGTGTTGGCTCACGTCTTTCCCCCAAATTCAAGAAGCTCCTTCTAATGACAATGTAATGAAATATATATACGTATATGATGTCGGTGGGAACCTAGCCCACCTCCTTCATGCAAGTTGCATTTTGGATGGTGCAAATAATTAACGATGTAGACCAGATCTTAATGGGACTATGCGCCCACTCAATCCCAGCAAGTTGGGCTCGCATTCATCAATACACGAGCTTCTGAGATCGTAGTTTTCATTCGCTACTCTACATTCCATTGGGCAGGGCTTAAATTTGATGCCCAACCTTAAGCTTCAAGAAAATACTCATGAAGCTTGGGGGAATATATTTGGGCTTCTTGTTAAGGCTTCAATTGATTATCAGCCTTCAATATAGGTATACTTTGATTGCATGTACATTATAGATAAATACATACATTTGTACTCTGTAGAAGAGTATATGTTAGGTATACATGATTACAAAATAAGGAAGGTGATTTTCACATAACTCGCTGCATGTCAAAAGAGAGAAAGATGAGTTCACCAAAAGACATTTTCACATAACTCCATACTGTTGAGATATCAAGCTCGACATGTGACGATCTAGGATAACATATATTACTTTTTTATTTCTCTGACATGTATAGTGGTCATGTCGATATATGTCAAGGACACTTCATTGAGCTTTATTAAATTAATCTATCGAGAGTGATGGCACATTTGTTTCTTGCTAGCTCACTCATTCATTGACATTAGATTTTTCCTTATGTACTTGTCTTTATATATTGCACTTGTTGTATTTTTGTTTTTAGGTCATTCTTGTACATTCCTTTTATGTAATAGAAGAAGAAGAAGAAGATAATTCTTCCTTGCCTCAAATTGTATGTGCTCCTCTTTGATTGTGAGAATGTGTGTGTGTGTGTGAGCTCTCTTCTCTATCTCCTTCCTTATGAGAAGGTATTAGAACCCATGTGGGTATAGAGAGCTCATGGAGATCAGAGTTTCAGAGCCATCACGACCTTCATTTTGAGCCCAAAAGGTGAGGCCCATAGAAAAACAAGGTCGAAACACTCATATATTCCAGATCCAGAAATTCAAGAGATTCTATGTACTGTCAAAACATGAAAACTGTGTATTTTTGAGATCAAAATGTCATGTCATAATGCGACAGTGTTCAAACAGAAGTGCTGCTTGTAGTGTTTTGAAGTGTTCTGAATTGCTATAGAAATGGCAAACACAAATGGAATGAGTCAGCATATGAGCAATAAGTTGGACAAGAACAACTTCCATGCTTGGAGATTCAGAATGATGAATTTCCTGATGGGAAAAGGATACTGAAAGTACATCAAAGGAGAGAATGGAAATGCTCCGTAGTTTCACAAAGGAATCGGACTACAGACCAATTAAGAGCACATGAGGAATGGAATCAAGGAGCATGAAAGGTAATGTATTGGCTAATTGTTAGCATATTGGATAGCATCATTGGACACATATAGGATGCCAAGACTCTGAAAGAGGCTTGGAACACCTTGGTCAGTTTGTATGAGACCAATACAAAGGCTTGAAAATTGCAACTCAAGAACGAGCTGCATACTTTGGAGAAAAAGAGCATGTCGATATGTGACTACACCCTGAAAATCAAAAGCATATGTGAGTCACTTGCATCTATTGGTGTGAATGTAGATGATGATGATGATGATGATAAGGGGGAAGTGTGCCTCCGTGGTCTAGGATCTCCATAGAAGCAGTTCAGAACTTTTATATAGACTAAGTGAAATATTCCAAATTTTGTTGACCTGGTGTCCATGTTGATTATTGAAGAAAAGAATCTTTATGAGGACTCAAACTCCCAAGAAAAACCTAGTTATGAGTAGGTAGTCTACTTTAACAGAGGAAGAGGCAAAGGTAGAGGCTTCAAAGTGGAAGAGGAAACAATTGTTGATGACATGATTGCTCCTACTTCATCTACATTTGTATCCGCATAAGTGCATCTCCATTTTGTATCCAAGAGGCACTCTATTTCTAGTCTATTTCCATTTTATATTGTATTTCCTTTGTATTTGGGTACCTTGCCATGTGCTTCTACCAATTGTATTCATTCTCCTTTTAGGAGACTTATCCCACATATGATGTACTTTTGAGAGCCCCTCCCAAATCTATATAAGGAGGGCCTCTCCCCTCATTTGTACTTGGTTAGAAGCTTGAGGAGTCTACTCCATGCTCTTGGCAAGCTCATTTCTACTCCACATGAGTTTACCCATTTCATGGTCTACTCATTTTGTGTCTCACACATTCTTTGTTTTGTGAGAGTACTTTACTTTCAATTTTGCTTCCGCGTGCATACTCTCTACATGGTATCAGAGCGCTTGGTGGAGGTCTTGGTGGTGCATTTGGTTTTGGTGGTGGTGGTGCTTGAGTGGTGGTGGCTTTGCTTTCTCCTCATTTAGAGAGGCTTTTGCCATCATAGTTACTGTTGCCTCATTTTGCCCATTTTCCCACCCTCCCACCCTTTCTATCACTCTTTACCTCCCTCCCGCCCTTGCATTTGGTGGTATTTTGTACTCATTTCGTGGTTCATTATTGTAACCCTCGTGTGGAGACTATATTGTCTTGTCATACAACATGGCAATTTCTTGAGCTCGTTGTATTTATCTCAGTTTTTGAAGTGTTTATAAACACTTTGTAGAATTATTGATGCATCTCATTGTTTAAAAGTGTCTATAAACACTCTTGTTATGCTCCCGATAGCATTCATGTATTGCTGTGTATAGCACCATGTGCAGTAGTTTGAGCCTTTGAAGCTCTGCATTGGATGATCAGGGCATCAAAAATCTGTTGCATTCCCATTTTTCGAAGTTCCCAGCCTTCCAAACTATACACGTACCTACACATTTGCCTTGCTTCTAGCGTGGTCCTCTGGACTACAACTAAGTGTTTCTGGAGGCTGTCATATTGAAGTTGGTTGTCCATCTCTCCCTTAGCTACAACAACTCAAGGTCTACGCTCGATAACGACGCACAATGATTCTTGAATTCTGTGTAGGAGAATCTTTGTTGCAAACATATGTGGGAAGCATCGTTCGTCTTTGTCTACCATATCTTGGTTGTACCTTGCTGGTAGCTCATACACGTACACTTTAAGCCTCCCCACAGGATCATCCCTCAGGGTCACTCGATGTGGTTGGTTTTCTTCCCCTATCAAAATCAAGCTTAGTGAAAAGATGGAGCCACATCCAACTAGATGCCATTCTTCTCGAACACCAGCAAACGAGGAAAGGCAATGTTCAAGCATATGCCACTAGAGGGCCTCGAGGTGGACGACAAAATGACAAGAAATGAGATATGGAACTCCTTCGTGCTAACTAAGAAGACATTTTGGGAGATCTCCCTGAAGTGGTTTTGAGAGGCTACAATCATATTCAGGACCAGAAGAGGGGTGCAGGATTGGAGAATGATGTAGGATGTCGCGTAGTCGAGAAGGCCACACGATAGGGCGGTGTCGCAAAGCTGCTGCCATGAGTTGTGCTTCAATACTCGGGCTGTCTCTGCTTTGTATAGGATCTCTGTAACTTCTCTCTGAGCCGATACTTGCACGAGAAGGAGCTGAGGAGAAGGAACTGGAGAAGAAGCCAATACCTGCCAAAAAGCAATAGAGAACAAGACCTCTCAACTTCTATAGTAGGAGGAAACGACCTCTCAGATCTTACAGCAAGAAAAGGCTACACCATCTCTGGCAGATAACAAGAGTGCTTGGAGCGATTCGCTCCTGATCTACACGAAACAGGCGTGCTGGCATAACTAACATTGAACAAACCTAAAATGCTGCATCTATGAAGCCTCTTTGCAGATGCGGATGGATTGAATGATGATACACCTCCTCCATATTGCGTAGAAACAGGCAACATCTCCATATCACGTCATGTGCGCATATTATCAGAAGCATGCTTATTGTACAATGGGAGTAGCGGTAACAAGCTGGACAGAGAACGTGCATGAGAAACAGCTCAGTTCTCTGTCAACTACCTCAGGCCGCTATATTCCTTTCCTTATTTGGTGCAAGAGGATGAATCACCGCTGATGTCATAGGTGCTCCTGATCAGGATGTGGAGGCTATACTAATCTGCTACTTACACATGGCAACATAATGATGGATTCGTGATGATCAGCTCGGTTCAGAAGATCTGCAAGGCCCACTTTCTTAGATTTCATCCTTGGTACAAAGATCTAGAAGTGCCATTTTCTCAGATTCATATTCCTCAATTGACAATGAAACATTAATTTTGTGTTGAATTTCTTGTGATGACTGATGATGTCATGAGCAGACAATAACTATTGAAAAGTTGAAAACTCTCTATTGGAGTGCTGTAGGTGCATGCATTTGATTTGCATAACTCAACTTATCTATATTCAAAGGTTATTTTGTGCTAGTTGAAAATGCATCACTTTTTTCAAGTTGTGAAATCATTTGGTAAATTCACATTGGCTCTCTATCATCATAGTCATTAAGGGTACACACTTTGTATTGTTCAAACTCTTCCTTTTGTACTATTCCCAAGGTTTTTAGCTCACCAATCTTGGGTCATAGACACTCCATGTCCCCAAGGATACCCACCTTGTAAGCACACTTTGTATTCGTGAGGTTACTTCTCAAGGGTACCACCACTTTAGTTTGGCACACTCAAGGCACTAAGTGCCTCCCTCTTTGTACACTCAAAATATAAGAAGAACAATATCGTGTGTGTGCACTTTTGTGGGTTGGAGGCTACTCTAAGCCCACCCACAAAGTTTCTTAAGTTCCCAAGCCTACTCTAAGGCTCAATTGGTGTGCACCGGGATAATCTAAGCCCCCTCCTCTCGTGTCAACTTCTCTTGGTGTTGTACAAGTGTAGCGCTACTCTAAGCCCTCCCCCCCCTCCCCAAGAATTGTTAGTTTGGTGTCCAGTTGTTCATTTCAAGCTTTGCAATTATTTCGAAGCGGTATTTTTGGAAAGTATCTTTGATAGTGTTTCTAAAAACTTTATCATCAAAGCTTTGTAATGACCAAAAGTGACGGTAGCTCATCATCTATGGCTAACTTCTTACCCTCTTTCACCGCTATTTCTATGCCGAAGGATGAATGCCTCAATGGACATAATTACAATCTATGGAAAGATGTCATGCGCGCATATCTCTACATAAATCTTCTTCATGAGGTAGAAGATGGCTTAGACCTCAAACCCAATTGGGATACCAACTTAGACAATTGGCATGTGTGGAATGTGAAGGACAAAAGAGCTTTAGGTCAGCTGTTACTTGCCCGCGACGAACTAACAAAAGGACATATTACTGCCTGCAAGACGTCCAAGGACGCTTGGGATATGTTAGCAGCATTGTATGAAGACAAAACCCTTTCGAAAATATATGCCTTAGAGGCCAAGTTTCATAATTTGGCCATTCGACCACACGACATAAGTACCGAGGTCATAGCCCAATTTGAGGACTACCAGCGTAAATTAGCACTATGTGGTAGACAGATGTCTAGTGAAGACATGGCTATTAGGCTTCTTAACAAGTTACCTAAGTCATACGAGACATTTATCACAACTTTGTATAATCGCTTCCAAGTTTTATCTTGGGAAGAGGTTCGTCGACTATTGCTCCTTCACGACTCGCGAGCCAAATTGACTTCCTCTGAGGAGTCTGCCATGAAGGCCAAAGGCCCATTCAATAAGGGCAAAACCACAAGTCATCATGCTAACAATGGATCTAAGCAAGGATCGCATAATTCATCGAAGAAGTTCACCTGTAATTTTTGTGGAAAATCAAGACACTTAGAAAAGTTTTGCTAAAAAAAGAAACAATCATCGAAGGCTTCTACGTCTAGGCAAGCATCCAAAAAAGGATCCCAACATAGGTCCCACTGCTCTAGTGAGGAACTTTCCATCTCCACAAAAGCCAATGCCCTAGTTACTTCTAGCTCCCCACATGAGTGGATCTTTGATAGCGGAGCTACCTCCCATATGTGCAAAGATAAGGACTCCTTTGAAGAACTCGAAAAGCACATGGGAGAAGTCTACCTTGGCAACAACAAAAGTTTACCCATCGACGGAAAAGGAAAAGTTCAAATTTCCAACAATCAGGGGGAATGCAAGTTTTCATCCAATGTTCTTTTTGTTCCAAATTTATGTATGAATCTTCTTTTCGTCAAGGCCATTACAGATCAGGACAAACAAGTATGGTTTGATAACACCTCAGTTAAGGTAGTTGATCCCCATACAAAGGATGTCATTGCTCAAGGTATTGAAGAAAAGGGCCTCTAGAAACTATCTTGCTTTGTATCCAAAGAATCAACCTCAAGTTTGTGGCACTAGATATTTGGCCACACTTCTTACTTATCAAAAATCTCTTCATCCCAACTTGTGAAGGGATTGCCAAAGATCGGGTAACTTACTGATGTCTGCCAAGCTTGCACCCAAGGCAAGCAACATAGGGCCCCAATTCCCAAGGAAGCTTCAACAGAAATGAGGAACACTCTAGCCCTCATCCACATGGACTTATATGGACCCATGAACACCCCATCCTTGAGTGGATCCCTCTACTTTTATCTTCTAGTAGATGACCACTCTCGCTATATTTGGGTGTACTTTTTGAAGTCAAAGGCAGACACATTCTCTAAGTTTCAAACTTGGATCAAGGAAGTCTAGAATGAATCTTCGACTAAAGTTAAAGCCATCAGATCAGATGGAGGTGGTGAGTTTATCAATCACGACTTTGATGGCTTTCTCACCCAAAAAGGGATCAAAAGACAAGTCACTCAGTCTCATACTCCATCCCAGAATGGAGTAGCTGAAAGAAAGATACACAATGTGATGGAAATGGAAAGAACTATGCTTCATCACAAGAATCTACCCTACAAGTTCTGGGCAAAAGCCGTGCATACTGTCGTTCACATTCTTAATCGAGGATTTACAAGTGCATTACACAACAAAACACCCTTTGAAGCCTACTATGGAAGAAAACCAAAGGTGAATTACTTTCGAGTCTTTGGTAGTGAAGATTTTGTCCATGTATCAAAAGAAGATAGAAACAAGTTACAATCAAAGTCCAAGAAACACATATTCATAGGGTATAGTGACCAATCAAAGGCATACCGTCTATATGATATGGAAAACCACTCCATCACCATTTCGAAGGATGTGATCTTCAATGAAGCTTCCTCATACTCATGAAAAGATTCAAGTACAAATCTTAGTCCACCTATCTACACTTTAGAATGGGACTTAGTATTTCCGAACTCCAACTCAGAAGCAAGTACTTCAAGTCATCCAAGAAGATCTCAAAGAATTATTGACAAGAGATAGCAAGAACAAAGTCATTATGTCAATTACGCCTTAATGCATCAGATTCAACAAATCCCAGAACCATCTACTTACAAAGAAGCTCAAGGACAACCTGAGTGGGAAGAAGTTATGCAAGTAGAAATGGATGCAATCGAGAAGAACAAAACTTGGACTCTTGTACCTAAGACCACAAATCATCAAGTCATAGGAGTTAAGTGGCTTTATAAAGTTAACTATAAGTCAGATGGCACATTAGACAAGTACAAATCAAGGTTGGTAGCTGAGGGGTACAAGCAACAACATGGCATTGACTATGAAGAAACCTTTGCTCCTACTGCAAGATTCACAACCATAAGAATCATCTTAGCACTAACTGCTCACTTTAAATGGCCCATTTACCAGCTAGATGTCAAAAGTGCATTCCTCAATGGAGATCTTCAAGAAGAAGTATATTTTGAACAACCTGAAGGCTTCAAGATCAAAGGCAAAGAAGATCAAGTCTACAAGCTTCACAAGGCACTTTACGTACTAAAGCAAGCTCCCAGGGCTTGGTATGAAAAGATTCACAAGTTCTTTGAAGACAAGGGATTTCACACAAGCAATGCTGATGCTAATCTCTACATCTATCAGAAGGAGTCTTTAGTACACATCATCATTCTCTATGTAGATGACTTGATCTTGACAGGCTCAGATGAAGAACGCATCCAGTTTATCATCACACAGCTTCATCTTGAGTACTCTATGATAGATCTTGGATTACTACACTACTTCTTGGGTATGAAAGTTTGCCAAAACAAAAGAAGGTATATTCCTATCATAGAAGAGGTACTGCTCTGATCTACTTTCCAGATATAACATGGACCAGTGTCGCTCAGTTTCTACACCACTTGATCCAAACATCAAGCTTACACTAGAGGACTCTTCATCACTTGTGGATGTGCATACCTATCAATAGCTTGTTGGCTCATTACTCTATCTTGCCAACACTAGACCAGATATTGCTTATGCAGTTGGTATACTCAGTCAGTTTGCACATCAGCCTCGTCAGACTCATTGAGATGCTGCTCAGAGACTACTTAGCTACCTTGCCCTCACCCGACATCATGGTCTTTGGTATAGAGGGAGCATCGAACTCATTGGATATTCCGATTCAGATTGAGCTGGTGACCCTGATTCTCGACGGTCTACTTCTGGGTATATATTCTTGCTTGATCATGACCTATCTCTTGGGCAAGTAAGAAGCAGCCTACAGTTGCTCTATCATCCATAAAGGCCGAGTATCGAGCATCGAGCTTTGTAGCATGTGAGGTGTTAGTCGGCCGCCGGATTGGCATTTGTAAAAAACTGAATCTTGTTCGCACGTACCAAAAGTTGTTACACAGTTACCTTGTAATCTTATATAAAGCAATGAAAAAGAAACGCGCCAGGGACATTCTGAGAGATCACCAGACTGTCTGTCTGGGTGATTTGTCTGAGTGTTGTTGAAGCCATTCTGAGTATACTGTAGTGTATGGTTCTTGATTCTGTTCTGTTGTCTATCGATACCTGTTTGTTGTGCGTTTCCTCGACATCCAGTAGATCGCCGGACTGTTGTCTGAGTGAGTCGTTTGCGAGTCCCTATTGCGATTGTTGTGTTAATTACGCATATCGTGGTGTTACTCTTTCTTGGAATGTTCTGCCAGTTGTTTGGTGAAGTCTGTGTAGCTGTGGTAGTGTTTCTAAAAACACTGTGCAGGATTGTGTTGTCTTCAGTATTGAGATATGTACTTGTACGGTGAGATTAGGCTACGGTAAGGGTCATCTCAAGTGTGTATTAGCCTTTCAACACTGTGTGTCTGAAACTGTTGAGTCCTTCTGTGTCTTCGGTTTGTTTGATTGTGAGCGCCTGTTCGGTGAAGGTTGAACTACTGCTATTGTCCCTAATGTTACAGTAGTGTGTATTCGGAAAAAAGGTTCTCAGGTAACTCAGTATCACGATATTAATAGTCTGGTACAGTGTGTTCGGTAGACTCTGGAAGAGTTTGAATGACGAACCGTAAAGATTGAGAAGGGTATACCAATTCTTGATAGAAGTCTTGAATGTTGGTATATTGTGGTGTGAAGTAATTTTGGAAAACAAGCATAGGGCCTCTGTCTTTACAGACCCCTTCCACTCCCAAGAACCCAATAATCGTTTAAACGCAGCTCTGACAACGTTTAACACTGGTGCCGTCTATGGGAATGTGGCACTTAACTATCAGCAAGTGACACCAGCCTATTGCAAATCGATTGTGAAAAGTGACTGTAGATTGTAAATCAAAAGTAATAGTACGTGATTAGTACAAAAGATGATATATGCTGGTTACTCGATCCGGTGAGTCATTTCGGAAGTACCGACAGCCTTGGGTACCTAATTTGCTAAGGATGCCTCCAGGAGGTAGAAACGCAGATAGGTTTAACCCAACTACCAAGGAAGTGAAGAACCTTAGTAGTGATTCTGGTGATATTATGGTGGAACGCACTACATTTCTGGCAGATTCCGGTGCGATTTCGGCACAGTTTGTCAAAGGTATAGTAACTCCAGAATCTACCGGGATGCAGCATGAAGTTAATTTAACACCATTAGGTAAAGATTCGAATTTTTTTACGAATAGAAACGTCTTGGCCAAAGAAATCAGTGAAGGTGAAAGAGCACCTTGTTTTGGTGAAAAATCGACACCTTCCGGTGTTATTTCGGTACAAGTTACTGAGAATTCACAGTTTTCTAGTGACGGTTTACCATTTCTTGGTGAATCTTCAGTCCAGTCGCCGCTATTGGGAGTAAGCTTTCCTACATTTGACATCAAGAAGGAAGGTAGCTTGTTCGAAACTGAGATTCAAAACATACTGAACAAGATTATCGAACCGGAGAGTGCACAGGCTGATGATACAAATTCCGAAGATTCAGATATTCCGCCCGGGATACAGAGTGTAGTCACAATACAACCGCCAGCACGATGAGTGGGCAACAACAACAACAAGAACAACAACAACCGCAGCAGCAGCAACAGCCACATCAACATCTATTTCCACCCCGGCCAACTCCAACAGGAGTAACGTACACTAAATTCGGTGGATTTCCAAGAGATGACCCAGATGCTCATGTACGCACATTTGAGATAAGTTACGCAGTGCTCAATCATCCACCTGATCCGACGTATAAAGCTATTGTCTTCCAGTCTACATTGGTTAATGGAGCAGCTAGATGGCTTAGGCTAAAGAAGAATCCAGCCAAAATTTTTGACTATCTGCAAAACAACAGGCAGAAGATAAATTAAACAGTGTAGGAATATGCCACCCTATTCAGAACTCATTTAAGGCAATTACCACCAGCACATGCCAATCTGCCGGATGACGTTATCACTCAATGGTTTGACTCCGCAACTTAAACAGATTATGATAATACGCTGTGTAGGAGCCATGACACTAGATGCGGTGATTGAAATGGCGTTGCAGCTGGAAAACAAGGTTGGAGGATTTGCAGAAGACCTGGAGTGATTAAAAGCAAATAAAACTATTGCAGAAGATCCGACCAAACAGATGTACTGCACCACTTGCAAAAATTCAGGGCACACCAGTGTCACTTGTGGACTTAATCCGTTGTTTTGTGCTATCTGCAACACTACCGGACACTCCACCGAAAATTGCGCATATAACGCCAAAGTACAGGGACCAACAACTGTCAATGCTATTATACAAGAACCCGGGCAACCTACCAATCACTATGTACCTCCACAAATGAGGAACAACTAGCAACAAGGCTATCGAAATTACAGGGGACAGAAATAATAACTACAATGCAAACCGTTGGCAAGCCAGACCAGCACAGGAAAATACTAATTTGCCACCACCGCGCTGCCATTTTTGTGGTGAATTTGGTCACATTAGAAGATTTTGTAAAGATGCAGCTGATTATGATCACAGGAAGAAAGAACGTCAAAACCCAATGACTAATATGGTACAAATCACACCAGTAGAAACACAAGCTGCAGTAGTTCAGACCAGATCAGGTAGGCTGTTACAACCAGCAGCTGAAATATTTGAACTAGGCATCCGAGAACAGCAAAGAACGTATGATAAGGCTAGCCAGTGGACTACCACAGAACCCCCGGTGTTCCCAGATCCTATTCTGGTGACACAAGCCCCACTACCAAAGGAAATTGCACAGGAGCAAGAATCAATTCCAATAACCGACACATCATCTTCAGAACCGGTGAAAGGTACAAATCAAGTAAATCAAGCCTGGGAAATTTTATCTAAGGCTTCCATTACCCTCCCCCTTGGGCAGTTGCTAGCACTAGTACCAGGAGTTCGGCAACAATTCCAACAATAGTTCAGTCATGTACCTTCTTGCATTCCAGCAACAGCGATAGTGCAATCGGAACCTGATTCTACGGTCGATCATTCGGTTCCTTTAATTACGATATGGTATAAAAATCATAAAATCACACAAGTACTAATTGATGGAGGATCTGGTGTCAACATTGCTACTGCCACACTATGTAAAAAGTTAGGATGGACCGAAATCGAACCAGTCCAGTTTTTTGTCAGAATGGCCGACCAATCAAGAGTCCATCCAGTAGGACTTGTCCGAAATGTACCAATAACTTTGCAGGGTACCACATTTAAGATGACCTTTTTCGTCCTAGAACTACCGGAATCCACCCTTGATTATAATATTCTTTTTGGTCGTCCTTGGCTGAAGCAAGCTAAGGTGATACAAGATTGGTCTGCACAGGAACTCACTTTCAAAGATAATAATCGTAAATATGTTGTAAAATTAGATGTTATACAGCCTTGCATATTGCATGCTAGACCGTATTTTGCAGAACCAGTTCATATGTTAGATGGGTTGTCAGATGATGAAGAAGAAGAGTTTCTGAAAAATAACAAGACTTGATCTCCCTAGGAACTGTTGATCTACAATCTGTTGTAGATAATTGGAGTCCCTCAGTTTGTACGGTGATGCCTGTAACGGAAGAAGATAAGAAAGAAGATACTGCTCCTATAGATAACGCTGACCTACGACGACTTTTTAAGCCAGTAGAGGATACAGAGAAGCCTCAACAATTTTATGTTCTAGAGGATCAGCTGATCACCTATAATTTAGGGGATGAAAAAAATCCACGTCCTGTTAAGATAAAGGAAAGCTTACCGGAAGTATTTCAAGCAGACTTAATTCAGCTACTCCGAGAGTTCTCTGACGTTTTTGCATGGGATTACAAAGATATGAAAGGTCTGGACCCGCACATCTACCAACACAGGGTCATGCTAAAGCCGGAAGCAAAACCAATCAAACAACCAAGCTACCGGATGAATCCGAACTATGCATTATAGGTAAAGGCAGAGCTTGATAGACTACTCAAAGTCTGTGAAGAGATGGATAGGTATGTGTTGAAGATGAAGAGGTGTTGCAAAATCTTTGATCTACACTAGCCAAATGAACTCCAGGAGTAGATGGTGGGCCCTTTTAGCTTGCCAATGGATGTATTAGACACCCTATGTACCTTGGAAGATCACTCTCAAAAAGATAGATCAAAACAGATAAGTTGGAGTTAGCTCAGAGGTGAAAACTTGCTATTCTTGGTTAATACACCTGTCCAGTGTTTTACATAATTCTCTGAGCACAGCAACAATTAGATTAATTCCTCTTGGGGAAGGCTAGGTATCTTAAAGAGCTAACTTTAGAGAGTAATCTCATAAAAAATAACAAACCACACACTGAGAATGACTTTTAACAAGTGATGACATCATCCCGATTTTCACGGGCTGCTACAGAAATAGACCAGTGAGTAGAAAAATTAACATAACTCAAGATGTAAGAATCCAATGATCATGAAAATTTGTATGCTTATACTAGACAGTACGCTGAATCCAACAAGCTTGAAATCACTGAATGTAGATGAGTAAACACTGAGAAATGACTCTGACAAGATGACTGAAAAAGTCGGGGACCTGACAGAGAAGTGAAGATGAACATACCCTGTTGACTTCAAATGAACATAACTGAAGATTCCAACATTCAAATGACATGAAAATTTGTGAGCATATAGTAGCCTTATAGAGCTAACTTTACCAAGTTAAATCACTGAAAATGATGAACCAAGTGCAGAGAAACAATCTCTACAAGCTGACTGAGAAAAACTGAAGTAATGGCAGTGAGTAGTACACATCACAAGAACATGGAAAGATGAACTCAAATAATCATGAAAATGAAAGTATATTGCTTGTACAATACAATGACGTACTGATACATATGTGTGCCTTGTAATCACACCTTGATATGGCATAAAGCTCAGCTCTTGGAGGTCTTCACATAGGTCTCTCTAACCACGACTAAAAACGCCATCTATTTATAGTTGAGTTTGGGAGGCTAACTTCCCTCAATCACTCTCCAATCAATCAATGATTGATTTGATTCTCTACCTACCACAAATCACAAATTCGTGGCTCCTCTTTCCATTCTTGATCATGTGGGCTCAACCACTTAGGATTCTCTTACTTTTACATTAAGTAAACTCTTCAAAACTTACAAGAGGTAGTTCACAAGTGAACTTTACATAGTCTTCATTTTGAAGCTTCTTTAATGACTTTGTGAGACTCAAGCCAATGCTTAGGCTTGTCATAGACTTGCTCCAACAGCTCCCCCTCAAGCCAAGTATGCTTGAGGTCTTCAATCTTCCAAGATTACCTGCAAACCAATCATAGCCTTGAATTTGCAAAGCTTTGTACCATCCAATGCTTTGGTTAGAATATCTGCACATTGTTGATGAGTGGACACATATGATATTTGAATCTCTTTGCTTAGAACCTTTTCTCGTACATAGTGATAATGAACTTCAATATGTTTAGTCCTTGCATGAAAAATAGGATTAGCAGCGAAGTGAATAGAACTCATATTGTCACCAAAAATAGTTGGAGTTCCAAACTCCAATCCAAGATCTTTGAACAATGTCTTCATCCACATAGCTTCCTGTGTAGCTATGGCAAGACCTCTATATTCAGCTTCAGTAGAAGAGAGAGCAACTGTGGGTTGCTTCTTGGATGACCATGAAATAAGCTTTGAACCTGCAAAGGTAAGATAACCTGAAGTGCTCCTTCTATCTTCCTTGGAGCCAGCCCAATCTGCATCAGAAAATAGCTTCAAACCTAAATCAGATACATAAGGATAATAAAGTCCTTCATTTATGGTTCCTTTGAGATACTTGAGAATCCTTTTGGCAGCATCCATATGTGGTTTCCTTGGTGTGTGCATAAATTGACTTAGCACACTCACACTGTAACATATATCTACTCTTGTCAATGTGGCATAGTTGAGACTACCCACTAGACTTTGATATGATGTGATGTCCTCTATGAGTTCACCTTCATGTGAGCTCAATTTGTGATTAACCTCCATTGGAGTACGTGCAATCTTACAATCTTGCATCTTGAATTTTGCCAACATGTCCTTAATGTACTTCCTTTGAGTGAGAAACAAACCATGATCTTTGTAGACAACTTCCAAACCTAGGAAGTAGGTAAGTGAACCCAAATCACTTATCTTGAACTCTTCTCTCATCTGATCTTTGATCTTCTTCATACCATCTGCATCATTTTCTGTCAATATAATATCATCTACATATACACATAGATAGATGACCTCGGAATTACTCTTTTTAATAAAGAGTGAAGGATCTGCCTTGCTTGGTTGAAACCCTTTGTCCTGCAAGAATGAAACAAGCCTGAAATTCGAAGCTCTTGGAGCTTGCTTGAGACCATACAATGCTTTGTTAAGTTTACACACATAATCAGGATAAGCTTGATTCTCAAAACCAGGTGGTTGTGCCATATATACCTCTTCTGTTATCCAACCATTCAAGAATGCATTCTTTACATCTAGTTGAAGTATCTTCCAATTCTTGGAAGAGGCAATACTAAGCAAAACCCTAATAGTAGGCATCTTTGCCACAGGAGAGAAGGTCTCCTCATAATCAATTCCCTGAGTTTGTGCAAAGCCTTTTGCTACAAGCCTTGCCTTATACCTGTTAATCGAACCATCAGAATTCTTCTTGAGTTTATAGACCCATCTTGAGCCTATTACCTTCATGGATGAAGTCTTGGGCACCAAATCCCAAGTGTTGTTTTCCTCGAGTGCTTCAATCTCTTCCTTCATTGCATGCTTCCATTCTGTTTTTGCTTTGGCCTCTTCAAATGATGATGGCTCCTCTTGGTTTATGTCCTGTGCTATGTAGATAGAATGTTTAGTTACTAATGAGGTGTCAAACCCATACCTTTCTGGTTTTTTCTTTTCCCTCATAGATCTTCTTAGGCCATGATGTGATGATTCTGCCTCATGTCCAAGTTCCTGCAATTTTGCTTTACCTTTAGACTTCCATGCTTTGAACTTTAATATCTGAGATTCTTCATCATCCTCTGAGGTGTCTTGTTCTTCAATCTTTGATTGTTCTCTACCAAGCTTTGGAAAATCTTCTTCAAGATCATATGGTAAATTGACCTTCCTGCATGAATCTTCATACCATGAATTGTTCTCATCAAAAACTACATCTCTGCTTACCAAGAATCCTTTGTTGGTAGGGTTGTATAACCTGTAGCCCTTTTGATTGTTGTCATATCCAATAAATACACACCTTTCTGCCTTTGGATCCATCTTGCCTCTAACCTGTGAAGGAACATGAGCAAAAGCAATACATGCAAAAATTTTACAATGATCTAAGCTTGGTCTTCTTCCATTCCAAGCCTCATATGGAGTCATCCCATCAAGGGATTTTGAAGGCAACCTGTTAATCAAGTAAGTGGCTGTAGATACAGCCTCAGCCCATAAGTAATTAGGTAAATGCTTTTCATTTAACATAGACCTTGCAGCTTCAACAATTGTCCTATTCCTCCTTTCTGCCACTCCATTTTGCTCAGGAGTGTACCTTGTAGTTACCTCTCTTTTGATTCCTCTTTCTTGAAGAAAAGAATCAAACTCATGGGAGAAATATTCTCCCCCTCCATCTGACCTTAGCCTTTTTAGTGATTTACCTGTTTGATTCTCCACAAGAGCCAAATATCTTTTGAAACATGAAAAAACTTCATCTTTGTGTTTCATAAAGAATAGGATAGTCCATCTGCTGCAATCATCAATAAAGGAAACATAATACCTTGATCCAGATATTGAAGCTTCCTTGCTAGGTCCCCATACATCTGTATGAACCAACTCCAAGAGATCTCCATGCATATAGCCTTTCTTCATGAATGGTAACCTGTGAGACTTTCCAAATTGACATGCACTGCACTTATAAATCATATGTTGTTTTGACAAATTAGGAAGTCCAAGTACACTTTGGTCCCTGCAGATTTGCTTTAATGACCTTTCACCAATATGTGCTAACCTTTTGTGCCATACTTCCAATTCTGTGAGTGTCTGACTACCATAATTAAAGAGAGCAATGTTTCTAGTGTCCTGTAATTCAAATGTGAACAATCTACCTGTCTTTTCACCTTTTGCAATTCTTCTAAATCCTTGACTTGGATCTTCAACAAATGCTCCTGCTTTTGTGAACCTGACTTGCAACCCTTTCTCTACTATCTGCCCAACACTTATCAAATTCTTTGTAATGGTAGGGACATAGAGTACCTTACTGAGTAGGTTGATGTTTCCATCGGGTGCTTTGACATTGCCTATTTTCTCCACTGGATGTTTTGTATCATCTCCTGTTTGTACCTCATGCTTATTCCTTGGATCTTCTAAATCTGATAGGAGTGCCACATTTCCTGCCACATGATTTGAACAACCTGAATCTATGTAGAAAATATGCTCATCAGATTTACCTTGTGGCATAGCCATGTTCATGATCAATAATGAATCCTCTTTGTTTGAGTCTTCTGTGTAGTTATTGTAATCTCTCCTTCCTTTGTAGCCTCCTTGATAGTTTGAATGATTGTAGTTGTTGTAGTTGCCATGGTAGTTGTTGAACCTTCCTCTTGAGTAGCCATAACTTCCTCTATTGTATCCTCTGCCTCTTTGATTCCTGGAATTCCTAAAGCAATTTTCAGTTGTATGATTAGTTAATCCACAAATAGAACATGAGTTGGAGTCTTGGGATCTCCCCCTACCTTGTCTACCTCCTCTTCCTCTACCTCTGCCATGTCTTCCTCTACCTGCATAGTTAGCTTGATATGTACCTGCTTCGTCATCCACTTTCTTTGCCTTTCCTTTGTTATCTTTAGACTTGCTTTTATCCGTGTATAAAGCTGAAGATTGATTACCTTTAGAGCTTTCTCCATTTTTGATAAGCTTTGCCTCTTGAGTAAGTAGTTGTCCAATGAGTGTGTTGAAATCAGGTACATGCATGTCCATGTACAAATCCATAGCTGTGGTGAATGCTTCCCACTTGTCATCTGCCTTCAAGCCATTGATGACCTGCCTTACAATTTGCTCTTCATCTATTACCTCTCCAATGCTTCCCAACTGATCTGCTATGTCCTTGAGCTTTGTGACAAAATCAGTCACATTTTGTTTGGGAGCCTTCTTGAGAGTTGTGAAATCCAGCCATAGTTGATGCTTCCTAGCTTTAGTACTTGAAGCAAAGAAAGCTTCAAGTGCATCCCACACTTCCTGAGATGTCTTACAACTTCTAATGTGAGGCAACAAAAAATCTGAGATAGAGTTGAGGAGATAAGACCTTGCAAGTGCATCCTTGGAGCACCATGTGCTCAATCTTTCTTGCTCTTCTTGTGTTGGTTGACTTTTGTTCCTGAAACTTGGCATAACTTCATCTCCAGCCACATAACCATATAAACTTCTACCTTGGAGATAAGCTTCCATTCTTAATGAACAAGCTGAGTAGTTACCTCTGTCCAATTTGTCAATTGATGAAGGAAATCCATCTGCCATGTTGTCCAACCTTGCTCTGATACCACTGTGAAGAGATGGATAGGTATGTGTTGAAGATGAAGAGGTGTTGCAAAATCTTTGCTCTACACTAGCCAAATGAACTCCAGGAGTAGATGGTGGGCCCTTTTAGCTTGCCAATGGATGTATTAGACACCCTATGTAGCTTGGAAGATCACTCTCAAAAAGATAGATCAAAACAGATAAGTTGGAGTTAGCTCAGAGGTGAAAACTTGCTATTCTTGGTTAATACACCTGTCCAGTGTTTTACATAATTCTCTGAGCACAGCAGCAATTAGATTAATTCCTCTTGGGGAAGGCTGGGTAGCTTAAAGAGCTAACTTTAGAGAGTAATCTCATCAAAAATAACAAACCACACACTGAGAATGACTTTTAACAAGTGATGACATCATCCCGATTTTCACGGGCTGCTACAGAAATAGACCAGTGAGTAGCAAAATTAACATAACTCAAGATGTAAGAATCCAATGATCATGAAAATTTGTATGCTTATACTAGACAGTAAGCTGAATCCAACAAGCGTAAAAGCACTGAATTTGGATGCGTAAACACTGAGAAATGACTCTGACAAGATGACTGAAAAAGTCGGGTACCTGACAGAGAAGTGAAGATGAACATACCCTGTTGACATCAAATGAACATAACTGAAGATTCCAACATCCAAATGACATGAAAATTTGTGAGCACATAGTATCCTTATAGAGCTAACTTTACCAAGTTAAATCACTAAAAATGATGAACCAAGTGCAGAGAAACAATCTCTGCAAGCTGACTGAGAAAAACTGAAGTAATGGCAGTGAGTAGTACACATCACAAGAACATGGAAAGATGAACTCAAATAATCATGAAAATGAAAGTATATTGCTTGTACAATACAATGACTTACTGATACATATGTGTGCCTTGTAATCACACCTTGATATGGCATAAAGCTCAGCTCTTGGAGGTCTTCACATAGGTCTCTCTAACCACGATTAAAAACGCCATCTATTTATAGTTGAGTTTGGGAGGCTAACTTCCCTCAATCACTCTCCAATCAATCAATGATTGATTTGATTCTCTACCTACCACAAATCACGAATTCGTGGCTCCTCTTTCCATTCTTGATCATGTGGGCTCAACCACTTAAGATTCTCTTACTTTTACATTAAGTAAACTCTTCAAAAGTTACAAGAGGTAGTTCACAAGTGAACTTTACATAGTCTTCATTTTGAAGCTTCTTTAATGACTTTGTGAGACTCAAGCCAATACTTAGGCTTGTCATAGACTTGCTCCAACAAAGTCGGATTCATTGTACCAGTAGAGCACGCTGAATGGATCTCACCAATTGTTATTGTGCCTAAAAAGAATAAGCATCTATGAATATGTGTGGATTACCGGAAACTAAACGCAGCTACGATGCCTGATCCGTTTCCGCTACCTTTTCTTGACACGATGCTTGATAGAGTAGCAGGACATGAAATGTACTCATTCCTAGATGGATACAGTGGGTATAATCAAGTTAGAATGGCTAAACAAGATATACCGAAGACCGCTTTCATTACCAATTGGGGTGTTTTTGCTTGTACTGTTATGTGGTTTGGGGTTAAGAAATGCCCCTAGTACTTTTTAGAGATGCATGCAGGAAATATTCTCACCCTACCTTACCTCTTTTATGCAAGTGTATCTTGATGATTTTTCCTTATTTGGTAAAATGGTAGCACACTTGTTCCATTTACGGTGTTGCTTTGAGAAGTGCAGAGAATAGAGACTCTGTTTGAACCCAATCAAATCTGTGTTTGCGATTTCATGTGGAAAGCTACTTGGCCACCTTGTATCTGCACAGGGTATACAGGTGGATCGAGATAAAATTACAGCTGTATTAGAAGCACCTGTGCCCACTACACCTAAGGAAGTAATGCGCTTCATGGGCCAAGTAAGGTGGCATGGACAACACTTACGGTGGCTTGCTCATTTGGCGATACCAGTGAACCGATTAATCACCAAGACACCTTGACAATTTGAGTGGACTCAGGAATGTCAGATAGCATTTGATCGTTTAAAATGTTTATCAACACAGGTTCCAATCTTGCAGCCTCCCGACCGGGATCACCCCTTTCATGTATTTGTTGATGCCTCAGATATAGCAATTGGGAGCGTTCTAATGCAACAAACGAATAAGTGGTTCAGGCCTGTGTTCTATGCAAGTCGAAGGCTTGCCCCTGTGGAAAAAAATTACTCTGTAACTGAAAAGGAATGTCTGGGTTTAGTATATTCTGTCAAGAAATTCAGGCATTATTTGCTGGGCCGTAAATTTACTTTTCATGTAGATCATGCTGCACTTGTCTATCTGGTTCGGCAACAGCATCTAGGTGGTCAATTAGCATGGTGGGTTCTGCTTTTACAAGAGTTTGAGTACGAAGTTATTCATCGGCCAGGCAGTTCACATGCCTTAGCAGATTTCCTTTCTCGCTTAGATTTCGGTGAAGCTCCGGTCAGTGTAGATGACACGACACCAACGATTTATGCTTCTGAACCAACTAATGATGAAATTGCAGACCCACCTGTGCCATCTACATATTATGATCAGATATTGACCTTTCTCACTGTTGGATGCCTTCCTTCTCAGACTTCTCGTGCAATGCATAGAAAAACTGTAGTTTTCAGCCCCCGATTTCGGTTGATTGCTAGGGAATTATACTATATGGATCACACTATAATTTTACTTCGTTGTATTCCTTCACATGAAGTTGATTTAGTTATTACTTTGGCTCACTCAATTCCTTCCGGTGGCCATTTTGCTGCAGATTTAACACACCGTAAAATTCTGTAGAGTGGACTTTTGGTGGCCTACTATGTACAGGGATGTATTGCAGTTTGTTAAAAAATTTGATAATTGTCAGAGATCTGGACAGCCGTTACAGTGCCATTTTTTCCCTCTACAACCTTTCCTACCATTAGAACCTTTTCAGAAGTGGGGTCTAGACTTTATTGGACCTATTACACCACCGACAATCCTCAGTAATAATCGTTATATTTTGACATGTACCGATTATGCTACCAGATGGGCAGAAGCCTGCGCTTTATGGTGTGCTACAGCCGTTGCGATAGCAAAGTGTCTACTAAAAGATGTCTTTCCACGTTTTGGCTTACCGTTGGAACTTTTTACAGATCAAGGCACTCATTTTGTAAACAATTTAATGAAAGTACTCACACATTCGTTCTAGGTCACGCATAAATTTAGTTCTCCTTATTATCCTCGTGATAATGGTTTGGCTGAAAGTACCAACAAGACTTTGTTGAATATGCTTCGAAAATTGATTCTGGAAGCACCGGAAAGATGGGATCAACTATTACCTGCCATATTACGGGCATATCGGACTACATATAAGGTAGCAACAGGATTAACCCCTTTCAAACTAGCTTATGGATTAGAAGCCATAGCACCAATGGATATCATTGTGCCAATTTTACGAGTAGTCATCAACCAGAAACTGCTACCTAAAGAATCTCTGTCATTTTGGTTGGATACACGCAGAGAATTAGATGAGCATTGATGGCACAATTTTCTGACTATTCAGGAAGTACAACTAAGACAAGCTCAAACACATGATCGATATCTAAAGACTCCAGTATTTACGGTGGGGCAACTTGTACTCTTTTACAATTCAAAGTCGAATCGCTCTGCTGGCAAATTCAAGTTATGATGGTTTGGTCCCTACCGGATTGCTGAATAGGTGGGCCCAGCCACTTTTCGGTTGACTACATTGACCAAAATTCCTCTTCCAAAGGTGATAAATGGTTCAAAGCTGTGGCCGTATCAACAAGCAACCGATCCACACTAAAATGTTCTGCGGATGGGCCGTGTATTTTGCGTTTTATTATTTCTGTTTTATTTTCTTTTGATTTTTGCGCACTTAAAAACAAAAATAAGTCTGTAAATACCCGCGTTTTGATACCTAATTATGTCCACAGCCACCGTGCCCTTTCAAGCTGTTCATGCATGCACACCAAAGTTAAGAAGTTATCATCTCAACGTCGCACGATGATTAGTGATTTTGACTGCTCTCCCCGGCAAAGCATCTACTTAACCTTTTCCATTTCGCCGAAAATTGCTATTGTGTTTGCGTGATTTGTGTGTAAACCCTGTGTGTTTGTGTCTTGCCTTTACTGTGTGTGCCATGGAAGCTCTGGCACATTTTGCCGCTTTCTGTGACGGACTCCCTGCCGATGTAGGAGAGTTCCTGCGCACCCGTGGGTTGGACAATTTTGCTGAACTGCCATGGCATTCAGTGGATTGCCACCCATTCTATGCCCTGATGATCGCTGCCATCGCTGCCACACCTGCCACCAAGCAGAGTTGGCCTATCACCTCCATACCTTCCCATACCGTAATCACCTTCATAGCTTTTGTTGATGCGTTTCGACTCCATCGGCAAGGTCGGGACAATGGCCCGAACCTGCCTGTAGCAACAATGTACAAGAGGCGGACATTAGCCCCCTACAAGAAGAATTAGTAGTAGCTAAAGCCGAAAATCAAGCCTTACAAGAGCAACTGAAGGAATTACAAGCCCGACTGGCCGAACAGGTAGAAGTTACAGCACAAAAAGACGCCGCACTGGCAGAACTCAGACAAAAAGACGAGTTATTAAACGAGGCACATGCCGAAATCATTCAATTGAAGCAATAGCTACAGGATAAAGAAGATGTCAGAGTAGCTTTAGGAAATTTATTAGAAGAAACCAGAGTGCAGCTCGATGAAGTAGTACAGCGAGGCCAAGAACAACATGATATAGCTATGAAGACTGCCGAAGAACTCGAGAGATACAAGATCAATTTATAAGAAGTTAATAGCATTCTCAAACAAAAATTGACCATAGAAGCTCAACTGCAAAAGGTAATTTCAGATCTTCGTAGAGAAAGGGATGCCTACTCCATAACCATCCAGTTCTAGAATCAACAAATTGACAGAAAAGACAACCAGCTCGACAATCAGAAAGAGAGATTAATCAGAATGGAGAAACAAGTTGTAGAGATGAAGGTATCCAGAGATGCGGCACTATCGAACGAATTTTATTTACAAGAGACCTTTCTGCAGATGCAAGCAAAAATTTTGCTGACCGAAGCCATTTCCCTAAGTTTTGTAAGAACAGATGCACAATTAGTAGAACCGGATACTCTCAAACAGATGTTAGAAGCTTTAAAGAAGAAAATCGCCCGAACCTTTAGATTAGCTAGAAACATGCATTTAGAAGGCATTATAGAAGAACAGTAATTTTGTAAAACCTGCGGGTTCGAGTCCACCGTGCGTGCCAGTGTTAGTCGGCCGCCGGATTGACATTTGTAAAAAACTGAATCTTGTTCGCACATACGAAAAGTTGTTACACAGATACCTTGTAATCTTATATAAAGCAATGAAAAAGAAACGCGCTAAGGACGTTCTGAGAGATCACTAGACTGTCTGTCTGGGTGATTTGTCTGAGCGTTGCTGTAGTGTTGTTGAAGCCATTCTGAGTATACTGTAGTGTATGGTTCTTGATTCTGTTCTGTTGTCTATCGATACCTGTTTGTTGTGAGTTTCCTCGACATCTAGTAGATCGCCGGACTGTTGTCTGAGTGAGTTGTTTGCGAGTCCCTATTGGGATTGTTGTGTTAATTACGCATATCGTGGTGTTACTCTTTCTTGGAATGTTCTGCCAGTTGTTTGGTGAAGTCTGTGTAGTTGTGGTAGTGTTTCTAAAAACACTGTGCAAGATTGTGTTGTCTTCAGTATTGAGATCTGTACTTGCACGGTGAGATTAGGTATGGTAAGGGTCATCTCAAGTGTGTATTAGCCTTTCAACACTGTGTGTCTTCGGTTTGTTTGATTGTGAGCGCCTGTTCAATGAAGGTTGAACTACTGTTATTGTCCCTAATGTTACAGTAGTGTGTATTCGGAAAAAAGGTTCTCAGGTAACTCGGTATCACGATACTAATAGTCTGGTACAGTGTGTTCGGTAGACTCTGAAGAGTTAGAATGACGAACCGTAAAGATTGAGAAGGGTACACCAATTCTTGATAGAAGTCTTGAATGTTGGTATATTGTGGTGTGAAGTAATTTTGGGAAACAAGCATAGGGCCTCTGTCTTTACAGACCCCTTCCACTCCCAAGAACCCAATATTCATTTAAATGCAGCTCTGACAACGTTTAACAGAGGCCATCTGGCTTCGATGTTTATTATTTGATATTCGTGTTTTGCAAGATACTCCGACATGTCTTCGCACACACAACCAGCCAGCCTTGGCCATCGCCAAGAATCTAGTGTTTAACACTCGGACGAAGCATCGAGATCCAATACCACTTTATCCGTGAGAATCTTATATCTCAGGAGATTACCCTAGAGCAGTATACCTCTCAGGAGAACCTGGTGGACATGTTCACGAAGGCTTACCTCCGAGTGCTTGGTGGACCTCTACAGCATTCAGCCACTCCAAAATGGAGTTGTAGAGGGGGTGTTGACGACATGATTGCTCCTACATCATCTACATTTGTATCCACATATGTGCATCTCCATTTTGTACCCAGGAGGCACTCCATTTCTTGTCTATTTCCATTTTATATTGTATTTCCTTTGTATTTGGGTACCTTGCCATGTGCTTCTACCAGTTGTATTCATTCTCCTTTGAGGAGACTTATCCCACATATGATGTACTTCTGAGAGCCCCTCCCAAATCTATATAAGGAAGGCCTCTCCCCTCATTTGTACTTGGTTAGAAGCTTTAGGAGCCTTCTCCATGCTCTTGGCAAGCTCATTTCTAATCCACATGAGTTTACCCATTTCATGGTCTACTCATTTTGTGTCTCACACATTCTTTGTTTTGTGAGAGTACTTTACTTTTCATTTTGCTTCCGCATGCGTACTTTGTACAACAATAACCAAGACCAACATCAAAATTAGAATCATGCAAGAGGTAGATGACACTTTCGAGGCAGGTGAAGCCAAAGAGGCCGTTGAAATTTTCAAACAAATGATTTAGGTAATGAGTGTAAAGGATGCTAGAATTGTGGTAAACCTGTACATTTTGAATGTGATTGTAGGTTGAAGAATCAAAATAACAGAAGGCATCAAAACAACTATCCATCCACAAGTGCCGATGACTCTGAGAACCTATTCATGGTCCAACATTACATGATGAATATGATGGTTGTTGATCTTTCAAAATCCAATGGTAATGTTTGGTATGTTGATTTAGATGCTTCAAATCACATGACCACTCATGCTAAATGGTTTACTAGTTTGCAATCACCAATTCTTGGATATGTTGAAAGAGGAGATGACATATCACTCCCTATTGAGCATACAGGATACATAGCAGTGTCTATGGAGGATGGGAAGGTAAGACATCTTGTTGATGTGGTGCATGTTCCAAATATAACAAAGAATCTGGTTTTTGTTGGAAAAATGGTTCACTAAGGATTACAAGTCAGTTTCAATGCTGATTATATGTAGAAGAGTATAAACAGAGTGGATGATTGATTGCCAAAGGAAACAAATTGGGTAGGATGTTCACCTTAAATGTAAAAATTCCTAAAATGAATGCAACCATGCTTGCAAAAGGTGTAGGAGTTATTGCTGATATAGAGATCTGGCACAAACGAATTGGACATGCAGATGTGCAAAGGCTAAAATTGATACAATCAAAGGATATTGTCAATGGAAAACCTAATTTCAAAGTTGCACAAATGCAATTGGTATGTGTGGCATGCCAATTTGGTAAATATTCAAGAGCATCATTTTCGTAGGACAAACATGTTACTAAGCATGTGCTAGAAATAGTACATATAGATGCTTGGGGTCCTGCAGAGACCACATCTATGGGTGGTTGCAAGTTCTATGTTACTTTCATCGATGACCATACATGAAAAGTATGGGTATATTTCATGAAAGAGAAGAGTGAGATGTTCACTCACTTTAGGTTGTTTAAACATGCATACATACATATACACACATAATACATATACACATACACATATATACACATGCATACAAACATATACATGTTTTAGGTCTAGGTCTTTAGGATTAGGGTTTTAGAGTTTTTATGCATGCATACACATATATACACATATACACATAGGATTAGGGTATTAGGAAATTTACACATGCATACACACATAATACATATACACATACACATGCATATACACATGCATACATACATATACATGTTTTAGGTCTATGTCATTAGGATTAGGGTTTTAGGTTTTTTACACGTGCATACATATACATACACATGCATACATATACACATACATATGTATATACACATGCATACACATATATACATGTTTAAGGTCTAGGTCTTTAGGATTAAGGTTTTAGGTTTTGTACATATAATTAATCAAATATATAAAAAATAGAGTTTTAGGGTTTTTAATAAAATTAAAAATATAGAACAAAAAAATTAAGAAAAGAAAATTATGTTTTAGTATAGATAAATAAATATGAAAAGTGCTAATCTTTTTCAAATATATAATTATATGTATATAATTAGAGCTCTAAAAATAGGATTTTAGATTTTTTACATATATATAATCAAATATATATAAAAAATAGAGTTTTAGGGTTTTTTAGTTAACTTAAATATATATAAGAAAAAAATTAAGAAACAAAATAAGAAATAATTTGAATATGTCAATAAAAATTGGTAAAAAATTGGATTTTATTATAGATGAACAAATATGAAAAGAGCTAGTGTATTAAATATACAAATAAATATATATATTTAAATATATTAAATTATATATATATATAATTAAATATATAAGAAATAGATTTTTAGGTTAAGATCAACATATATAATCATGTATTTATAAAAATTAGGAAAAAACAATATATAGTTAAATATATATACAAAAAATAGGATTATGGTTTTTAATCTTTTTACATATATATACGCACATATACACATATACACATATATACATATACACATAACACATACACACATAATACATATACAAATACACATGTATATACACATACATACACATATGTACATATTTTAGGTCTAGGTCTTTAAGATTAGGCTTTTAGGTTTTTTACATACATACAATAAAAATAAATATATATAATTAAATATATAAAAAAATAGGTTTTTAGAATTTTTAGGGTTTTAGGGTTTTTTAATTAAACTAAATATATATAAGAAATGCATACCCACATATACATGTTTTAGGTCTAGATCTTTAGGATTATAGATTTTAGGTTTAATATGAAAAACTAAGCTTTAAGAAATAAATTTTCTAACATGTCTACATGGTATCAAATGGCATCTTTGGATCTGGAGCAGAGAATGGCATGTCCTTGCACTCGGTGCAAGTATCAAATTTAGGAAAAACAACAAATCTGTATTGCACACATTAGAGAATATGGATCCTTTGATAAAACTCGACTATAAACCTATGCTACCATTCGCATGGTCCCCCTAGTGAGGAGGTGGACCCAAATGACATTGCATTGGTAATCTCTCGTGGATAGAAGAGAACAAAGAGGGAAGTAGAAGTCCAAGGTAGTGGTAGCATTACATAGAATGAACACATGGAAGAAATGCTCAAAGCATTTAATGAGGTGGACGAAGATCACAATGGTGGAGAAGATGTGGTAGGTTCCATGGACACTGTAGAATTTCCATGATCAAAAGCCCACGAAGAATAAGAGAACATGCGAAGACTAGCCCGTTTACCACTATACATTGGGGAAAGGTGTCTATACTATGTGCATCATGCACAATGCTCAATCTTCAATCCATTTATAGATGGTTTGACTAGCTTTGGTCCTGTCCAGACCTAGTGTTTGGCCTAGTTAAAAATTAGGTTCCTAGGCTAATTTGGAGGCTCAAACGAGCTCAGCAAATTATGAAAATTGGTAGATAAATATTGCTAATACTACTCAAGCTTGAGGACTCCTCGGCTTGCACAAAATGGAGTAGTAATAATCAAAAGTTGTATTTACAATGGTGTGAAGTTACTAAGATCACTATTTGGAAAGTATTTCTTCATGAAAATTTATAGGGCCTATTTGTCGGATCTGATTCTCTTTTCTCTAATTCTCTTTGCTGGATTTGTTGTCTCGTAAGCCCTTGACTTCCCTGACTACTTCCAACACTCCCCCCTCTCTCGCGTCTGTCGTCTCTGACAAACCCTTGTTGAGTGGACCGTTCGATGTAGTACTCCATGACATCTGTCGCCAAGTGGTGCTTTGCTAACCTCAGTCCTTTGGTCAAATCGGTGAGTAGGGCATCCCAATCTACTAGCCCACGTATCTCCGGATGTGGCATGCATAGCTTCTTTGAGTGTAGAGCCTGTTCTACAGCAAATAAATGTAATAGATGAGATGGTCTGGGTATGAATATCTCTGAATGATATTCCCAAAACCCTGTGGTAAACATTTCTTCAAACGTTTGTTTGAAGCAGGCAGGAAGATATTTGATACGAGCATGCCTTGCATATACAACGTTGATGGATGGGGTGGTGCTCATATCATATACAAGGTCTTGGTTGCCTTCATTGAATCCTATGGCCGAAAGGTGAGGTTCTTTGACATTTTTAAAGGTCGGGAATGTGACCAACATTAGCTTGAATATTTTGAGGCACATCTGTGCCATGATGTGTGGTACATTCTTGAATTTGATTCCCCAATGCCGAATGGTTGAAATCATGTATGCGACCGTGGGTTGGCCACGAGCAGTGTCAAATATACATAGTTCAGTCATTTGTCACACCCTTTGACGGTCTTCACGGTTTTAGTGTACTCGGACCATGATCTGTGTCAAAACACAGGGTAGTAGCAAGGGTTATACTTGATGTATAAGGGCATATTATTCCATGTGCACACCATTTCCGGGTATATTTCTAGTAGGCGTATTCCCTAGGTAGGTTGAAATATGTTGCCGTGCGTTGCACTTTCAGGAATGTCATCTTGCGCAAATTGTGTTACCATTAGGGAAAAAAGTGAGCCCTGCATGGGCCTTGTAAGGATTCCGAATTTTCAGGGATTAAAATCCTTAATCTAGGAGATTATGGGTCAATGGAAAACCACAGGTGGTATTGACAAATATAATATTCTTTGAAAGGCATGTGTACTCGAATATTGAACAAGACATTTTTGTGACCGTTGGATGGATTCATTTAAGGGCTACAATTGAAAGGAATATGAAATATAGAGATAGAGGCTCTGGCATGCGTCAGATGGCACAGTAGAGAGAGAGAGCCATTTGCGAGTTCTTCTCAGACACTCTGCAAGTTTCTTGACCCTTAGATGCAGGAAAATCGGATGGTTAAGCGCATTTGGGGCTGAGAACAACTTCTAAGTTCATGTGAACCATCCGATAGAAGGAAAATCTGATGGCTGTCTGTGTTCGGCGCTGAGCACAAATTCATGGGAGCGTGCAACCGGCCGATCAATCCTTGATCCAATGTTGTAGGTGAAAAGGCACGTTTTCTTTATGGGAGCTTGATCTCAGCCATTAGATGATCTCTTGATCCAATGGTTTAAAATTTAGGCGCCCAAAATGGGAGGAATTCAATTAGAACCATCCGATTCAAGATGAAATCGAAGGGCTTACATCCAAAGGTGCATTTTTTAGAATGCTTTACATCTCAACCCTTCCCTTCTCTTAAATTCAAGGGCTCTAATTCATTCCTAAGGCTTTCAAAACCAGTCACACACCTAAAACCACTAGTTCAAGGAGGTTTTCTCCTCTTTGACCACAAAGAAACCATGGACGCCTATGCCTAGCCTATGTGATTAAGGGACTAGAGTGTGCCCACCACCCTCTTCTCATTGGTCCATCCCTAATCACTCCTTAATCTAAAAGGCCCATGTAGTGTTCATTTTTTCCCTAATGCCGAGGTTGGTTCTTTTGTGGTGCACTCCTTTATCTCAACATTATAATCTCCCATTAATACACAAAATGGAACATACAAATCATTTGGAGTGCCAATCCATCGATGATGGGACAAGTTTTTGAAGTAATCTGATTTGATGACAACCTCTTCCAGTCGGGACATGGACTGTATCTGCACTGCAACTCTATCATAATGGGTTGGACCTACCTTTTCGAATCTCTGCATCCATTCTGGAGCTTCAATCTCAAATGTGTACATTCCTTCCTTTATTTGTTTACCTCTTGGTATAGGCATGGCTACGTAAGGGTCCTCAAAAGTCTCCTCTACTTCAATTTGAACTAGGTCCTGCGGCTCCGGCTCCATGAGGGGAGAAGGTTGACGCTCATATTGGAGAATTCTATTTTGCAGCTCTACCAGTTGTGCTCTCAGTTCTGCTACCTCTTTGGATGTGTCAAGTACACCTGCTACCTCTGGTCATTGCTCTTTTTGAGTGGCTAATTGCTTCCATAATATATCACAGTCTCTTTCGAGCGTAGCATAAGCCTCTAGTAGGTCGGCATGGGTGTCCAACACGATTTGCATGTTTGCCGATGGGATGGCTTTGAAGTGCTCTGGTTCAATCTCCTGTGGTGATCCTTCCATTGATGCTTCAAGGTTTTCTTCGTTCTGTCATTGGAGTCTTTTATTTTCTTCTAGTGTTGCAGACATGTGTTTCCATAGTAATGTGAGATTACGTCGAAGCTTGAGATTGTCTGTTATTTGGGCGTGTAACATTCCATTGAGTTGTTGTTTTTCCTCTATATCTGGTTGGGGGGATTGGCCACTAATTGATCATGTTGTGCCTACAAGGTATCATACTGGTGTTGTAGTAGCCTCTTGTCGTTTTCCAAGTTTATGAATCTTTCTTATAGCATTTCATGGGTTTTGAACATGCTTGTATGCTGAGCATCTAAATGCTAGTAATGATGTTGTAATTGAGACATAAACTGATACAAAGAATTGAATACATTATTGACAGGAGTGGATGCTGGGAAGGTGTTGAATGCAGGAGAAGAGGGAAAAGGGAGAGGGAGTGTGTATGTTTTGCTTGAGAATGGTGAAGTTGTGGTGGGGGAATTGGAGGTTGTGAGAATATGGGGGGAGGGAGGGGTGCAGACGTGGGTGATATGTCCATGAGTTCATGTGTATATGCAGTCATGGGAGTTATTGTGTACATGGGAATAGTAGGTGTGGTGATGGTCGTGAAGGTGTATAATGATGTGTGTAGTTGTGCATATGAGCCGCCGAGAAGGGTGACAAGAGGAATGGGATTTTTGGTGACTACCGTTAGAATTATAGTGTCCGTGGTGGCATTTACAATAGTAGTGGTGTCAAGTTGTGCGGATTGTGACGGTTGACTCACAGTTTGTGCTTCACTAAGGGAAGTGGAGACTATGGCTATGATGGTAGTGGTGACCATGGTGGTAGGAGGTGAGGGTGGTGGAGTTGGAGGGGAGGGTGGTGATGAGGGTGCACTTGAGGTGTGGGCTTTGTCAGTGTGTTGAATGGAGTGAGCTGTGCCAATGGTTGTGGAGGTGGTGGCATGTGGTTCTGATACCAAAATATTTATCTGCTTCCCTGGTCTAGCGGGACGTCTCCCGTGTCATCGCTCAATTCTCCATGAGTGTGCAAGGGTGGTGTGTAGGTCTTTGGTACTCATAATGCATCAGCGGGCATGCTTGAGGGTAGCCCTGTATTGATCATCTACACATTTTTCTTCCAGTATCTGGTTCATCAAGGCCTTTCCTGTTGCCAAAGAAAGTTTGTGTTGTTCCTGAACTAGGTTAATAGTATCATATAGTCTTTTTAGTCGCTTCGTATAGGTTGGGGCTCCCGCAAGTTCTAGTATAATGTGTTGCTCATATTCTTGCTCCCCTTCCTCAGATGGTCCTTCTTGTTCATCATCTTGTTCCTCTTCTACAGTCTCCTGTTCATCTTCCTCTACTTCGGCAACTTTTGGTTGAGTTGGATGAGGCTGGTCCATGACAGGTTGTTGCCCACTTAATTGCTCAGCTTCAATTTCCAAATTAGTTGCATTAATTATCCTTGCTACCTCCTCATCAATTAAATCCTCTAGCGTGAAGCCATGAGGGAACTCTAAATCTGTGGGTATCGGTGGGAATACCAGATTAGGCCCTTTTGCACTGTGCCTTGGTAACCTGATGGTAAAGGGCTCTACGCATCTCTGGGGTGGCGGAGTCATTTTCGATGGCAGGGTAGCACCCCAAGATTGTGCACATGGCATTTGAACAACTCCCCTCATTTTCTTTGAAGGAGGCCCTGCGGGTGATATCCGTTACGGAAAATCTTGCACCCTAGTCCAGATGAGCGCCCTTTGAATTGGCACATCATATGCAAAGCATCGATATACAGTTCTAGTAAGTGCGCAACATCCATAGAGTACTGATTTTTGTTTCTTGTACCAGCATTGGTGTGCAAGATGGATTTGTTAAATGATCTAATGTGGCATGTTAATTGTCAGATTGAAGGTGTTTGCTAAGTATAGACTGAACCAAATCTTCTTGGGTGGCATCGTGAATCTTTCTTTAGCAGGAAACGTGAAGTGTTGCATGCACATTCGAAGGTGAATGGCAATAGTTGGTATCATTGCCACCATATCCTTTAGTTTAGTTAAGTCCTATTCTTCATGTTGTGCAGGATCATTGTCTCTTTCTCTGTGGGGATGTGCATACCTTTGATTTCTAGAGCTTCCCTTACCAAATTGTTTGTCAGCTTGAAGAGCTTCAGTTCATTTCCTCTTGTAAGAGAAGGTAGTACAAAGGTGCTATACCCCTTTTTCTCTTTACTGGGAGTGAGGGTGCTAATCAAGTATGAACACCTTAGGAAGTTTGGCTTATGTAAGTGAGCTTTGAAGTAATCATACAATCTAGCCTTCATCCATATTGGTTGCAATCATTAGGAAAAAAATTGAACCATGCATGGGCCTTGTAAGGATTCCTAATTTTTAGGAATTAAACTTAATCTTGTACTTTGTTAAGGGGACAAAGTGCATTTAATAGAGCACTTTTTGGTAGGCTGAAGTAGGCTTTTTTTTAAGCTGAGCTAGGACCTCTCTCTTCTGCACATAGAGAGAGAGAAAAACCACTTTCCACCTCATCAAATCCGTCCATCTTTATGAATAAAAAAATGAGTTTTCAGAAAAAGTCCCTTTTTCAGCTATTCTTTATTCAAAATGGCCCATACTTTTATGTATATGTCAGAACTTAATTTTTTTAGTCTTATTTTTATAAAAAATACTTAAAAAACATACTTTTCAAAATCCCTCCAAAAGTTAAGTGCCACATCATCAAACTCGTAACTTTGGTTGCCCCAAAACATAAATTTTTGAAAAAAAACTCATTTTTCCTCTAACATACCGAAAAAAGTCATTTTGACCTATCCACATACCAAAACACACTTTTTTTCTTGCACACAACTACTATACTAGCCATTCCAGCCATCTCTGTGCTTGTTCCCATTTGGTGCTGGAGTTTTGGAACATCATGGTGCTCACATGTATTACGAACATGACACCAGCACCAGCGCGTGCTCCTCACTCAAAGAGTGTACATGTTCGTGTTCCTACAGAATTTGCACCAACAACTAGAGGTAGCAATGACATAGATTCTCAAAATGCATGATGTGCAGCTGGAGAGAAGAATATTGATCTTTGGGTCCATGGTGCTTTGTATCCCTTGGATCCAATGGCTAATGTTCATCCTAGATTCCATACTATCTCCACATTTCTACAATTCCTTGGTTGCGGTGAAGATGGACTGCTAGGCTATTGCAAGCGATTGTCCAACCATTCTACATCTATAGCAAATTATTGGATGCAACAATCTCATCACAACCATTTCAAGATACACAGTTTGGAGAGTGCTATACACACTTTTGAAAGTGCTATCAAATCTTTGGATGAGCAAAATAATAGACTCCAACATACAAGGTATCTCTGAAGAAGAAGATGACCAATGAGGATGTAGCCAATACTCTTGGCAATTACCTGCATATAGAAGATGTTATGCCTGCATCCATTTATCATTCATCTACATCAAAGAAAGAGTTGAAAAACACATCTAGAAAGGGATTCATCTACACAAAGTACAACAACATATTTGTCAATTTGGAGAGGCTTCAAAAGGAAATGATTAAATTTTACAAATCCACACTTCAAGGCATATCCATTGTTTTGATAATGACATTCATAGTATTTTTAATAATATAATGTTTGTTATTTGATGTAGATTGTGGTTCCAAACTCAAGTTTGTATTGAAGCTAGACAAATGTCAAATCATAAAGGGATGCCGTATGGAGAGACTTAGTGTGACAGTCATGAATAAGGCTATGGCCCATGCTATTATTGATGATAGTGAAGAATCTACCCATCACTTTACATATAGTGTCCAATCCGAGAAAGATATATGGTGGTTAGGTGCTATTGAAGTACCTAAAGAATCCAATGATGTTCTTACATGGATTTTCAATAGGACCCCATGGATAAGAGAGGTGATAACTTCTCAAATTCATGGTGCCAAAATCAATGTAGAAAGCCTTGGTGATTTTGAAGTAGAGTGGCACTTAGGTGGAGACTTAAAGACTATCAAATGCATGTTAGGGTGCAAACAAGGTGCATCTACTCTCTATCCTTGTCCATATTGCACATGAGGTTATAAACGAACAAAGAGAAAACAAAACAACATAGATGATTTAGTTGATGACATAGATGCAACTCCATCTGCTGAATGGGATACACCTTTAATGAGGTGTCCCATGTTAGGTACACCTAATCGTGACATGTCAGATAAGGATTGGAATCCCATTATTCCATTCCCTTTAGTCAATGTCCACTTTTGCACCTTGCATGCCTTCATGAGAATTTTTGATAGACTATTGAAGCTCCATATAGAATACGCATTTGCCATGAAGCTAGTTGATAAATCTATTCAAACTATAAAGAAACTGGAGGAACTTCTTAATTCAATTGGTTGTCATGGTGGAAATGTAACCCTAGTTGTTAAGAAAGTTGGAGAATCTCAAGATAGCTTGCAACAAGTGTCAATGACAAGGAATAAAGCAAGACATTTTTTTAGAAGAGGTACTAGCACTCAAAATAATGAACGTTATGAGCTGTGGAAAGACCTATGCATGATCACAACAGACAATAACTCTCAAGTTGATCTTTGTAATAAGAGAAAGAAAGTTTGGTCGAGCTTTGATAAGTTGGTAGGCTTAATGGGTCTGACTAGGTCTAGTGCTATTCAACGTCAAATGTTTCAAGAAACATTAGTGGAGTTCACCAAGTGTTTCATTCAATCTTGGGGAGAGAGCAATATAATACACTACATTGTAAGTGTAATCTTCTTCTGCAAGTGTTCATTGCACTTACCTTTTTCCAATATACTTAACAATTTTTAGCATATTTTGTTTGCACATGGAGCTTTTTTCATGCATCGATATGGGTCATTAGAGATTTTCAGTACCCAAGGAATGGAAAAGTCACACTAGAAAGCGAGGAGTGTCTACTTCAAAAACACCCGACATGGTGGTGGCCCAATGCAATCAAACTACATGGAGGAGATGTTTAATTGGTTTTACCGCACTACATTCTCGAGAAAGTTTTTTGTGGAACGACTTAGGGATTCAAAATTGCCAAACTTGCAAGAACGATGCAACACAACATTGCCAGTGAGAATGGAAGTCATTGTTAGGTCCTCTTCATCATGCTCAGTGGCGTGCAAGGAGTCAACGAGAAGGCTCAGCTTGGAAGTAAAGTGAATTCCTTATTTCCCATTATGTGGTAATACCTATGATTATTGTAATCTTGGTTTCAATGTGTTATTATTTAATATATATTATTCTGTATGGTTTTAAACAGGTTTTGTCCATTCTAATGTGAACAAACAGTTTTTTAAAAAACTCTATAAATAGAGAGACCTCACTTCATTTCACACTTTTTGCAACTCAAGAGAATGGCACGCACCAAGCAAACTGCAAGGAAAGATCACATCTTCTTTCCTAGCCCTCATCTAGGGACACAACGCCCACCATGGTTGCAATCTCCCCAAAGACCTCGAAGTGGTTCCTAGAGCACATCTGTGCCTGTGTCACACGATGGCACACCACCTAAGAGCCATTCAGTGTGAGAAAATGAAGTGTCCAATAGACAAGAGTATTACACTCTAGGACGATCAGAGTCCATTTCAGATGATGAGCGACCAACAAGGACACCCATCAAATCAAGACCCAAACAGAAGTTGATCAGAAGGAGTGTACCAGAGAGCGAAGAAGAGTCATCCCCAAACAAGGAAAACAGCAATCAACCACCATGGAATGATATGCAGATTCCAACGAGCCATAGGATGACACATGGAGGTAAGACACTTCCACAAGGAGAAGGGCAAATACCAACAGAGGAGGAAAGAGAGCAAAGTCAACAACCACATACACAACAAAATGTGCAAGATGAAGCTGGCCCTCACATCGTGTACATCAGAGAAAAAAAAACTATCAACCACGACGTCGACCTCAATGCCAGCCAAACATACCTCCCAACACAAGAGCTCCACAAAGATAAAGGAAGCATTGCAGGGCTTTTGCAGAGATACGACACTACCAAAAGTCCGTTGAACTACTCATACCACGAAGAGGTTTTGCAAGGGTAGTGAAAGAGGAACTACAAAGCTACCAAGCAGGTCTAAGAATACAAGGGATAGCACTTGAAGCACTTCAAGAGGCAGCTGAGGCCTACCTCATCTCCATGCTTGAGGACTCTAACGTCTGTGCTATCCATGCCAAAAGAGTAACCATACAACCGAAGGACATTCAGCTAGCAAGAAGAATTAGAGGAAATAACCCATGATGTGTATATTATACCCTATGATAGGCTACTTTGCGATGTAATACAATGGATAATAGAAAATTTTGTTTTGACTTATATTCTTTGTCTCTTTTCTCTCTCTCACTCTCTCTCTCTCTCTCTCTCTCTTTCAGTCAGTTATATATGGATTCAGTTAAACATGCATGCACTTGCCTATTGTTTTGTGACTAGATATGTTCCTTTTCTACCTATTGATGTGCAACATGTCCTTTTCATACCAAAAAACCCCCAGCCACAGAAACATGGGATTCAGCCCTGCAAAATTTTTGGCTGAATCCCGCGTTTCTATGGCTGGGGTTTTTTTGCAATATTTGGTCTTTTGTAAGCATAAAACATATGGTAGAGATGCAATGGTCTAGTTATTAAGAGGTTATACCCTACAGGTAATCATTGTATGCATCAAAAGGTATGGACGAGATCTTTATCTAGTTAAAGCTGAGTTTATACCCTACTGGTAATCTTTGGTCCTGATTCTACCAAAACCAAGTGAAAATCTATAATTACATACTTTCCTATGTTTTGTAGCACCTAAAAAAACATGATAAGGCCAAAAAGCCCCAGCCACAGAAACGTGGGAAATAGCCTTGCAAAAATTTTGCAGGGCTGTTTCCCATGTTTCTGTAGCTGGGGCTTTTTTGGCCTTTTTTATGCATATACTTATACAAAGGACCAAAGGACAATACAAAGACCCCCAATTAGATACAATTTGTGGAGAGAAGGTTCAATTTTTAGCACATTCATGTACAAAACTAGACAAATGATGAAAAAAAAAGTTTGTATTATCAAGACATTACATCGTTTCTCAGTTGCCTTCAATTTCTCTACAACTTTCTTTCTCCTTTGTAGAGATTGAGGAAGCTGGTAAGTCAATACAGATCTTGATATTACATGGGGGTCTTGCATTCCAAGACCCATGGCGATACCTATTTGCCCTAATACTTTTCCTCTAAAATTAAGTCCTAATGTAGTTACAACTAAGGATTTCCTAACCAAAATGACACAATTAGTGCCTTGGGTAATTGTACATAAACACAAAATCTTGCTAAGGGCCTTCAAGCACCAAGTCATGAAGTGCCCATCCGGACTGTAGTCTTTGTGTATGATAACAAAATCATCCTTTGGCAACTTTCCGATGTAGTTTGCCAAGGATGCACCACTCCCACGAGAAGCTCGATCCCCACCAAACCTTGCTGCGAACTTGTCGAGCTCAATTGCTTCCTGTTAAGAACAAATGAGAATTCAAGCTCTTACAATGTTAACTTAAATTATCGATTTATTTAATTCAATTACCACTTACATGATGAAGCTTTTCTTCTTCCTCCCCTCTTCCAGGGGCATCAAGATCAATGCTAGAGTGGGCCATGCCACTCTGCTCTGCTACAGGGGATGTAGGAATTTTTTGCTTCAGTATCCTCTCCCGTGCTGCACTGAACTCCTCCTCCCTAGTAGAATTGTTGTCATCATTTAAAATATCAGCACACACCATTGCTATGGTGTCTTCCACAGAATCCCCAAGTGGGATGGACTTCTTTTCAAGTATGTCAGATGTGTTGTCAAGTGGAACATCTGACATTGTGGAGAAAATACTCAAGCATTCATTTAGACGTAGACCGAATGCCTTCTCAATGTCATGAAGTAAAATAAATTCCTCTCCATCCACAATGATGCTGGAGAGATATTCAAGTTCCACCTCTGGTAATGTGGGCTGAGAGGGGTTGAGATTTGAAGGGGGGGGGCTCCTCCATGCTTGATTGCGCACGTAGTTTATCCTCAACACCACCAGGAAATTCTTGGTGGATTGTAATGCTTTCTTTGGCAAAATTTATGGCCTCTGGTTGAGGCTCATTCTTCTCCTTAACAAAACCCATAGTGACAAGGTTGGGGAGCTCAACAGGTGTAGGTTCGGGCTCCTCATTAATAATAAAATATGTTGTTGCAATGTAGGATAGGTACTTTGTACCCATCCTCTTCTTTTTGTTAAGTTTTTTTACTAATGGCACAGAGTCATCTAGTAAGTGCCTTGTAGTTTTAGCAATTGCCATGAAGCGCTTAAGGCGCTTCATGAAGGCTTCATTGCCTCTGTGTATGTAGAGTAGAAGGTCACATGGAACCCAATTACCCTCATAAGGTGGTATTTCTATAGAGAAACGCAAGATGTAGTACTCAAGGAACTCTATGATTTCCTTGATCACATCAGAGTTCTGTTGAATTGTTTTGTCTAGATCAGGGACTCTAGACAGTAGGTCATACAAGTGGTTTTGACCTTTGAACTCAGTTAATTCCAAGAACTCATTGAAGAGTTCACGTGGACGTTTGGGTTGCAGGGTACTGGAGGATGCGGCAGCCATTGCGCGTGATGCTAGCTTGTGTGCGTACTCTGCAAGTGATTGTAGCTCTTCTTGGTTGCAAAAGTGAGAAATGAGAGAATAAGTGTTACTTTTATATTAGTTTCAAAATTTTAAAGTGAGTGGGACCCATTTAAAAACTAAAACTGATACCTTCAAATAAAACAATCATGCACAGAACTCTCAGAAAAAAAACTTTTGCTCATAAAAAGATTGAACAAAATCATTAACCAGAATAAGATACACGACAACACAATAGAAAAAATAAATTCTCAGAACTTTAAAATTATAATAAATTTCCATTGGAAAAACCAAAGATTTGGCAAATTGTACATGATATTGAGATCAAAAAATTTTACATGCTACATGTCTTACATGTTAAATACATTGTTGCAGACGTAGGATTATAAATGGAACATAGGTTGTGTGTACACTGTAGCACTCAAATAGTTCTTGAGCTATGACAATGAAGGTTGAGTTCCATCCACACTCCATTCAAGGAGGACTTTAATTTTATCCTCCAACCTCTTACCAATCTACAGACAAATAGAAAACTTTAAATGAACATATTTGAGTGTAAGAATTTGTATAAACAAAAGAAGAAATACCATATGCTACTTACCTTATGCCCTTGTATTCTGAACTTTGATTGATCCAGATCCTCAAATCCCATGATTACTAGATGTTCTCTCACGTTGGCAAGAGTCCAATGATGATTTACTGAAATAACTTCCATTTTGTTGTTGGGTAGATTTATCTTAATTTCAAATTAAATTAAAACACCGTCAGAACTTTGTAATGGTATCCATTCACCAAGTTTACACATCCAACGATCATAATAGAATCTAATGTACAATGAAGTACAATGTTTCAAGTATCAAAATCCTATGCCTGTTGCACCAATTTTACAAATGTATCTATCCCCTTTGGTGCATCCTTCTACAAGTCCCCAATTTTCACCTAGCAAACCCTCTACCTGCTCATACGTGATATCTTTTAACATGAACATTGTTGAAGACTCTAGAATTGTGAATATCTAAAATAAATGTACAAAACAATGAACAGGAACACACCAATGTAATCCTATAGATCTTGAAACTCTTGTAAATTTCAAAGAGTTGTGTATGTCCATCACCATCTTATGCTTCAAAGATGTTAATGTCCATACATCAGGTTGCGGCCACTCAAACTTTAAGAGAGAATCTACCTTAATAATCTCTAACTTGCCAAAATCATTTGATGAAGAGGGTACAACATATGTATGTGTGTAAAAGAAAACTCTCTCACATAATAGCTGAGCAGGATGGGCTTGTGGAAAGACTATCGACCCAACATCTGCATGCAATGCTTGGAAAGTACCTGTAAGACTATGAAGTGGTTGCTCTTCCACCAAGGTAGAAGGAAATATGTCTAGAACAAAAAACTACACAACTTAGCTAGGTATATTATGAAATTTGGACAAAAGTCAATGAGTAATACTTACAGTTGATAGGATATCTCATTTTGTTTGAGTTTTCCAATTTCATGGTTGACATTGTGAGCACATGTTGTACAATGGCAACAGTTTCACCATTTTTGAGCTTTTTGAAGCCTAGTAACTTCCCTTTCCAATGAAGATCCAAGTTTCCACGATCTCTCACATCGTGAGGACCAACACCAGAGGGTTGCATGTACACCCATGCACCTTTGCAGAACTCCTGTCCTAACCAAAATCCTTCTGGAGCCTTGATATTGTGACATTTTATTGCGATAACCTCATCTTTTGGACGTCTATGAGATTTAGGTTTCTCCATTAGAGATCAGGCTATGGAAGTGACAGTAGGAATTCAAAGAAGATGATCCATAGAGCAAGAAATGGAGATGCAGGAGCTCCAATGGTGTGCTAGGGAGAGAAAGTAGTGGAAAGAGATGAATTTTTGGGACGTAGGTATGAAAATGTGAGGTTTTGGAGGGAGAAAGTTGCATTTTGAGTTATTTTTGAAAAAGTCACTTTTTTCACTTCAGTTCATGCGCGAATTCTGATTTAGAACCCAAAAATAGCACTTTTGATCCTAAAAAGTGGTTGGGGGACCATTAAATGGTGTTATGATGAGTTTTAAAACTTTTTGAAAATTTTGAATTTTTGGGCCCAAGTAAGTTACGAGATTCCTTTCTCTCTCTAGAGGCAAAACCTAAACATAGGGGAATCCTGTCCCCTCATCCCCCTTCAGCCTAGTGATTTATAGGCTATAGACTGTGTCCATCACCCTCCTCGCATTGGTCCATCACTAATCACTCCTTAATCCAAAAGGCCCATGCAGGGTTCATTTTTTTCCCTAATGCCTTCACTGTTTTGAAGCCTCTCAAACTCTCGTGTAAAGAAGTGATACTAGCTCCATCGTCCGTTGAACTCTATCTCAGCCTCCCATAGATAGGTGCCTTCTCCAAGGGTTCCTGCCACTTCACTGAACCAATGGGAGTTTTTTCTTACTGGCAACGTGTGCCCTTGGGGGGATTTTGAATCGCTATGACATGTAATGCTCTGAATGTCTGTGGCCTTTCCTTCAACTTCTCCTGAATAGGGAGACTTTCAATGTCTACTATCTAAGAGTTGGTGCCTGTCTGGGAGCTCGTTCTTGCAGCCTCGACCATGTTGAGGAAATCGGTCGCCCATTCTATGAGAATATACAAATGAATGTTAACATTGCAAATGGACACAAAGTGGTCATGTGTCCCCGTTGCAACATTAACATGATGAACTGTGAGGTAGTTCATCAGTTAGTTAGTGCTCGTGTGGTTGTGAGTGTGGTGTGGTTAGCAGTTGCAGGGTTCCTATGTGCTACTTGTTGCGAACATTTGTTTTATGTAGGGTACAAGTTTCAAATTATGTAAATACCTTTGGGAAGTCTTCAAATACTTCAAGAAGGCTCATATTATTCATAAAATGTAGCAAAAATACCACGTGAGTTCTAGAACATGGTGAGTCAAATTAGTGAGTCACAAGGGAGCTTCAGTGGTGTCCTAGTGGAAGGTCGATGTGGCTAGTTCTCAAAGTCCATCAATACTTTGCTTATTTGAGCACTTGAGTCATGTAATACCTCCATCCAAGTGTCTACCACGAATTTAGATGTATTAGGAAGGTTTTAGATTAGTTTCCCATGCTATAAAAAGAGGAGAAAAGTCGTGATCTTGTGGGATGTCCAAGAGAGTCATATGTGTATCTCTACACTGCTGTAGTTTTGTATGCAGAGATTGCAGAGCTTGTATCTCCCTCATTATATATCCAAATTACATGTTTGATAGCTCATTGGAAAGCTCTTACTGTCTACGTTCTTCCTGGAAATTTTCATAATCATTGGATGTGTGAGCTGAGAGCAATACTCTCTGCAAGTAGTGTGTGTTCTCTGTTTTTTATCCCTGCTGAAGGTCTCCATTAAACCTCAAACTTGCAGAGGTCATATCTCCATGTGTATGTATCCAAATCATGTGTTCTTTGGCTTGTTAGAAAGCTCTTTAAGTCTACTTGTATTCTGGAAAGTTTCAAAGTCATTGGAGTTGTGAGTTAAGAGCAGTAGTCTCTGCAAGTGATGTGTGTCCTCAGGTTCATCTCTGTTTCAAGGTCTCCATTAAAGCTGCATATTGCAAAGGTCATAGCTCATTGTGTACTTATCCATTTGAGGTGTTCTATATCTTGTTGGAAAGCTCTTAGAGTCTAGGTTATGTGTGTGAAACAGTTTTAGAAAATTCCAAGTGAGTAAAGAGAAATTTGCTCTGCAAGAAAATTGGTCTGTGCATACAAATTTGTGAAAAAGTCAACTAGGTCCTGTTGGGTTTCACCTACTTCTAGCTGTACTTTGGAGATCAATAAACTCCAACATTGGTATCAGAGCAAGTACTTGAAGGCTTGGAGAAGGTTATCATACCTTGACGAAGAATTTGAAGCTATCAAAGAAGCAGTTCATCATCAACACTACACAAAGGTAGAAGAAGATTGCAAGGAGGCATCTGAAGCAACATCCAAGCAAAGAAAGGTGCACATACCTCATTTACAAGGTAAATATTATATTTCTTCTCATCACACACATTGGAAAGGAGGCTTAAAGGAGGAAGCTTAGCATTTGTATTATGGGAGACCAACATGCACAAATAGAGAAGCTTGATAAGACCAATTATCAAGCATGGAAGTTTAGAATCACAGCATACTTGCAAGGTAGAGGCTTGTATGGTTTGATTGACGGCACAGATATCAAACCCACATTACCAGAGGACCCAAATCAGCAACAATTGAGGGAGTTTAGACTTTGGAATGAGAGAGACAAAAGGGTTATATTCATTTTATCACAAAATATTCAAGATTCAATGGTAGGACACATACAAGATCTAGACACAAGTAGAGATGTTTGGCTTGCATTGGAAAGGTTGTATGCTACAGGTACAAGAGCAAGGAAGATTCAACTCAAAAATGAGTTGAATAACATAAAGAAAGATACAAGGACATCGGTCAATGATTACATATTGAAAGTTAAAGAGATTGCAGATCAACTAGGATCAATTCAAGCTCATGTGGAGGACGACGACTTGGTTGCACATACTCTCAACGGACTCAAAGATGATGAGAGATGGAAACCCTTCATTACTTCAGTTTATGTCAGAGGAGAATTACCAGATTTTGATCAACTTATTGCCCTCATGGTCACGGAGGAGATGAATCTAAATGGTTCTACTTCAAATCAAAAAGGATCTCAAGGACAAGCTCTTTATGTAGGATCATCAAGAGGTGGAAACAGAGGTGGAAGAGGTTCAAATAGAGGTGGAGGAAGAAGGAGCGATGATCAAAGGACTTCAAGTGGCTTCTTCAACACAAGAGGAAGAGGAAGATCAAACGCTAGAGGTACGAGAGGCTACTACAACTACAACCAAAGACAAAGGAGTGAAGATAATAAGAACAATTGCTATATATGTGGAAGGTATGGACACTATGCCAAAGATTGTTATCAAAATGAAAATAATCAAGGTGGTAATCAAAGAGGAGGCTATTCAAGAAGAGGTAAACAACAAGGAAATTATGCAGTTGAAGGTAAAAGTGATGATTATGATTCTCTTCTTATGATGAATGTAGAAACTAAGATGAATTGCAATAGCGATGTATGGTATGTAGATAGTGGTTGTTCTAATCACATGTCTCATGATGCTTCATGGTTTTCTAATATGCATAATCCGTCATGTAAAGGTCATGTTGAAACAGGAGATGATACAACACATAAGATTATGCAGGTTGGAGATGTTGTTATGCAGGATAAGAGCAAGAAAAATTGCTTGAAGGATGTACTTTATGTGCCAACGATCACTAAGAATTTGATGTCGGTTGGTCAAATGGTAGAAAAAGGTCTACAAGTGAGATTTAATCATGCAGGTTGCTTCATTGAGGATCCAAAGCAAAGGAGGTTAATTGCTAGAGGTCAAAAACAAGGTAGATTGTTTACATTCAAGGTAAACCCAAATCATACAAACTATTTCTCTTATGGTATGCATCGAATAGCAGAGCTTGATCTATGGCACAAAAGGATTGGACACATGAATGTACACAGGTTAAAGGAGCTATCAAAGAAGAGGATTGTTGAAGGATTACCTGATCTTACTAAGCAACATATGGTGCATCTTTGTGAAGCATGTCAAATGGGTAAGCAGAGTAGACAACCTTTCAAGCATTCAAGCTATGTAAGTGATGGTTTGCTAGATCTCATACACACAGATGTGTGGGGACCTACTAAAGAGGCATCCTTGGTTGGTAATAAGTACTATGTATCATTCATTGACGATCATAGTAGAATGACATTTTTGTATTTTATTAAACATAAGAGTGAGGTCTTTGATTGTTTCAAGAAGTTCAAATCATATGTCGAAAAGCAAACAGGAAGGTATATTAAGAAGCTAAGATCCGATGGAGGAGGAGAGTATTTCTCTCAAGCTTTTACTAATTTTTTGTATGATGAAGGTATCAAAAGAGAAGTTACATGCAGGTATACTCCACAACAAAATGGAGTCGCAGAAAGAAGAAACAGAATCATAGCAGAAGCATCTAGAAGCATGCTTAATGATATGTGTTTGCCTAATTATTTTTGGGCTGAAGCTGTTAGCACAAGTGTTTACATTATGAATAGAGTTCCGACTGCTGGAGTTCATCATTTGACACCATATGAGGTATGGCATGGAAGGAAACCAAGTGTAAGTCATTTGAAAGTATTTGGCTGTGTATGTTATGTACATGTACCTAGTGAGGTGAGATCTAAACTTGATGCGAAATCAGAAAAATGTATATTTATTGGTTATGCAGATACTCAAAGAGGATATAGATGCTATAATCCTCATACCAATAAGGTTGTTGTGTCAAGAGATGTAAAATTTGATGAATCACTTTCATGGTATGCAGATAAGAATTGTTTGCAGGTCATGGATGAAAATGAAGAAGGTGTGGTTGAAGGAGATGAATGCATAGTTCAACCATCAGGAAGTTTAAATGATGAAAGGAGTGGTTTAGATGAAGAAAGAGGATCAGCTTTCAATGGAAGATTAAGGCAAGAGTCACCTCCAAGTGTTAAAAGTAAAGGTAAACTCAAACTTGTTGAAGTTAATGATGAAGGAGAGGAAATTAGTGATGTATGTGAGTATGGAGAATCATCAAAGGTTCCTAATAAGAAAGGAAGAGCATCTACATTGGAGGTAAGAAGAACTTCAAGAGTAAGTAAGCAACCTCAAAGGTATACTTATGAATCTTTCATGAATACTCATTATGCTTTTATGACAAAAGTTGAGCAGGAAAATGAACCCACATGTTATGATGAGGCCAAAGGAGATGAAAAGTGGGAGAAAGCAATGAGAGAAGAAATGGAAGCACTACATGATAACAAGACTTGGAATTTAGTTCCAAGTACACCAAAGCAAAAGGTAATTGGTTGTAAGTGGGTTTTTAAGATTAAAAGAAATAGTGATGGTAGTGTGTCTAGATATAAGGCTAGACTTGTAGCAAAAGGATATAATCAAACTCAAGGTGTGGACTATGAGGAAACATTTAGTCCAGTAGCAAATATGGCAACGGTGAGAACTTTGTTGGCTTTAGCTGCAAGTAAGAGGTGGAATATATATCAACTCGATATAAAGAATGCCTTTCTTAATGGTGAGTTAAATGAAGAAGTGTATATGTCACAACCAGATGGTTATGTGGATGCAAAATGTCCTAATCATGTATGCAGGTTAAAGAAGGCATTGTATGGTCTTAAGCAGGCACCAAAGGCATGGAATGCAAGGTTGGTAAAGTATCTTATGCTGCAAGGATACACAGCGAGTCATGCTGATCCTTCACTTTATGTAAAACATGTAGATGGCATGTGTGTCTATGTATGCATTTATGTGGATGACTTGTTGATTACAGGGAATGATGCAAAAGCAATTGATGAGATAAAAGGTAATTTGGGAAAGGAATTTAAAATTTCAGATCTTGGTTTGCTCAGATACTTTCTTGGGATTGAAATTGTGTATAGCGATGAAGGTATGTGGTTGATACAAAGAAAGTATATATGTGATATGCTGAAAAGGTTTGGTATGCAGGAATGTAAATTTGTTTCTACTCCAATGGAATGTAATGTAAAGCTAAGCGCAAAGGAAGGAGATGAGTTGCATGATATGAATGTATATAGATCCATGGTAGGATCTTTGATTTATGCAACAAAAACTAGACCTGATATATGTTATGCAGTGGGAGTATTGTCACAGTTTATGCATGAACCTAGAGTACCTCATATGCATGCAGCGAAAAGAGTGCTTAGGTATTTGAAAGGTACCATGAACGAAGGATTATTTTATAGTCATGATGCTGATCTAACTCTTAAAGTATTTAGTGATGCAGATTGGGCTGGAAGCAAAGATGACAGAAGATCCACAAGTGGATATGTGGTAATAGCAGGAAACAAGACATTAACATGGAGTTCAAAGAAACAGCCTACAGTTGCTTTATCTTCTACAGAGGCTGAGTATAGAGGTTTAGCATTGGCTACTACTGAGGTTATGTGGTTTAAAAAGTTGTTTCATGACTTGAATGTGCAGGTTGATGTACCACTGATATATGGGGATAACTTGAGCAGCATTCATATGACCTCAAATCCTATTTTTCATGCTAGAACAAAGCATATAGAGGTTCACTATCATTATGTTCGAGAGAAGGCCATGAACAATGAAGTGCAGGTTTCTTTTGTTGGAACAAAGGATCAAGTTGCAGATATCTTCACCAAATCCTTGGATGGACCAAAGCTTCAAAGATTCAACTATATTCTTGGCATGAAGGAAATACCCTTTGAAACTTGAGGGGGAGAATGTTGCGAACATTTGTTTTATGTAGGGTACAAGTTTCAAATTATGTAAATACCTTTGGGAAGTCTTCAAATACTTCAAGAAGACTCATATTATTCATAAAATGTAGCAAAAATACCACGTGAGTTCTAGAACATGGTGAGTCAAATTAGTGAGTCACAAGGGAGCTTCAGTGGTGTCCTAGTGGAAGGTCGATGTGGCTAGTTCTCAAAGTCCATCAATACTTTGCTTATTTGAGCACTTGAGTCATGTAATACCTCCATCCAAGTGTCTACCACGAATTTAGATGTATTAGGAAGGTTTTAGATTAGTTTCCCATGCTATAAAAAGAGGAGAAAAGTCGTGATCTTGTGGGATGTCCAAGAGAGTCATATGTGTATCTCTACACTGCTGTAGTTTTGTATGCAGAGATTGCAGAGCTTGTATCTCCCTCATTATATATCCAAATTACATGTTTGATAGCTCATTGGAAAGCTCTTACTGTCTACGTTCTTCCTGGAAATTTTCATAATCATTGGATGCGTGAGCTGAGAGCAATACTCTCTGCAAGTAGTGTGTGTTCTCTGTTTTTTATCCCTGCTGAAGGTCTCCATTAAACCTCAAACTTGCAGAGGTCATATCTCCATGTGTATGTATCCAAATCATGTGTTCTTTGGCTTGTTAGAAAGCTCTTTAAGTCTACTTGTATTCTGGAAAGTTTCAAAGTCATTGGAGTTGTGAGTTAAGAGCAGTAGTCTCTGCAAGTGATGTGTGTCCTCAGGTTCATCTCTGTTTCAAGGTCTCCATTAAAGCTGCATATTGCAAAGGTCATAGCTCATTGTGTACTTATCCATTTGAGGTGTTCTATATCTTGTTGGAAAGCTCTTAGAGTCTAGGTTATGTGTGTGAAACAGTTTTAGAAAATTCCAAGTGAGTAAAGAGAAATTTGCTCTGCAAGAAAATTGGTCTGTGCATACAAATTTGTGAAAAAGTCAACTAGGTCCTGTTGGGTTTCACCTACTTCTAGCTGTACTTTGGAGATCAATAAACTCCAACACTACTTGGGGTGGTGGGTGCAGTGTGGATACAATTAGTAGGCAGAGGTGGTTTTAAAATGGGATCAGGTGGTTTGTTAAAAAGTTTGGGCTGCCAAACACAGTGGATGGCTTTCTCTTTTGATTTTGTGGAGACTCTAGAAGGCTTTATCAGAATGTCTACTTGGAAATGAGGCTTTTTAGGGACCCATTTACAAGTGATTTTGCCTGTGCTCATGGACGAATATGTGTTTGTGTGTGTTGAATAAGAATGGGTATCACATGTTCACGTGAGTGAATCATGTTGTATATGGTGTGGTTTCTATGTGGCTATTTGAGCCCACAAGCAAGCCTTAGGCACCCAAATTTTTCTTGATTGTGGGTCAGCCTTCATTGACTTCTTGGGTACCCAGATAGTCATTACTTTCATAGAAGAGTTGTTGAAAGACTTCTTATTAGTGTCCTGGCATTGATCACTGATATGAAGTTGACCTAGTGGTTGTGGCTCAACCGCGACAGGATGCTCGCCTTTCTGCACCCACACTTGTTTCGGTGGCTGAGACACCTTGCTTCGTACTTTCCATTGGCTTCAAGCATATGTCATCTACTTCTTCTGTGTTTGGTACTCCTTTGGTTGTTGTGTCTCTACCACTTTTGGAAAAGAAGGGAGTTCCTTCATCTCCTTGAATTCTTTGTTGAGAAAATCATCCCTCTGGATCACATAGTTTTGGACAAGAATAGCATCATCATCTTCATGTGTACTCCTGGAAGGACCAGGAGTGTGTGCCTTTCCTACTTCCTTGAGTGCTTCATTTTCTAACTCATTTGTAATGCGGTTCTAATTGACCCAGACCTGAAGAAGTCCATTCTTAGGTTTAGGTTGATTGCGTGATCATAGATCGAGTCTTGACTGAAGACAAAAGGCTCAGTGAGGTACTCGCCTAGACACACTAACACCTTAACTGTCATAAAAACTTCATGGATGTAGAGGGGAAGCTCCACCTCACCCACACAAGGGGTTCCCACACCTCCCAATCCTATGAGATATGCTTCTACAGGATTGACACTTAAGGTCAATGCCTGACAGTAAGAAAGTTTAACAGCACTAGTGAATGCACGTGAGTCAATTAGGGCCCGTACAGTCCTTTCACTATTTCCTTGTCCTATCTCTACGGTCAAAAAAGGATGTCGGTCACTTATTCTATGGGAACTTACACCTGAGACTTTGCACATAGCCATATTATATCCTAGATCTGCATAGGCATCTGTCCTAGGCTGATCTCTACCCAGTCTTCTCAATTTCATTTTTCGGATGTTCTCCAATGCTTCTGCCTATGCTTCTCCTCGAATTCGTTTCTCTTCTTCCTTATGTTTCTTGGCAGTGTTGAGTAAATTTAACATCTCCTTCGTGAGGGGTTCCTGATATAGCTTGACTCTGCATCCACTGATGTAACTTGGTAGAATGTCACCTTCTAGAGTGGCTAGTTGAACTACTCCACTCGTGGAGATCCTATTGATAATCATTGGTCCATAGCCTCTCTTCTCTAATTTCCATGCATGTTGCTTCAAGGTGTAGACTAAAACTAAGTCTCCTGCTTTCAAACCCTTATCCTTCACATGTGCATAACAATATGGTTTTTTTCTTTTCTTGGCTGCACAAATTCCTATTGTAGCTCTTAATCTTGTTTTACCTAGTCGTTCAAGGTCAAAGATTCTAGAGGAGAGCCGATGGCCTGTCGAGTCATGTTCTTGTGCTACTTTCAATGTAGGTATCAAGAAGTCCAATGGTAGCACTGCATTTTGGCCAAATACCATCTGAAAGGGTGTGGCTTGGAGTATCGTTTTATAGGCAACTCTGTATGCCGAAACAGTGTGGTGTAGCTGTTTGTCCCAATCAGAGCATTTATTATTCACTAATTTGGTGAGCACATTGCATAGAATCTTATTTGTGCTTTTGGCTTGCCCATTAGCTTGTGGATGATAGGGCAGACTTCTTGTGTATCACCAAGAACTCTTGAAGAAGATTTTCGATCACTTCATTCAAGAAGTGAGTCACTCTATCACTTACTAGCTCTATAGGTAGCCCGTATCTTGTGAACACATTCTCAAATAGGAACTTAGCTGTCATTTGAGCATCGTTCTTTGTTGTAGCTTTCCCTTCTACCCACTTGGTTAGATAACCTGTGGCCACGATGATGTACTCCACATGGGAACTCTTAGCAGGGGGATTAATATGACCTACAAAGTCTATTCCCCACTTAGATAATGCACGTCCACCCATCATAGGTTTCAAAGGCATCTCATCTTTGCGTATAGGATATTGCGTTCGTTGACACACATCACACCTCTTCACATAGGTATGTGCATCCATGTGAAGGGTTGGCCACCACAAGCGTGCAAATAGGATTGCCTTAATCACCCCGTCTGGTCCAAAATGTCCTCCTGCTACACCGTGGTGAGCAGTTTTCAAGATCTTCAGATATTCGCTCTCATGGACACATAATCTAAGGTAACTATCTTTACCACGCTTGTATAAGTTATCTACAATGATAGTATAGTCTAAAGGTTCTTGTTCTAAACTTCTTTGCCTAGTGAAGGTCATATCTTGAGGGAATGTTTTCGTCCTCAAAAAGGCTACTAATGGTTCACTCCAATCTGGTACTAGAGACACTTGGTATAGAGTAGCGTGCTCTACAAGTTGTTTACTGGGACACACTAGGCATTCTTCACACAAATTATGTACATCTGCTACCATAGTAGGCCAATGCACTCCAAATCTCCTTAGTGTCTGTAAAGTTCATTGCTTAGAGTAGTGTTGCTCTAATGCACCCACATGTGCTAATTGCAACCACTTCACGTACTCATCCTCTTCCACACAACAAGCCAATATCTGTTGGTCGGTATGTTTGTACATACTCCCTGCCATGATATGGTACTTTTGGGCTTTTACTACCTCCCTATCTTGAGTGGTTATTACTGAGTGGTTAGGACCGAATGTCAATACTGGCACTAATGTCTTAGCCCACTGAGTTACAACTTCCAAATTAAACAAGTAAGCATCAGGAAGGTCATCTGATACTCCTTGTGGGGCCTCTCCAAATGTGTGCCTAGAGAGATGGTCTCCTCTCAGATGAGTCTTGCCTTTCCTCACCAATACCTCAAAGTCATATTACATTAGTAAGAGAAACCATCTTACTAATCAGAATGTCTACTTGGAAATGAGGCTTTTTAGAGACCCATTTACAAGTGATTCTGCCCGTGCTCATGGACGAATATGTGTTTGTGCGTGTTGAATAAGAATGGGCATCAGCTATTCGCGTGAGTGAATCATGCTGTATATGGTGTGGTTTCTGTGTGGCTATTTGAGCCCGCAAGCAAGCCTTAGGAACCCAAATTTGTCTTGATTGTGGGTCAGCCTTCATTGACTTCTTGGGTACCCACATAGTTGTTACTTTCGTAGAACAATTGTTGAAAGACTTCTTATTAGTGTCCTATCATTGATCACTAATATGAAGTTGAGCAAGTGGTTGTGGCTTGACGACAACAGGATGCTCGCCTTCCTGCACCTATAGTGTTTCAGTGGCTGAGACACCTTGCTTCGTACTTTCCTTTGGCTTCGGGCATATGTCATCTACTTCTTGTGTGTTTGGTACTCCTTTGGTTGCCGTGTCTCTACCACTTTTGGAAAAGAAGGGAGTTTCATCCTCTCCTTGACTTATTTGTTGAGAAAATCATCCCTCTGCATCACATACTTTTGGACAAGAATAACATTGTAATCTTCATGTCTACTCCTGGAAGGACCAAAAGTATGTGCCTTTCCTAGTTCCTTGAGTGCTTCATTTCTAACTCAAGTGTAATGGGGTTGTGATTGACCGAGACCTGAAGAAGTCCACTTCTTAGGTTTAGGTCCACTTCTTAGGTTTAGGTTGACTATGTGATCATAGATCCAATCTTGACCCAAGAGAAGAGGCTCAGTGAGGTCCTTTTCTTGACACACTAACACCTTAACTGTCATAAAAACATCATGGTGTAGAGGGGAAGCTCCACCTCATCCACGCAAGGGGTTTCCACACCTCCCAATCCTATGAGATATGCTTCTACATGATTGACACTTAAGTTCAATTCTTGATAGTAAGAAAGTTTAATAACACTAGTGGTTGCACATGAGTCAATTAGGGCCCATACAGTCCTTGCACTATTTCCTTGTCCTATCTCTAAGGTTACAAAAGGACGTCCGTCACTTATTCTATGGGAACTTACACCTGAGACTTCGCACATATCCATATGATATCCTAGATCTGCATAGCCATCTGTCCTAGGCTGTTCTCTACCCAGTCTTCTCAATTTCATTTTTTGGATGCGTTCCAATGCTTCTGCCTGTGCTGCTTCTTGAATTCGTTTCTTTTCATCCTTACGTTTCTTGGCAGTGTTGAGTCGATTTAACATCTCCTCCGTGAGGGGTTCATGATATAACTTGACTCTACATCCACTGATGTAACTTGGTAGAATGTCACCTTCTAGAGTGGCTAGTTGAACTGCTCCACTCATGGAGATCCTATTGATAATGATTGGTCCATAGCCTCTCTTCTCTAATTTCCATGCATGTTGATTCAAGTTGGAGAATAAAACTAAGTCTCCTGCTTTGAAACCCTTATCCTTCACATGTGCATTAAAATATACTTTTTTTCTTTTTTTGGGTGCATAAATTCTTGCTACAGCTCTTAATCTTGTTTCACCTAGTCATTCAAGGTCAAAGATTCCAGAGGAGAGCTCGTGGCGTGTCCAGTCATGCTCTTGTGCTACTTTCAATGTAGGTATCAAGAAGTCCAATGGTAGCACTGCATTTTGGCCAAATACCATCTGAACGGGTGTGGCTTGGAGTATCATTTTATAGGCAACTTTGTATGCCCAAACAGCGTGGTGTAGTTGTTTGTTCCAATCAGGGCGTTTATTATTCACTAATTTGGTCGTCACATTGCGTAGAATCTTATTTGTTCTTTCGCCTTGCCCATTAGCTTGTGGATGATAGGGGACAGACTTCTTGTGTATCACCAAGAACTCTTGAAGAAGATTTTCAATGACTTCGTTTAGGAAATGAGTCCCTCTATCACTTACTAGCTCTATAGGTAGCTATTATCTTGTGAACACATTCTCAAATAGGAACTTAGTTGTCGTTTGAGCATTGTTCTTCGTTGTAGCTTTCACTTCTACCCACTTGGTTAGATAATTTGTGGCCACAATGATGTACTCTGCATGGGAACTCTTAGCTGGGGGATTAATAGGACTTACAAAGTCTATTGCCCACTTAGAGAATGCACGTCCACCCATCATAGGTTTCAAAGGCCTCTTATCTTTGCATATAGGATACTGAGTTTGCTGGCACACATCACACCTCTTCACATATGTATGTGCATCCATGTGAAGGGTTGGCCACCACAAGCCTGCAAATGGGATTGCCTTAATAACCCGGTCTCATCCAAACTGTCCTCCTGCTACACCCTAGTGAGCAGTTTTCAAGATCTTTAGATATTCGCTTTCATGGACACATAATCTGAGGTAACCATCTTTATCACACTTGTATAAGTTATCTCTAATGAGAGTATAGTCTAAAGCTTCTTGTTATAAACTTCTTTGCCTAGTCAGGGTCATATCTTGAGGGAATGTTTTCGTCCTTAGAAAGGCTACTAATGGTTCACTCCAATCTAGTACTAGAGACACTTGGTACAGAGTAGCATGCTCCACAAGTGGTTTAGTGCGATAGAGTGGGCATTCTTTACACAACTTATGTACATATGCTTCCATAGTAGGCTAATGCACTCTGAATCTCCTTAGTGTCTATAAAGTTAATTTCTTAGAGTAGTGTTGCTCTAATGCACCCACATGTGCTAATTGCAACCACTTCTCGTACTCATCCTCTTCCACACAACAAGCCAGTATCCCTTGGTCGGTACTATCTTGAGTCATATTCCATTAGTAAGAGAAACCATCTTACTAATCTACTTGTATTGCATTGCTTGTTTACCAAGTACTATCTTGACAATTATGTTCTCACATTCTTCCGTCCACTCAAAGTTAGTCAAAATGGAGTACAGGGGTTTTGCAATGATTGCATACATATGAATGAATCGGTGATAATAGCCACAATGCCCCATGAAAGCCTGTACTTCTTTGAGGTTCCTTGGCCTAGGTACTAGCTCTGCAATAGCTCTCACTTTCTTCTCATTTGTGGATATGCCATTCTTTGACACTATGTGTCCTAGAATCTTGCCTTGCCTGACCATGAAAACACACTTTTCTAGGTTCAGGCAGACTTGATATTCTCTACATTTGTCAAAGATTTGCCTGAGTTCAGGTATATGTGTTTGTCTAATATTCGAATGAGCACATAGATCATCAACATAGTCTTCCAAATTCTTCCTCAAGAATTCTTTAAGCACATGGCACATCAGCCTCTGAAAAGTGGTTGGCCCGTTGGTAAGACCAAATGACATTACTCGAAAGGCAAATATGCCCCACTCTGTGGCAAAAGCCATCTTATGCTGATCTTCTGGAGCAATGGCTACTTGATTGTAGCCGAAAAATCTATCGAGGAAGCTATACACTTCCTTGCCTGCTACTCGTTATAGTAGATGCTCGGTAATTGGAAGCAAATAGTTATCTCGAATTGTGGCTACATTAACCTTCTTCAAGTTAATGCATACACGCAGCTTTCCATTCTTCTTGGGCACCACTACAATGGGGGATACCCACTCAGTGTTCTGAATTTCATAGATGAATCCAGCTTCCACCAAGCGATCTATCTCTTCTTTGATCTTGGCTGCATAATTATCATTATATGTGTATGGCTTTTTCTTAGAGGGTCTGGCATATGAGGTCATGGGGATAGTGTGTGAGCATATGTCAGGGTCTACACCTTTCAAATCTTTATATTTCGAAGCCAATACATCTCTGTATTCTCTTAGCAGAGCTATCAACTCATGCTCTTCTTCTTCTGTCAGGTCATGTCCTATGTAAGTGCATCTCTCTTTTCCTTCTTCTATGACAACAACTATTTTCTTGGCGGTTTCTTTGTTATCATAGGCTCTCCTGATTGTGCCTCACATTTAGGCATTCTTATCATGACTCTCCTATCATCTATTTCATACTTCTTAAAGTTTTCAGGGACCTCAAACAAGGATTCTTCCTCTTCTAGTGTGACTTCTCTCTTCTTTATTTTCTTGCCTTCATTCTTAGGGGTCACTTCTATGGTTAACCTTACATCATTTGTGAGCTCTTCATATCTCTGAGGGTGAACTTTTACTTCATAGAAGTATTCTTCATCTCATGCAAACGGTGGGTCCATAATGATTGACTCTAGATCGGAGTCACTTGCATCCTCGAATGCATCAGTGCTAGGTTCACATTCTTCAAAAATCGAATCACCCATGATTGGCTCTATTGAGAAGACTGAAATTTCATAGCCATCCTCAACACAGTGGGGTTTCCATTGTTCTTCATTGATGGCTACATCCATTGTTGCTAGAATTTCCGCCCAGCCATGAGGTTCAGATTCTTCATCAGGAAATACTATAGGTGCATAGGCTGGGGCTTGAATTGATCTACGGGTTTCCTTCACACCTATCTCTTTGGCTTTTTCTCTCTTCTCTTCTTCTACTGCTACTTTACACATTCACAAATGAGTGTCTTCATGCATCGATGAGGATCCTGATCCTATGGAATGCACTAACTCTATATCATCCTTGGCTCTATGGATGGGATTCCATTGGATGAGGGGTACATCTCTATGAGAGTAATCCTTGAGATTAACTTTGGTCCTGACACCTAAGTGTTGCAAGTAGAGAGAATTGGTTCCCCAATCCTGTACCACTTGCAACTCTTGCATAAATGGTCTTCCCACAATCATCTCATATGCATGATTTTTGCTAAAGTCACATATAGCAAAAGTATGCTCAAACTCAACACCACATGTAGTGAGAGTTATTCCTTCTAGCAGTCCCAAGGGTCTCTCAATGTGACCATATTCAATTTCATTCTAGTTGGCCTGAGTGCTCGTTTACCCTAATGCTTCCATAGGGAAGTAGTGGCAATTGCAACTCCTTCACGTGAGTCCAATATTGCCTTGGTTGTGTACCCCTGATGGGTAATGGGAAGATAGGTGTTTCCTTCTTCTCCTTCACTCATGTCTCCTATCTTGTCAAGGGTATTTCTGGCACTGTTCTATGAGATTCGACTTGGGAACAAGGTTTTGCTACTTCTAGCACTTGATTGGCTACATGCTTCCATAGTTCTGGCCTAATCTTGAGTAACTCTTCGAAAGTGAGATTGCACTGCACTTTAGTGTTTTTCACTAGCTCTGTGTTCCTAGATATGACTGAGTCTTCGTTTCTTACCATGACTGTGGGAGCTCTCATGCAAGTAGACTGAGCTTCCCATGGGTCTGTGAAATGGGGTAGTTCATGTAAAGAATTAGACTCAAAGTCTAATTTCTCCTGAGATTGGGCACTCTCTTGCTCCTCATAAATAGAAGGAATGTCCTGTGGGAATTGATCATGCATGTCATCCACAGGCTCAATGGGAGGAGGAACTTCACTCTCTTTAGCCCATTTCTCATCTTGAATCTCTTGTAGGAATTCTGGAGAGTACCAATTCATAGAAGAAGATGTATCTGGTTCTGTGGAGTTAGGCACATAAGCTTCCTCGGTAGGAAGGCTTATCCTTTCACTTGCCTTGTCCTTATCTTAAGAGGCACGGTCCTTTTTTGATTGTGCAATTAGCCTCTCCAGTCTTTCTAGTAGTCCATCAAAGTGCAACTGCGTCTTAGATGAGCTAGAGAAGTTAAAGAGGCAACTGGCTTCAAACATGGTTTGTGCCAATTCCACCATCTTAGCACAAATTTTAGTTCGTTTAAGCTCTAGTTTGGCTCTAGGGTAACAGTTTTCATGATCCGTTACATTTGGCCCTTCTTGGATTTTGGCATAATATGCCTTAAGCATCATGCTTAGGTCCTCCGGAGTGGGATCTGCTAAGACTGATCCTACTCCAGGGGGTGGTGGGCTTGTGTGAGGTGGGTTGGATGGTGGTGGATTGGATGGAGATGGGAGTGTTGGTGGTGGAGTAGTGTGAGAGGGAGTTTGAGATGTGAGTTCAATTATCTTGGCTTTCATTTTTCTCTTAGACTTTCCTCGAGTTCACTCATCTTCTTTGCCCACTGCCTTTTCATTCTCTCGCAGCTATCCTTCAAAGATTTAGTCCTCTTCTTAGTCATGATCTCAGTTTCACTAACCTCAGAACTCTTTTCCGGCCCTAAACCTTGGTTTTGTTGTAAAGCTTGAGCTCTAATGACCACTTGCACTGGTGTAGTGGAATCTACACTTCCTGTAGAGTCTACGACTAACCCAATAACATTGATAGGAGTGATTTTTGATACGTTGTTGGGGTTCTTAGGACAATCTCGCAAGAGATGTTCTTTCCCACAATTAGGACAAAAACCATGTATCATTAAAGATTGGGTTTGTGTAGGTGCACGCATAGGGCAATCACGAATAAAGTGATCTCCCTGACATTGGTAGCATGGTCCTCTACGAAATGGGGGTCTTACCTGCTTAGGTTGAGGCATAGAGTTGGGATTTGTGTACATGACATTTTCATACTCCAACTCCCAACTAGAGCCACTTGGATCTTCATAGTAATATGACTCATTCTGCTACGATGATTGCATGTAGTAAGCCTATGGGCTATCAATATGAGTAGAGTCAAAACTATGATCACTAGGGTCACTTTCTGAAAGCAATGGTGTCACTGGCACTATGGCTCTATTCAGGTTCTCTTCTGCAGCTATGTACTTCACTGGAATCACATTGGCTGGGGTGGGAGGTTGTTGAGCTAATAGAGGCTGAGGCCTTTGTTGGGCCTGATGTGGTGGTTGGTAGGGTTGCTAAGGCCTAGCATACTGCTGAGGTGGTACTAGTTCTGGTATCTTCCTTGTTGAGGGTATGGTTGTGTGTTTGGTTGCGTAACTGCTTGCTTATTGTATGGACAGTCTTGCGCTGTGTGATTAGTGTATCTCCACTCTATGGTGCAATATTGGCTACTAGGATTCACTTGGGGTTGAGCCATAATGGGACATACATTTGCCATATGGTCACCTCCACAAGTACAACATCTTTTCACTGGGCAAACCTTGGTATTTGTTTGCTCGATACTCCTAATTTCTGAGCTACCTTCTCTGCCAGCTCCTCAATAGATGTGGATTGCATGGAAGTGAGGCTAGTAGAACTATCTGAATCTTTGTAGATTTTTGAAAGCTCTAATTCCTCCCCTAGGTTATCCTCGATGTCGATGCACATGCATACACACTCTTCTATGGTTCTTGTCTCCTTCAAGTAAACATATGATCTCAATTTGGTACTTAGCAGTCCATCTAGGAATAAAGCCACTTGTTTGGCTGGTGTGGGTAACTCAGGAATAGGACATCTCTCTAGATATTGCTTAAATCTTCTTTGTACAAGTCTAACGGTCTCTTGAGTTGTCTGCTTAAAGCTGTGACTGAGTGTGGAAGTATTATGCCTTATGCCACTCTTAGAGAATTCAGTGATGAAAGCCTCTAGAAGTTGGTCTATGCTCTTGAATTGTCTCTCATTTAGTGGTTGAAACCATGCAAGGGTTGTGTTCCTAAGGGTTAGACCAAAATCATTCTACTGCGTGAATAGGTCCTCAACTTGTTCAGCTCTCAAAACTTGCCTAAACTCTGCCACATGATCATATGTGTCTCGTGTGCCATCCAACTAATTCTTCATGGACTTAACCAGCTGGGTTGGCCTCAAGGTTCTACTGTGTTCCCTAGGCCTTGGCAAAGTAAAATCATCAGCATTTCTTTGGTTTCCTAGGGCTCTAGGTCTCTCAGTTGCCACTCTATCCGTCTTTGTTCTCATCCTTTCTCTTCCCAAGGCTTTGGCAAAACTTACCTCAGGCTTGTCTCTACTTCTATCCCTTTGACCTCCATGATCTTGGGATGTTCCAGCTCCTTGGTGGCCACAAGAGACATTAGATCTTGGTTGGGGAAAAATAAATTCACCCTTCCAAGTGTAGGCATGCCTATGATGCTCTATGACCACAAAGATCCTCTCTGAAGTAATGTCTAAATAGGTTACTTTGCCTGGCTATTAGGATCTTTGAACTCATAGATTTTGATCGTTCCTACCTCATTCAGTTGATCAGGCTTATACCTCCAAAAGGCTTCATCGATCTCTCCATTTAAGAGTAGATCTATGCTCTTATTGTCCTGGGGAACCCACTCTGGTGTGATAATTCTAGTGAGGACTAATTTGTCGCGGGGTGTTTTAGGCTCTCCACCTATGTTCCCTTGCTCTAGGTCACCTATGTCCCTTTCTGGGATCACATTACCAAATTCATCTATCCTATCTGGGTAAGTGCTGACCACATACATGATTCCTTCATGTCCAGGTATGCACCATTTTGCAAACTTGACTACTGGATGTTTGAGTCTAATGGGTTGGCTAGGGTTTTTAATTTAGACCATGGCTCTTCTTAGGCCATCCTCATAGATGCAAGCACCTAATCGGTTGGTCCTAAGGTACTCCAATTGAGTCTTTTAGGGACCTTCAACCTTTTGTAAGTAAGCCACACATGAACTCCTTGGGTTGCTCCACACCTTGAGACATCTCTAATTTGCTAGTTTCAGAGCTAAGATAGTGTGAATAATTGCTCAGCTATTGGGCCCAAGACCTAGCAGTGTGATTAACACTAACCTCTGAAGACCTAAGGCTTTGTCTATCTCTCCCTAGGTGTCATCCTGATCTAAGGTTCATATGCCTTAGTGAGCAATCCCAATTTTTACCCAAGGTACAACCTCGTTGCATATCAATTTGTATCAGTCACTTGGTTACTTTCTTTTAGGTGGTTCTTATGTTTATTCTCTAATTTGATATCACGTCGTTAGGAATATTTGAGTGATTTTCTACACTTTAAGTTGATCGCACCACGTTAAATTTTTTTCCTTTAAAGTTATCGATCACAAAGAGATTATGTTTCAGCTTGAACTTGAGTGCTTAGGTAGTCTTCAACTTGATAGATGCCTATCATCTCCCTATCTTACCTCTAGCACGACTCGCACTTAGCCTAAGCTAGGAATTGACAAAGGGAGTTGAGAATAATCCAACCTCACTTGCTCATCCCTTGCTCTTTGGTGCTCAAGAACCCTGTTCTCAAGCTTGCAGAATGCCCTGCTTTGGATGCCCTCTAGTGCTCTCAATTGACCTGTAAACTCCCCAAAGTTAGCTCAAGATTTAAATTCAATTCACACAACAGAGCATTTTCCTTCATGTAACTCACAAATCGAATTGCCTTTTGCCTTTATGGAAAACAATCCTAAAGATCCCTCAGTTTTCCTACCCCAAGGTGTGGTCAACTTCAAAATACCCTATTTATAACTCCCCATATCAGTTTTACAATGAGCCTAAGATCACTCCAAACGGATTTTGTATGAGGAAGTTATGACTATTCAAGGTTTTGGGGTCAAAACAGGGTTCAAACAGGCTAATAGACAAACATGATTTTTCTCAAATTACTAGTGTAGGGACCTCACAAAGTGCTAATTACTTGATAAGTTTGCCCCAAATTTACCCCAAAAATTTGGAATAAAAACCGTAAGAAATTTTGTGAAAAATGCCAGTCAATCCCAATCGACAGGTCAGTCAATCCCGATTGTCAGAGATGTCCGTTGGGCCTGTCAATTGCGATCGACACCTCAGTCATGATTGATGGTGTCAATCGCGATCGAGAGAGTCGATCGTGGGGTCTGTCAGTCGTGATTGATGGTGTCAATCGCGATTGAAACTTTTTTCGCAAAATCCGGTGTAATTTGAGTGAATCGAGGTTCTGTTCATCACGATGGGCATGTGGACACGCGAATATTTGTGTCAATCATGATATTTAGTCGGTCACAATCGACGGTGTCGATCATGATTCATTGAGTTCCATGTGGCAGCCTGTCGGGGTCTTTCAGTCGCGATTGACACGCTCTGCCGCTCGCGATTGATAGAAGCTGTCGATCGTGGCTGTCGATCGCAATCGATAGTGTCGGTCACGATTGACAGAGAAACACGGAGTTTTTTAGTTTTAATTAGTGATTTGGAATGTGCTCATCATGTGTGTTGTGGTGGTGCACTTTGTTTTACCAAAGGAGCAATTTTTCTGTCAATCGCAATTGACAGAGGTCAACGCCCCAAAGACTGTGCAGAGCTTTTTCGTACCTGTGCCACCTGTTGGATATGATGATACAACCAAAACCTACAAGAACACTCAAAAAACATGCAAAAACAATGCACACAAATCACTCTCTTTCTCTCTCTCACAAGTGAATTGAGGGAAATGGAAGGGGGAAGGAGATATGACCAAAAAACTAAAATTTTCGCAATGATGGAGATCGAGGTGGGAGATGGTGAGGATGATGATGGTGAAATAAGAAAGAGGAAAATAAGGAAAAGTAAAGAAATTACCTACAATCCCAACGTCACAGCTCTACGTCTTACCATCACACACTCGTCCTCGAAGCTCCATCCTCGGCAATGACGCCAAAATTTGAAGTAGCTCAGTGATGAGTAGCACCTCCTTTAATTGTCAATCCGGGAAGACATGAGGATGGTATGAATACCTCGAACAAGTGATGGCACAAGTGTGTGAGTGAGAAGCACACAAACATGCACACACATACACACACACACGCACACACACGACAAGACAAAGAGAGAAGCAATGGAGTTCTTTAGATTACTCAAAAATTCTCAAACAAGTTCAAATCTACAACAAGCTAACCTCAAAAATGAGCTCTCTAGCTCTTTTTATAGTTTTTGACTAGCTTTGGTCCTGTCCATACCTAGTGTTTGGCCTAGTTAAAAATAAGGTTCCTAGGCTAATTTGGGGGCTCAAACGAGCTCAAAAAATTATGAAATTTGGTACATAAATAGTACTAATACTCCTCAAGCTTGAGGACTCCTTGACTTCCACAAAATGGAGTAGGAATAATAAAAAAGTGGTATTTAGAATGGTGTGAAGTGATTAAGATTACTATTTGGAAAGTACTTCTTCATGAAAATTTATAGGGTCTATTTGTCGGATCTACGTTGACTATTTGTCGGATCTACGTTGATTGCTTTGCCTACTTGGCCCTTCTCTTTGCTCTAATTCTCTTCGTTGGCCTTCTTGTCTCATAAGTCCTTGACTTCCTTGACCACTGCCAACACTAGTCCAAATGATCACATTCTCTTTTCGAACGAGTATGAGCATCTCCACATATGTCTAAAGTGTGGAGCGAATAGGTTTAGAGAAGACCTTGTGGGCGAAGCAGTCCCCCAAAGGTTCTTTGCCACTTTCATTTCATTCCAAGAATTAAGAGTATGTTCAGATGCAGATCCATAGCTGAGTCAATGTCATGGCATGTAAAGAGTAGGTCTACAGATGGTGTAATGTGAGTGCTTATTTACTCTGATGCATGGAAACAGATAGATAGTAAGTGGCTAGAGTTTGCTAGTGAGCCTCGAAACTTTCATCTAGGCCCAAGTATGGATGGAGTAAATCCATTGGTTTATGTATCTCTTCATGGATCACATAGCCTCTATGTTTGTTCAACTATAATATCCCTTCATGGCCGGCCACAAAAAGGATCCTTTATTATTAGCTCTTATTGTGCCAGGTAATTATAAGGTAAAAAACTTGGATATATACCTTGCACCACTTGTGGAAGAGTTGCACTTTATGGGATGGGATTAGAGTGCATGACATTTCTCAACCTATAAGAAGAGGAGATGTGTGAATGCAAGGTATACTTATGTGGATGTTGCATGATTGGCCCAGTTATGGTGAATGTTCAAGTTTATTTATTTCAGGTTACCATGCTTGCCTCCTATGTAGACCATGAATCAAAGCACGCTACTCCAAAGCACTGTAAAAAAATTTCTATGAAGGACATCATACATATTTTCCTAATGGACATGTTTCATGTGAAGGGAATATTGGCTGACAAGTGCAATGCCAAATGAAAGCAAGCGATTAGAAGCAGTTATGGGATTCAGAAATTTTGGTCGTTGGTATGAAACAATTGTTGATCTTTCACGAACTCCCATATTGGAGTGACTTATTGATCAATCATTTGGTAGATTTGATGCATATTTTCAAGAATATGGGAGAGATTCTGTGGAAGACTTTGATCGGAAAGAAAGAAAGCAAAGCACAAAGGGAGGACTTGGAAGAACGAGGTCGTATGCAAGAGTTGTGGGTAATTACTAAACCCAATGGAACAATGTTGCTACCAAGAGCTCCTTGGGTGCTTCACAAGATGGAAGAGCAACAAGTGAAGAAGGTGATTTCAGAGTTTTAGACACCTACTAGGTTCATGAGGTGTTTGAAGACTACCTTCACATGAAGGAATGATCTTAGAGGGCTCAAGTTTCATGATTAGCACAAGTTTTTATAGTTTGTACTCTTTGTAGCTTTAAAAGATTGTCTTTTCGAGGATCTGCAAACAACCATTTATAAAATCAGTTCCTTGGTATGGTGGAGCTCTTCTAAGCAATAAAGAAGAGAGATAGCATAGAGAGTGCAAAACTCAATGATATAGAGGCTATTTGTATTGTTGAGAAATACTTTCCCACAAATATACTCACAATTCATCTTCATTTACTAGTTCATGTGGTTGATGAAGTTGCAATAGCAGGAACTGTCCGTAGTCGATGGATGTTCTTCTTAGAGCATTTCATGAAGATATTAAAAGGGTGTGTTTGATACGGAGCATGTCCAAATGATAGCATGGCAAAGGGATGGCTCATACAAGAGTCTCTTGTATTCGCAACAGAGTTTCTATGCATGTCGTACCTAGAAATGCCTCACTTATGGAGCGATGATGAAGATGTTCGTCTGATAGGTGATGAACCTCAAGGTAAAGGGATGCAAAGGAAAATGGATGTAGCGTTTAGAGAAAAGGCAATGAAGTTTTGCATTGTTAACTCTGAGCCTATGCAGAAGTGGTTAGAGAGGTATGAGCTTTCCAAGGAGACAAACACAAAGGAAAGAGCTTAGTTTTTAAAGAATCATTTCACTCAATTTTCACCTCTTCTAGAAAGTCTTTGACCTCTTCCATCCTTTCCAATGAGCAGATGGCTAGATACAACAATTTTACAAGAAAAGGCAGTGGGTGAAGATATCTCTGAAGAAGAGGCGGAACTTGCAAATGGGTGTGTTTGGGAGTATTCTAACTACGGTGTTGATATATTTAGGTAGTGATGTGTGTGAACACTCTAGGACCGTCTGGGCACTTTTTCCCTCTTTAGAAGGTTTTTCCCCTTGGTCTGTATATACTCCTATTGCCCTAACGAGCTACTTATCTTTGTACATTCTAGTGGTAATACATTTAGTATTGTGTGTTGTGATCCAAGCTTCTTCTTCTTCCTTGTGCTATTTGTGTGCTTCCACAAACATCTAACTCCAACAATTGATATTAGAGTAGGTCGTCACTTCATCTAGGGCATCGCCGATACCTCTCTATTTGCAATCTCAAAATCACATGAATTTTGGTGAGCACAAATCGCACGAAATCACAATCTGAGCTCGTCTAGACCTTCGAATGCACTATCACAGAGCTTGTGCAGGCTGTTTAATCTTTTTATGCCAAAGGTATATACCAGTTTTGGTTCACTAGTATAAGCATCTCAAAGTCTACTACAGGTGTATAAGAATTTGTCTAGGTAGTTCTGTTCAACTTTTGGAGATATAGTCTATTTTCTACATCAAGGTATTTTATTCACGGACCACGGCTAAAAGTAGTGATTATTCCATATGTTGGCTATTGAGGATAAGTTGTATGGTACCAACTACCCATTATGGGCTTATATGATGTGATATGTATTGGTTGCAAAAGGACTATGAACATTGTGTATGGTGTTGAAAAATGCCCTATCACACCTACAACTGTTACAACTACAGGTTCTAAAGCTGATGCAGAAGGTGTCAAAGATGGTGATATTTTACAAATTCCTATTCATACTATAGAGCAAATTTGTTGGGTAGCAGAGATGCCTGTAGAGGCCTCTACACCAAAAACAGAGTTTGCTAATCTTCTACAAGAAGAAGAATGGGTGTTGACTACTGTTTGTGGTTTTGACCCACCTTCTCATGAGCACTACATGTCTGCAGTAGACTCACATGTTTGGTACTTTCATAGTGGCGTGACCAAAGATATTACCTTGCAACACAGTTTCTTCTCTTCACTCAAGCCTATCCCTAAAGGGAATATTGTCACATGTGCCAACAACTCCTCTTATCCTATCATGGGAGTTGGTAAGATCATTCTCACTACTATTGATGGTAGTTCTTTCACTTTGTCAGATGCTTTGTTTGTACCAAGAATCAAGAAAAATCTATTATCAGTTTCTGCATTAGCAAAGATTGGCTTGGTTGTGAAATTTGTTGATGACAGATGCAGAGTTCATGATCTATCAAATGGCAACATGAATATTCTTCTAGCATTTTATATCATGGGCTATATAAGCTCATGGACTATGAAAGATTTTTGAATGATTCAGCATGTGTAGTACATGATTCTCAGGCTATGTCAGATGCAAAGCTTTTGCATGCACCCTTTGGTCATCTGAATTATTCTAGTTTGCTATGCCTGCAGAAATCTAAAATGGTTTCCTCTTTGCCCAAACTTGAGGCACCTGGTAAACAAGTACCAGAAGGCCATATTTTGGGCAAAATGTAGCATTTCTCGTTCCCAAGAGATGAATTCTATTCGAGTTACACAAAAATTACGGCTTTCTCACAATGATGTATGTGGTCCTATGGAGACACCCTCTTTTGGAAACTATCTTTACTTCATAACCTTCATTGATGATATTTTCTAGGCATGCATGGGTATATATTCCATTGGCAACAAGTTGTGAAGTGTTTATGTGCTTCAAACAGTTTTTGGTTTTGGCTGAAAATTTGCTAGCATGTAGAATGGGCAGCCTCCGTTCTGATCGATGGAGGGAATATATGTCTTCTGACATGAATGCATTTTTGTCTGAACGTGGGATAAAACACCAGTGTACAGTGTCATATAGACATGAACAAAATGGAGTTGTTGAATGGAAAAATAGGTCACTCATGGGGATGGCGAGGTGTATGGTCAACAGTCAGGCTTTACCACATAGTTTCTTGCTTGAGGTTGTCATGTGTGCAGCATATGTGCTGAGTATGTGTCCCCCTAAAGCACTGCAATCTATCACTCCATATGAGGCTTCGCATGGTTGCAAAACATCTGCTCCTCATCTGCGTGTTTTTGGTTATCTGGCATATGCACTAGTGCCTGAAAAACATCGCAAAAAATTGATGATAAAGCAATAAAATGTATTTTTGTTGGGTACAGTTCTGAAAGTAAAGGCTATCGTCTGTATCATCCACAAACTAAACGCATTTTAGTTAGCCCTCATGTTGTTTTTGTGGAAGATGCTATTCAGCCATTGCGTTGTCGTGGAGATTTCATCTCCACCTTTTTGCTCTCGAGCTTGTGGGGGGGGGAATGAATGACGCTCACTTCTGTACCTCTATGGACATATTGTTTCTTGTGAAAGGGGAGGCTACTCACTTTTGATCTCTTGACAGCTCTTTGAGTGTGTTTCCGCTTCCTATATAGTGGCCATGATGTCCTATTCTATGGAGATAGCCATGTGATATGGATACAAAAAGAAAGGCACCAAAACATGAAGATTGAGATGCTCTGTATGCGACCACATGAGGAGTTTTCTCGAAGGCGGGTCTTGCCACAAGGGCAGGGATTTTCATCAATCTGGCAAAAAAAGGAAAGTGTGCGCAGGTATTCTCCTATTTTTTCTCTTCTGCTTGACGATACTGAAAAAGGAAGGAGGCGGCTCGGGTAGACACGAAAGAGTTTCTATATTCGAGAGGAAAGGTCGTCTCCACAATGCAAGTGTAGAAGACATTGTGTACGAGGGCAGAAAAAGGGAAGACGACTACTGCTGATAACGGTGGGGACTCGTGGGAGTTAGCAGAAGGAAGAAGGGAGAGCAGCTTCGATACATCAAGTTCGAACGGGAGAAAGAAATATTGTAGGATAGGCAGAACCAACTCGTATGCAATGAGGAGCAGTATGCAAACGGGCCGGGTGAGGGAGAGAAGGACTGTACATTCTCAGAGGGAACATTGAGGGAGGAACGAGGCCCGCTGCAGAAAAGGGAGGAAAGCGTATGTCTGATGGGGATTATTGATTATCTGACGAAGAAGGATATGGAATCGCTGGTCAATCGTGAAGGCAATGCTGCGCATGAAAGGAGGAGGAGAGAGCTTGTCAATTGAGGGAATTCACACCACACGCACAAGGAGGAGGTAACAACTCGAAAAGGCAAATAACGCTCACATATCGGACTCTTTTTGGTATGATAAGGGAGCGCTCATCGTGCTGCTGTGGAGGCTCCTCGGCTGCTGTTATGCCCACGCAGAATATTTATTGTCTTGCTAAAAACAAGAGTTCGTTGATCTCTTTTCTGTTCAAGAGAGAGCTTGAGGAAGCGCTGATTGTGAGAGTATAAAGGAAAACTTTGCACATAGATAAAAGAGAAGAAGTGTGTAAACGTAGTTTTTCTGGATAGCAAATCATTTGAGTTTTTTTTTTTTGGGTTTCTAACGCGGAAGACGCGACAGCGACTTCAACTATGGCTTTGGCTCTGATTCATGTTCTGAAAAATTCAATGATGATGAGATTACATAAATGAAGTTATATGGAAATTGTGCATTTCAGGCAGACGTTTGTTTAATCTCTCAGCATAATGAGTATGATACTTTATCAGGCTGTTTCAATTTGTGAATTTTATCGGTTATGGTAGCTTGGAGACCCACAATTGCTCAGTGACTCACGGCTATCAATTGTGAAGTCAAGGAAGTCGACTGCTGGATTAACATCTGACGTACGAGGTGAAGAAAGCAATTTCTCTGAAGAATAAGAGGGAGAGATGTGCGGAAATTGTTGAGGACAGAGGATATGTGAAACTCTAGAAAGAATCTTCAACCATATTCTGATAAATTCTTGAGATCTCTGCATAAGTTCACTACGAATCTACCTTCAATATATTTCTAGTATTATTCTGACAGTTGTGTGATGATTAAAAGAGTTTTGAAGATGGTTAAAAGGGGCGATGCTCTATCTGTGTTTTGGTCATCGACCATAATCTGTGTGTTAGCTGACGCGAACAGAAGGTTCTGATAGGGTGACATAGGTCTAGGAAGAAGGAAGTTTTCTTTTATTCCGATTTCATCTTTCGATACTCATTCGACAACACTCTCTCAAATCCGATGATGTTCAATAACAATCTTATTTATGAGGATAGTTCTCTGACGATTGGATTTCTGACTACATTCTGAAGCGCCTATGACTGCATTCTATGCTTGATGCTCTACGCTCTGTGATGGAATGATCTTTTGCATATGTACAAAATTACACTATAGTTCTGACAGTTGAACCATCTTGACAGTGTTTTAGATGCTCCGCATTCTCACGGCAATTAAATTACGTTTGACAACGCTTAATTTCACATGTGCTACAATGCATTTCTGCTGATTTAATGCTGCTGTGAAGATGGCGTGGACGGAGGAAAGATCCTACCCATCGAAATCGGTTTGTGTATGTTGCAAATTTGGATCGAATGATAATGAGAAGGGAGAATGATAGGGGCTGTTGCGCAAGGGAAGGGGTCACACATGAGATCTGGAAGACGGTCAGGAAGTAATAAGTAGCTGTTCTTCTGTAAAGCTATCTCTTTACACATTTTTTTGAAATATGAACCTTTTCTAATTTTCAAGTTGGATTTATAAACACATCTACAACTATTGAAGTACTATGGTTCCATGGATATATTGAATTTCTGAACACGGTAAATGCAAATTGGAGTTGATGCTGTCAGATAAAGAATATGCGACTTTAAGTTATCGAGAATATGCGCTAATGCTTAACACATTGATTCTAAAGTTTGAAATTTACGAATTTACTTTATTTTAATATCACGTCTTCTTAAAGGACAATGAGAATGAATATTTTTTAATAACTGTAATGAATTTTTTCTATGTGCAGCATCCTGAGTCTGTATAGATAACTATTTTTGTGCATATCATATATTTTGCTTTGGAGATCATTCCTAAAAAGGTAATCCACTTCATACTTGATGAAAAGAAGCATGGCACCTTTTTTTGTGCAACATTGTTTCCATTGGCAATGGCTGAGAGAGCTAAACCTTGACTTAAGCCAACATTGGGTATGGTCAAATGGTGTAGCTTCTCGTTGTAAAGACTCATGACATCAATTTAATGACAATGTGTGGGATCTTGGCCCTAGCACATTTTCAACAATTCCCTCATTAATCCACTTTTTTCCTGTTCTCTATAAAAAAAGGGAAGTTATATATGAGTAACATCTCAGATTGTGGATGATTGTTGCAGGTTTAAAAGCATGCCTAACAGAGTCCATTTAGTTTCATATTGTTCATTCATTGTATCTAACATCTGAGGTTTTGGATGATTGTTGTAGGTTTAAAAGTGGTACAACAAGTCTACATACAGAAGTGATGGAGCACATAATGATATCAGATAAGCATACTCAATGTAAAGTCAATATAATAAAGTGGATTGATGAGTGGTAGATGTTATTGTATTTATGGTTTCTTCATCATTTGTAGTGTGTTGATCCAGGGAAATCTCGGACAAGCGAAGTGATGGAAGTTAATAGAATACTAGTAGTTGATAGTGATCAGCAAGCATTAAGATGTTATTAGAAGGAAAAGAAAAAGAAATATAGAGACACAATAACCTCAAGGTCGGGTACTAATGTGGAGGGTAATACTAATTGCCATTCAAGCAACTTGGATGGCATTGTGGATAAGATCATCAAGTATTTTAAAAATCAAACTAGACACTTATGTTGTGAAGATAAAATCAAGGCACTAAATAGGATCTTGTAGAGTCCATGCATTGGGCAACTTTTTGATGCAATGGGCAGTAACAAAGATCATGTAACATGTGTCCTTTTCACCAATCTTCGGAATACACTACAAAGTATGAGAAAGAATTCTGATGACTTGTGTTGAAGACATCAACATTGATGATGGCTCTAAATAGTGATGCATATTCATCAACAAATCAGGTAAATATTTCAAGACTTTCTAGCGTATTGGGATTAAGCAATAAAGTTGTCTATGATACGAATGGAGGTTTAAGTACAGTTGAGTCTTATTGTAGTTTTTTGAAGGCAACTGGTAGGGCAACATGTACCACATGTATCACACAAGAGGTCAAGCATCTGATTATCAGATTTTGGACAACAGAGAGGAGGGTGTCACCAAATAAGAAGGATATAAGTAGGACCCGACTTGGCATAAATGAATATTTGGAGCACCCTATTCACCTTCTTGATGTATCTCAGGTAATCCTATTTTCAATCATTAGTTCATGATTTTAGCATTATACAAGAACTAGTAACACGTAACTTATAGTAACAATCTACTAGTAATAGCTAACTAGTAAGAAGCTAATAGTAATAGCTAACTAGTAACAATAACCAACTACTTAGTAATTGCTAATTGGTAACAAGATAATTAGTAATAACTAATTACGAACAACTAATCAAGAAGTAGCTACGTAATAATAATGAATTCTTAACAAGATAAATAATAATAGCTAGTTACTAACAACTAAGAACCAACTACTTAGTAATAGGTAACTAGTAACAAGATAATTAGTAATATCTAATTACAAACAAGTAACCAAGAACTAGGTACTTAGTAATAGCTAATTAGTAGAAGGTAATTAGTAATAGCTAATTACAAATAGCTAACCAAGAACTAGATGGTTAGTAATATTTAATTACTAACAAGCCAACTAGTAATAGATATTTACTAATGGCTACCTAAGACCTAGCTACTTAGTAATAGCGAATTGGTAACAAGCTAATTAGTAATAGATTATTAGTAATAATTAATTAAAAACAATTAACCAACCACTAGCTACTTAATACTAACTAATTGTTAACATGCTAAATAGTAGTAGCTAATTACTGAGAACTAAGTAAGAAACAACTACTTAGTAATAGGTAACTAGTAACAAGCTGATTAGTAATAGCTAATTACAAACAACTAAGCAAGAACTAGCTACTTTCTAGTAGAAAATTAGTAAAAAGCTAATTAGTAATAGCTAATTACAAACACCTAACCAAGAACCAGCTACTTAGTAATAACTAATTAGTATCAAGCTAATTAGTAATAGCTAATTACTGAGAACTAACTAAGAACCAACTACTTAGTAATATGTTACTAGTTGCAAGCTAATTATTACTAGCTAATTACAAACGGCTATCCAAGAAGTAGTTACTTAGTAATAGCTAATTAGTAACAAGCTACTTAGTAATAGCTAATTACTAAGAAGCTAATTAGCAATAGCTAATTACAAACAACTAACCAAGAACCAACTACTTAGTAATAGCTAATTATAAGTAACAAACTAATTACAAACACCTATCCAATAACCAACTACTCAATAATAGCTAATTACTAACAAGATAATTAGTAATAAGCTTCCTAGTAATAGATAATTAGTAGAAGCTAATTAGTAATAGCTAATTACAAATAGCTAACAAAAAACAACTACTTAGTAATAGCTAATTACTAATAAGCTAAATAGTAACAAGCTAATGAGTAATAAGCTTATTAGTAATAAGGTAATTAATAACAAGCTAATTAGTAATAGCTAATTAGTAACAAGCTTATTAGTAATAGCTAATTACAAACAACTAACCAAGAACCAGCTACTTAGTAATAGCCAATTACTAACAAGCTAATTAGTAATAGCTAATTAGTAATAAGCTAATGAGTAACAAACTAATAAGTAACAAGCTAATTAGTAATAGCTAATTACAAATAGCTAACCAAGAACCAACTACTTAGTAATAGATAATTACTAACAAGCTAATTAGTAACAAGCTAATGATTAACAAGCTCATTAGTAACAAGCTAATTAGTAACAATCTAATTAGTAATAGCTAATAAGTAACAAGCTAATTAGTAATTGCTAATTAGAAACAACTAACCAAGAACAAACTACTTATTAATAGCTAATTACTTACGAGCTAATTAGTAATAGTCAATTAGTAACAAGATAAGAAGTAACAATCTAATTAGTAACAAGCTAATTATTAACAAGCTAATTAGTAATAGCTAATTAGTAACAAGCTTATTAGTAATAGCTAATTACAAATAGCTAACCAAGAACCAACTGCTTAGTAATAGCTAATTACTAACATGCTAATTAGTAATAGCTAATTAGTAGCAAGTTAATGAGTAACAAGCTAGTTAGTAACAAGCTAATTAGTAACAAGTTTATTAGTCATAGATAATTAGTAACAAGCTAATTAGTTATAGCTAATTACAAACAACTAACCAAGAACAAGCTACTTAGTAATAGCTAATTACTAACAAGCTAATTAGTAATAGCTAATTAGTAACAAGCTAATGAGTAACAAGATAATTAATAACAAGCTAATTAGTAACAGCTAATTAGCAATAAGCTAATTAGTAATAGCTAATTACAAACAGCTAACCAAGAACCAGCTACTTAGTCATAGCTAATTACTAACAAGCTAATTAGTAATAGCTAATTAGTAAAAAGCTAATTAGTAGTAAGCTAATTAGTAGTAGCTAATTACAAATAGCTAACCAAGAACTAGCTACTTAGTAATATCTGATTAGTAACAAGCTAATTAGTAATAGTTAACTATAAATAGCTAACCAAGAACCAGCTACTTAGACGTAATAGCTAATTGTTCTCAGTAATAGCTAATTACTTAGAACTAACTAAGAGCCAGGTACTTAGTACTAGCTTATTACAAACAAATAACCAAGAACCAACTACTTAATAATAGCTAATTACTAACAAGATAATTAGTAATAGCTAATTACTGAGACCTAAATAGTAACAATCTAACACCTTGTAACAACTAACTGCCAACTACTTAGTAATAGCAAACTGATAATTAGCTAACTAATGATTACTAATAACCACTTGATTGTGTGATGTGGATGGAGCTATTTATACTCCTAAAACAATTGCATCCAATGAAAAATATGTAGCTTCGAAAGTTTGAATCATTGAAGCCATATTTTGTCAAGAGATTGAAAGATAGATTCACATGTTGCTGCTTTTATCATGTTCAAATGTCATACCTTAAGGATGCAATCAATCTCCTAGGTCAATCAAGCTCGGTCATGCATAGCTTTCTTTGTACATGTGATTGTTCTATTTGTCAAGTAGGGAAGACATCAAGGTGCAATGCTGGAGCAACTACCTTTCGATCAATTAGCAACATTATAGAGAGTATTCTATGTCCACATCAAAATGATACCACATTCCACCAGTACAAATGTGTAATCGGTGAGTGCTCTGATTGTGGAGTAGGACATTTTAAGTGGTGTCCTAGAGAGACTAGCATTGAGGAATATAGTATTCCTGTAAAGATCTTTAAAGATGTCGAGTCAATGTATGAAGGAAAAGTTCATAAAAGGAAAGAATTGATAAAGAGAGAGATGATCCCTAAAGTTGTAACATGATTATTTGTGAAAACTCTAAAGAAATTGATCAAGCACAATTTCATTTATTTATGGCAAACAAACCAGTTTAAGATGTGTGTCTCTGAACTGCCACACGATGTTGTGGTTTCAGTGGTTGACTTTGTAGAAAACTATAATTCCGTGAGCAAAACAAAATACAATCTATGCATTGGTGGTCTGTACAAGTAACTATTTTTGTGCATATCACGTGTTTTTGTTTGTACGGTATTCCTAAAAAGGTATTCCACTTCTTCATATCCGATGTGAAGAAGCATGACACCCTTTTTGTGAAACATTGTTTCCAATTACATTGGAAATGGTTGAGAGAGCTAAACCTTGAATTAAGCCAACATTGGGTATGGTTAGATGGTGCAGCTTCTTAATTTCAAGCTAAATGTCTATTTTTTTGTAGGAAGATATCCAGGGCTAACAAGCATGACTATGACATGGAACTTCTTTGATTTAGGGCACGAGAAGGGAGAACATGTAGGTGCAGTTGTGAAAAGGGCGCTAACCCATGAACAACTTAAACTTGAAGGTGCAATGCTAAAGTGTGCTGCAGATGTTGTGAAATTTCTCAGAGGAATGATTTGTCAGAGTCAAAAGGGAGAGATGTCACATGGGTCTTCTGGGAAGTGAAGACTGAGGACGTGAATAGGGAGAAGGCTTGGGATTCTAAGGGGATATCTCAAGTTTGATCCTTGCATTCAATTCATGGCTATTCAAGCTTAAGTGGACATTGCATTGGTGTCAGATAACTAACATGTTATTGCTTTCATTGTATCCATGGTCTGTGCAAAAGATGCATCAATAAATGCCATGTTCAAAATTGGACATACCATACTTTGACTCGGAGGTTTGTTTCCCCACCTTGTATATATGCCTATTGCCCTATTGGGCTACTTATCTTTGTACATTCTTGTGGTAATACATTCAGTATTTGTGCTCCAGGCTTCCTCTTCTTCCTTGTGCGGTTCTAGTGCTTCTGCAGACATACAACTCCAAAAAATTCATGAACCTCAGATGAGGAAAGCACACAAGAAAGGTAGATTGGCAAAGCCTTATGTCATCAGAAGAAAGTGTGAGAACCACAACACACTCTTGGGCTCGATAGCTGAATAGTTATCCATAGAATTTAAGATCTGAGACAAGTGAGCTTTAAATGGCTTATAACATGGAGAGATGAGAAGGAGGGTTAAGTGGAGCCTATTTAGAAAGACCTAAAGGACCCTACAAGACCCAGTTAGAATATGTTCGAACCAACTACTTAGGTGCTCGCATCTATGAGGATGGTTTGAGAATGTCGGTAGTCCAATAGCAAAACCCTGACCACTTGTTGGATTTGAACATCTGGTGGTTAAGTTTGAGTTCAATAGAGATGCATACTTAGACAAGGAAGGAACAATATACATCATTAATAATCAGCCTAACCACACTAATGAATTTAGAGTAGTTGTTTTCAAGGTGGAAGAAGAAGCCCAAGGATAAGAACCATTAGGAGGCAAACCTAGGACACCTAGAGGAAAATCGGTGTTGGCAAGGATGTTGAACCAAGAATTGACCCCTCAAGATAACAAAAGTATTGACTTATTTCTTAATAACGACATTGAGAAGATTTTTGGAGACATAGGATGGAATAGCCAAGTGAATTAGGATCAATCAAAAGCTACAAATTCAAGGGCCCTAATATGCCTAGAAAGGTAGTATACTTAGACAACATGTCAAAATGAGTGTTTGTAGTGTCTGATAATCAAAGACATGCTTATACATGGAGAAGCCAATTGGTTTCTGCCAATCATGAGTGAATGCAAACATTACTCACCAAGGAGCCAAAACATACATGCCCCATGGATCCGAAAGAGAGAAAAACAAGGAAAATCCAGAAGTGAGTTTTACTCCCACCATAGGGACAAATAGATCAACCATGGAGACTAATAGAATGGAGAGATCCAAAGAACCAAGGCTACAAGGTGGTAGGGATGACTTTCCTCTACCATACTTCCTCATTAATCCACAATTTCAAACAAACCCCCCCATGAAATAGTCACCCTTGCAGGAAGGCTTATACAATATATTGAGAGATGCCCAATACCAAAACTCCCCACACAAGCCAAGAAAGTGTCTTTGTTTTAAGCAAATAAATTCAATTTCTTAACAAATCATCAGGCATTGTTGTACTTAGTGAATAAGCCATGTAACATAGGATGATTGATACCTTAGTTTCTATTATTAATGGAGTAAGACTTCAAAGTAGTAGTCAAGAAGGGGAGGACTCACTTTAGAGCCAATCATGTTTCACGATTAACTACTATAGAAGCCCCTCAAGGGATAGCAGATGAACCACTAGATGCATACTTGTTTAATATAGAGGTAGCACCCCAATGGGCCAAGCCTATTGTCCCTAGTCTCACATTTTGACCAAAGAATCCTAGGATTAGGATCAGAGATGGAGAGATCACCAAGTCACAGGGATACCAGATACTAGTAGGAAGCATGCATAAACAAGATAATTAAAGAATTCTTGCTTGTTGCATGGAAGAGTCAAAATATGAGAAATGGTTTCAATTAGCACATGTAGGTGTGTTGAAGCAACCACATTTGAAACAACGTATGCTACAACTGGTTCCAACAAGCCAAAGATTATGTAAAATGGTTGAGTATTCACTCATATATGACTAGAAGAAGTGGACTATTCTGAGTAATCATAGCATAGAAGTAGACAAGATGTTTAATGAGCTATATGTATTATAGAACATAATTGTGCAAAGTCATTGGCATTGTAATGATGGTCAATGATGGTGAATTGAGTGAGCTATAGTGTGAGCTACTCAAGTTCTACAAATGATCAGGAATGAGCTCAAAATGAGGCACACAAGTGTGAGATCTTTTCAAAGTCTTTTTATATGAGTTTCTTCTAAGTTTAAATTTTGAATTCAAACTTGGAATCAATCAAAAAATAACTCCGTTGATTTAGGAGTTATTCTCTCAATTGAAGATATAGCTAATATTCTTCCTAACTCCATGAGATATAAGCTTTCACAAGATTCTTCAAGGAATTAATCTTTTACAATGGTAAATGATCAAGTAGTTACAAGCTATAGTTCACATGAATCATCAAGTGCTAGTTCCACAAAAAGTCTTCCATGCTAAGCCAAATGTGTAGGCTTCAACATTTGCACCAACAAGGGCTAGGAGGCATGGAAACCCCTTGCATTGGTGATGCAGACCTTACTATCCTCATACATGAGATAGCCTTGACTTTGAAACTCTTAGTGTGCCATGACGATGGCATGATAGAACCTTTAATTCTTGGCCAATCTTGGTTATATGATCACTTTGTGGACCTAAATCTTAGAAAATGTTCCCTACAGCTCAGGGTCTTAGACTAGCAGCATGTGATACCACTTAACTTCCTTAAGAATAACCCACCTCCCCTAAGATATGTAACCCTAGACCATATAATTTGAATGCAGAGGAGGACAAGAAGATTTTTGTGAAGATGATTTAGATTCCTTTTACAATAACCTTCACGTGACAGGTGATGAATAGCCTTGATCCCAAGAGATGTCAAGAGATTTTCCTTTGCTCCTCCTTTCAACAAGATGAGACTATCATCAGCTAGGTGGGTCAGGTGGATTACATCAGCCATTAGGTGGGTTACATCAATCGACAAATAATGACTTTAGTCTTTTCAGGACCATCCTCCATACTTCTTACATACCTACCTATATCTATTGTGCAAAATGCCTCACTTCCTGATGGGCAGGTCATCCAAGTGTTGGACCTCCCTTCTTTTCCAAAGTAGAGTGTGAAACCGACCTGTCAACCGCAACCACAAAAAAGTCAACGATGACTTAGGAACCCAAATTGATGACAATCCCAGATGATCCCATGGTGGAAATAGCATCAGGATGTCAAAGCAACTAGCACAAAGCAAGTATGGGTGCCAAAAGGTCAAAAAGCGCCAACCATGTCTAGCAGTGCAGACCATGATGAGAAGAAACCAAGATAGAATTAGAATCAACGTCCAACATTCCCTCAACATTCTTCTCCACTGATGAGAACTTGACAAATTTGGATTCCTAAGAAGTATCTGACAAACCGAACCAACCCCACATAGATCTGGGTGCTAAAGGCCTGTCTTATAGCTCAACACCCAAACTATGTAATAAACATCCCTTCAAAATCACTTCATTCGTCGATGCCAACACTACCAAATTCATCCCTTGTATCTAAGTTGAAGAAACCTATCCACACATCCACTATTAGAAAGTGGATGACAATCCTTTGTATGACATAACACCTTTTACAACTAACCCTTATCCTTGTAATAATTCACCCATAACTAAACCTTGTATAAATCCATCCCTACTAACCCACTATCACTTGTAATGAAAGCTCATCAAAGCAATGTATGCGTTAATCAATAGCATGTAGGATGTCTAGTGACCTACGTCGATTACTAGGAAAGCATTGCATGAATCACTTCACAACACATAGCTACACAGGTTACACAGTGGATATGGAAAGGGATTGTAGTCTCAATTTAGTGGAATTATAATTGATTTCCATGCTAATGTGTTATCGTTTCATAGCATATTATCTATGCACATAGTCAGATCATCATGCAAATTGAAGGAACCTTTGAGGTTGGCACCAGCACATGAGCCGTGGGCTTTGATAACGTATTGGTCGAACCCTATGCCATAATCAAACCACTAGAATTCCAAGATCTTATGGGGCCAATCTCGATTGATCCATCAAAAGCATTGATAAAGTACACTGTGACTCCCACTAATTACAGGGATTAGAAAAACCTTTCGCAAATGCAAACCACATCTATGATGCAATGCTATGCTTTAGTGGTGACATATGGGGAAGATACCAATTATTATCTTGAGAATTTGGAGCCCTTCAAAATTCATAGGAGTCACAACCAATTTGGGGAAGAGCAAGATTTACAAAGTATTTTAGTGCTCCCTTCCCCAAACCAGACTTCTATCAATGTTTTTATTTGGTTACCACTCTACAACCCGTTTTTAGGAAGGAGTTACTAGGGATGTTCATTTTTCCCTCATTACTTATCGATCCCCCTTTTACAAAGTTTTATCTCTCAGCAGATCTTATGAGGACAAAACTCAAGATACATGGCACACATACTCTGATGGAAAGGGAGGGGTTTATTCCAAAGCCAATGAAAAGAGGACATGTCCTCAAGTGGATAGATATTTTCACCATTACATCTGATTCATCAAAACGACTGAGCTTGTGTATGCAACACTTCGCCTTCTTGGCCCAATATCATTTCAAGATCCTGTAGAAACGTATTTGGTTTGGGTTATAATTAGCAAATACTAGACCCCAAACAATTGATCTCGTTAGCTCAATTTAGGAACAATTGTATTTGGCACAACAAGGGTGGGCATGAAAGAGAGTCATACATGGCTGTTGTGCAATTACCATGATTGTATATATGTGCCTAGCCTATGATATACCTATCAAGCATACCATGACTAGTGAAGAGCTAAAGGGATTTAAAGGTACTTCCAAGAAAGGTCGTAAGTCAACCAAGGTGAGGGCAGGAACGCATATGAGAGGCACGATCCCATGCTTAAAGGTTTTAGAATGTCCATCACCTGAACCTTCCCCACAAGAGTCTACCATGGATCCTCGAGTACCCATACCTCCTATTCATATTTGTCTATCATGCCCCATCACAATTAAAGGCACCACGAATGCAATGCTCACCTCAGAAGCCACCCCTATCACCATCACTCTAGCTACTATTCCAAAAGTAAGAGAGATCCAAACCTCCATTGGTGTAGAAGCATTTATGTTTGTGATACCCAACATCGAGGCAAAACCTATCAACACAATGTTTGATTTTGAAATGCAAGATGCATTTTCTAGCGAGTTTTAGTTTTGAAAGGCACAATTCTTCTCACAAGAATATGAATGACCAAGCTATCTTTTGCTCTAGCACAATGGTGAGAACAACATTAAGAAGATCCACCTCCTTAATGTCAATCCGTGGAAGAGAAGGAGTGATATGAAGATCGTGAATGTGAGATGTAGTGAGAGTGAAGGTGAGAAGCATAGAGATGCACACACACATATGCAGACACATGAAAAAACAAGCAAGACACAACAGAAGGTAGGAAAATAGACTATATTACTCAAGATCTTGATTACAAGCTCACAATAGCTCTAAGCTCACACTAACTAACCTAAAGAATGTGCTCTCTAGCTCTTTTTATAGATTCTGGACTAGTTTTGACCGGTTTCACATCTAGTGACTGGCCTAGTTAAAAAATAGGTTCTAGGTGCTATTTGAAAGGATAAACGGTGTCTAAAAATAAGCAAAGTTGGTAGACTCCTTCTACCTAAGCTCCTCAAGCTCGAGGACTCCTCGGCTTGCACAAAATGGAGCCTATGATTACAAAAAGGGTTTTTTCTATTTACATATGGTGCATGAGTGATGAAAATCACTGTTGAAGGTTTTTTGAAAGGTATTTTAAAACATATTTGTTTGAAAAAATAATTCGACTGACTCCCTGCTACTTCCTGGTGCTCTGTCTTTACATGCTTCCACGTCATCTATGCCTCTCGCTACTGTGTCTCTGGCTATTGCCAACACTATCCTAGCTCACTACCTAATCAGAGATAGAAACAAGTTGTATCAATCTCATATGAGGAAGATCAAACAATGATGGATGACAAAGAAAGTGACTATGAAGAGAGCCAAAATAGTCAAGACTCCCAAGGCAATGACCAAGATGAACAACAAGGGCACCATACTGAAGCACAAGGAGATATCAGTACAAGAGATGAAGACACATCAGATGTTGCCACATACACAATTTCCATTCAAAAGTTGTATGAAAATATGCAAGCTATGTGGGCAAGCAGACAGATTTCAGAACAGTGAAGTAAGGAAATTGTGAAACAAGAACTGACTAGTGGCAGATTTGTAGCTTCCTTTGTCAAACATTTTAATGAGTTAGTCAAGTCAGTGGGTAAAGTTGAAGTGCTCCATTTCTTAAAAAGAAAACCATTGCCCCAATTTGACCCTTGATGCATCTGCTTAATTTCAAGACCTGACCAATATATCTATGTTCCAGCAGACACCCGGTCCTCTCGTCACCATGAAGAAGCACGTCTAGTTGCTGAGTCCCCACTAGCTAGAGAAACTATTATAATTGACTCTCCTCCACAACCCTCCATGTCTATACCCACAACTATTATGGAAATCCCCTCTACACCCATCGAAACCCTTCCTTCTCCTGTATATCCAACTTCCTCAATACACCCCATCTCACCCTCTTTAGCGCAACCCACATCGAGTGTTGTAGTTGAAGCTATAGTACATCGAGTGTCCAAAACTCTCATTGAAACCTTTACACCCATTACTTGATGATAGTTTCCCCTGTTCCACGTAATCCTTTCCTCATCCCTTCCATTTCTTCCTTTCCCCCCTCCACCACAACCCGTCTTCCCATTTCCTCAACCCATGGCTTTTTCATTTGTACCACTTCCCAGTCCTAGTACATCACCACTGCATTCCCCTCTACTTCAATCAATCCATGAAGCTCCCCATGTAATATAATCATCCTTTTGTAAATCCTATGTTTACACCCACACAGCCACCCAAAATCATGCCACTCTTCACTATTAGTTCACTTGATGACAGTTCCAATGACATGGACATCTCACCACCCACAACACCACCATGCACATCCACCATCCCATTACACTCTCTCATGGCCACACATTTTTTAACCATCACCACAACATCCACAATCCTGACCCCATTTCCCATTCCCCCTACATCAACCATAGCACGAACTTCATTGTTCAACACACAATCCCTGATCATCAATTATAGATAACACATTTCACCAGATATTTGCATGCATGCACCAAGTACGTGAATAATTTTCTACATTAGGACATAATTACTAGGCCTTGTAGCAAACAACAACACAATTGCAAGTCTCAATTTGCTAACCATTGAGAACACCTCTTGCAATGCACAACGTCAAGAGCTTCGCAAGGCCTACCACTCCATGGAGGTGGAATCAGAATAGAAAACAAAAGAAGCTATTACAGAGGCCAAAGAACACCTACAAGTCTAGATCACTAGGAATGCAATACTAGCAAGAAATATGGTACTCCTACGATGATGTCCAGCAGTAGCCAAGGAGGAAAATCAATGCTTATAGGACCTAAACAGAGAGATTTTTGAAGTAGCAATAAACAAGTCTTATGAACCCGATAGTCCAAGTAAACTCAAGGCTATTCCATTCAAGACCATGCAAATGCTACTAGATGACCGTCTATGTTTACTAGAGGATTACAATGGATTAAACAAAGAATAAATGCTAAAAAGTGACAATGCCACCTTACGACTACAAGCACCGATGTAGCAACCTATCATTCAAGAAGTTATGTTGTTGAAGATAATAGAGGAATTAACTACATTACAAGCCTTTTTCTTGGAGCTCCAAGCTCAATTCTTAGATCATTCAGAGGTCCTTAGGCTCAATTCCCCACTTGAAGTCCCGAAAGACAAAGAAACTATCCCAAACCCAGTGGAGGCAACATTTGAAGAAGATTATGAACCTCAAGGTTCCTTAGGTGGACATGCCACTAAAGATGGCCAGGATACATTTGAATTCCCCATCCAAGCATGGATGAAATCAGTAGAGGAACTCGGCGAAACCCATTCAACAAGGGTAGAAGCATATCTACATGCAACGACACTAAGTCAAGAAAAGATACTTCAATCACCCTATTTTGCAGAGTTAGTGCCTGATGATATATCTCTATTAATGAATTGCAATACAAGACATACTTTCTTTATATGGTTGAATATAATTTGGCTATTGAGAAGGCGATAGGGAAGAAACCTATGCATGTCATGCAATTTCAACCTGAAGACCTAACTTTAGAGGCTCAAAAAGATAAAATTTTTCAACCTGGCTGGCATAAGGAAATTTTCGAGGAATATTTAGAAATGCTCTACAGATGGAGCAAGGCTCCCTTGCACCTTAAATACAACTTGTGTTGTGGTCAAGTACCTCACTATGCTCTTGGACTACATTTTCTATCAAAATCTAAACCAACAAGTAGTGCCAAGATTGGCTCAACCACCCATATTTCACACCACCCTATAGTGCCCCCTCTATGGGATACATGATGGCAACAATAAGACACGAGCTTCCCTGGCTTCATGACATGAACAACGTGGCAACCCAGATGATGATCAAGATTTTCTACATTATGCAGAGAACCTTCAAAGTCTTCACATGCAGCAGACCACCACATGTGTCCACCCTTGGATTTGAGCATGGCAACAATGATCTTGACTATGCTATGATTACAACGCTGTCACTCGAGGTATGCTATGCATGGTAGTGCTGCATCAAATACCTCCTTGCTTGTTATAAGCTGACCTTCAAAGAAATGTTCAATACTAGATTTTGGGAATACCACTCAGAGGTATTCATTAGTTGGCGAACACATTTGTTACAACTATTTATGTGTGAACAGCTCATGTACTCACCACATTATTGACTCGCACCACATGATGAACCTCACACTCTCAATTGGGAGCAATTAGAGGTAGATCTAGCATAGGGTATTCATATCACAAAACAAAAACTCACCCACGGCCCTTTGTAGACATACATGAATAATAACCTGCAACAAGGATCTATTTGGGACGATAGACACGAGAGGGAGGGGGTATTGTTAGTACCACAGGTAGTGATCACAGACACATGCATAGAGGCAGCATGTAAATGGGGAATGTAGTAAGTTAGAAGGGTCTAGACATGTTCACTTTTCAAGAAATATGTTTTATAATGCTTTATTCAAAACTTCAAATGATGGCTTTCATCACTCTAACATATGTACCATTAAATACCCAATTTATGTATCAAGTAGCTCCATTTTTGGAAGCGGAGGAGTTCTCAAGATTGAGGAGCTTAGGTAGAATGCTCATACCAATTTTGGAAATTTTTAGACATCATTTGGACCTCTAAATGACCCGTAGAACTAATTTTTAACTATGCCAGACACTAGGTTTGAAACCGATCAAGACTAGTCTAAAAACTATAAAAAAGATCTAGAGAGCTCATTTTTGAGGTGAGTTTGTAAGAGATTGTAGCGTGTTCAAGAGCATGTAAGAGTGTTGTTAAGTAATAGAGCTTATTTTTCACCTTCCATTGCTTCTCTCTTGTCTCGACCATGTGTGTGTTAGTGTATGTGTGTGTGCATTTGCATGTTTCTCACCTTCACCATCACTCACGTTACTCGTTCATGATCTTCATAAGCTGGATCTTCTTGATGTGGTGCTTATACTTGTCTAAAACAACACCATGAACATGAAATTACCTAGCTTCAACACACTCATGAGGGCAATTATTCAAACATGAAGGAAAGCTCATGAAGAATGGTGAAAACTAGAAAGCCAACTAATCCTCTACTCTTTATACATATAAGAGTTAAAACAACGTATGGGGAGAGCTCAAAGCTCATCACCTTGTGCTATATGTGGTAAAAAAACACATTACAAGGAATTGTTTTAGGAATTTAAGGAATCAAAGAGGAAGAGAATACAATAGAGGAGGCTATGGAAATTCAAGAGGTAGATTCAAAAGCTCTTATGCATACAAGAAAAAGTCATACAACAACAATTATCAAGGAGGATGCAAAGGAAGGAGAGACTACAACAACCACACATATGATCAAGATTAAGAAGATTCACTTCTTCTCATGAACATGAAAATGAAGGATGGTAAGTCTAATGATCATATGTTTTACATAGACTCAGGTTGGTCAAATCATGTGGCAAGAACTGTGGCTCTACTATGAGACATGGAAGAACCAAGGAGTAAACATGAAATCCAAACAAGAAATGACACAAGACATCCACTTGAGAAGATTGGTAATATGGAGACTTCAAAAAATAACATAACCCTACTAAGTAGAGTATTTTACCATAAAAAAGAACTTTATCAATGTAGGCTAAATTGTTGAGAAAGCTTCATAAGTAAGATTTACCAAGCATGGAGCATATGTTGGAAAGAAGATAGAAAAAGGAAAGAAGATAGGTATGTCATTCACCTCTGAGCTCCAAGAAATTAAGAACATTGGCATGTCCAACTATGGCACTCAAACCCTATTAGACTAAGAGGTTTGAGACAAAAGGCTAGCTCACATTAGAGAAAACGCCCTAGAAAAAATTAGTAGATATGATAGTGTACTTGGACTACCCAACATATCAAATAACACATGATAAGGAAATGTAGTGCTTGTTAGTTTGGTAATTCACATAGGCAACCCTACACCAAGAAGGGCTATATTTTCACGAGGAAGGAGATAAGGAAGAGATCTCACACACACACTCTCACTCTCAAGGATAAGCACACACACAGATTGAGGCAAGGAAGAATCATCTTCTTCTTCTTCTATAACATAAAAGGAATGTACAAGAATGACCTAAAAAAAAGAATACAACAAGTGCAATATATAAAGATCAGTACATAAGGAAAAACCTAATGTCCGTGAATGAGTGAGCTAGCAAGAAACAAATGTGCCATCACTCTCGGTAGATAAATCTACTAAAGCTCAATGAAGTATCCCTGACCTATACCGGCGTGACCACTATACATGTTAGAGAAATGAAAAACTGGTACGTGTCATCCTGGATCATCACATGTTGAGCTTGATATCTCAACACTACCCCTCCAGCTCAACGTCATATCCTGTAATCCAAGCATCTCCCGAAACTTCTTCAACTTCTCAGCTCCAAGTGCTTTGGTGAAAATATTAGCAACCTGCTCATCTTAGAGTTCTTTTGAGCTTGTAATAGTGTTCTTGAGTAATAGAGTTGATTTCTCACCTTCCATTGTGTCTTGCTTGTCTCTTCGTAGTGTGTGTGTAAGTGTGTGCATTTCCATGCTTCTCACCTTCACTCTCACTTCATCTCACATTCACGATCTTCATATCACTCCTATCTCTTCCGCGGATTGACATTAAGGAGGGGGAGCTTCTTAACGTGGTTCTCACCATTGTGCTAGAGCAACACCAAATTTGGCGCCGTTGCCGGGGATCGAGTCTAGGACGAATGTGTGATGGTAAGAGTATAGCAAGATGTGGCGTTGGAAGGTAAATTTTCAGTTTTTGTTGTTGTTTTTACTTAGTTTTTAGTGTTTTTCACCTCCCCCACACTCCATCTTCATCACCGCATCATCATCTTCATCTCCAAAAAAATTAGAAAATTCACCATATCCACCCATTCTCCTCATTTCCCCTCATTTGTGCATGCGATAGAGTGAGAAAGAGCTTTGGTGCTTGTGTGTACTTTTGTTTTCTTGAGTTTTCTTGCAGGTACACAGCTCCAGTGCATCAAGAAAGCTTGGAAAAGGTAAAATTTTCAGTTTCTGTCAGAAATTTTCGACTGTGTCAGACCATCGCGATGGTCTACAAAGTTCGGAATTTGAAGAAGGCGACCACACCAGCGTGAAGAGCACACCTGCACCTCTAGGAATCCATAGCCGCATCTGCAAAATTCTCGTTTTGGTGGACCATCGCGACGGTCTCAAACCATCGCGATTGTGTCACACCATCGCGATAGGCTCACGCCATCGCGACGGCTCGGCCGGACCATCGCGAGGGTCTCACGCCATTGCGACGGTTCATTTGGACCATCGCGACGGTTCGCGGACCATCGCGATTGTTCGGTTGACCCCACACCATCACGATAGGCTCACGCCATCACGCTGACGGTGCCACGTGGCAAGTTGGACCATCGCGACGATACCCTCAGACCATCGCGACAACTCAAATTTTGGACCATCGCGATTGGCTCAAGCCATCGCGCCCTGACCATCACGATTGGCTCAAGCCATCGCATCTGTGACCATCGCGACAGTTCACTTTGGACCATCACGATTGTTCACGTTGACCGTTGACTGACGCCATCGCGATTGTCCACCTGATCGAGCCATCGCGACGGTTCACCTTGACGCCATCGCGATTGTCCGCCTGATCGAGCCATCGCGACGGTTCACATTCACGCCATCGCGATCATCCATTTCACGCCATCGCGATAGTTCGCTCCATCAGACCATCGCGATTGTGCCACGCCATCGGGACGGTTCGCCTCGACCATCGCGACGGTACCAGACCATCGCGATTGTCTCACGCCATCGTGATTGTGCACCCCCATCGCAAATTTTAGGGTTTCATTTTTTGGCCAATTTTGGGGCTATTTTTGGGAAATTTTTGGGTGATTATACTCATAGGAGACCCGTTAGCTCATATTTGGAGAAAAACCTGTTTGTCAGTTTTTACCCCCCAGGGCCTGAACGGTCATAACTTTTTCATCCGAAGTCCGTTTTTTGAGCTTAATAGCTCATTAGAAAGTTCTTGACGAGTACGTCTATTTTTAGACAAGCTATTTTGAGGTTGACCTAGTTTGGGACTAGAAAGCCAGGGGGCAAGCATTGAAAAGTTTGGCAAAAGGGAAGGGACTTAAAAGATGTATATACTCAAGTGCTTGATCATCCAACTGTGAATTGGTCTAATATTGGATTTTTCCAGGTCTAGCGAGGGTGATCAAAGGCAACCAAAGCAAGGTGAAGGGCATAAAGCTTGGGAAGCGCGGCTTCTTGGGCATCAGAGCAACCAGAAAAGCTGATTCGAGGTTGGAAGATTACTCAACCCCCTCAGTCAATTCTTAGCTTAGGATAAACGTTAGCATTGTGGATTTAAGACGATAGGAACGCCTCAAGTTCAAGAGAATTAAATTTATCAAGATCAAGACTAAAGTAAAGGTGTGTGACACAAAAACCTAAAGGAAAGAACATAAGTTTGACGGAACGAGAACTCAAAGTACCACGGAAAGTCGAATTCCTGACGCATACATTAAGACAAGAATCTAAAGAAATCTAAAAAGAATCAAGAAAGTAATAACAAAGAACCATTGACGATCTGAGCGTGTACTGAGTGTGCAAGGAAGAAAATTAATGAACCTTAGATCGGGCAAACATATAGGTAAGTCAGAACTACGAAGCCTTAGATCATCAGAGGCAAGTGTAAGAACTACTACACGATCGTGGGCTCAACAATTGAACACTAGTTATCCCTACGAGAACTCAGATACTAGTGATTCAGAAATGGCATTTAGCACAGAAAGACCAGAAGGAGGGTCGAATGTAGCCTATTTAGAAAAACCAGAAGGACCCTATAGAACGCAACTAGAGTTTCTCCGAACCAACTGATTAGGTGCTCGCATCTATGAGGATGGTTTGCGAAGGCAAGTGGTGCAAATGCACAACCTTGATCAACCCATTGGATTGGAACATCCAGTGGTGAAATTTGAGAGAGACGCGTACATAGACAAGGAAGGAACAATGTACATCTTAAGTACGCAGCCAAACAATACCAACGAGTTTGGCGTGATTCAGATAGAGACGGAAACTAAATCTCAAGGAAAAGAACCATTAGAAGAGCCTAGAACACCTAGAGGGAAATCTGTACTGACACGAGTACTAATCCCGGAATGGATCCCTCAGGACAACAGAAGCATAGAGTTGTTTGTAAATAAAGAAACTGATGAAGCCTTTTGGAGATACAAGACAGAAATACTTAGTGAGGTAGGAATCATCACGATATACGAGTTCAAGGACCCGGATACACCTGGAAAGGTTGTATACCTGGATGAGACTTCAGAAAGAGTCTTTGTGGTGCTTGACCATGCAAAAAACACATACACATGGAGAGGTGAATTGGTATTCCCTCCATCTAGAACGAACATGAATACAAGTCAACAAGGGGCAGGAACATCCTCAGCCCATGGCATGCAAAGAGAAAAGAATAAAGAAAGACCCGAAGTAAGCTTCACTCATCCCATGGGGAGAGATAGAACAACCACGGACACTAATAGAGCAGATAGACAAAGAGATCATGGAATACCAGGTGGTAGAGATGATTTTCCTCTACCTAGACCACGTGAACACGCAAGAATATTGAGACCCACTCAATTAGTAAAATCAATGAAAAATTATTTTGATGGGACAGGAGATCCCTATGACCATGTCGCAGAATTCAAGCAAGTACTAAGAGCAGAACAAGTCGAAGACATGTTCACGCAATACAACGCATTTGGAATAACGTTAAAAAATACCACTTTAACTTGGTTCCAACCTTTGCAACAGAGGCAATTTAGAGACATCCATCACTTTTTAGAGTCATTCATCACTGAATTCTCTAAAAGTGGGATTAGACATGACACGTCTTTGTTGATTCATAGCTTTAAACAGACCCCTCAGGAAACAGCTAGACTCGCAGGACGTAGGTTTAGACAATATGTTGAACGATGTCCAATGCAAGAGCTACCCTCACAGGCCAAGCAAGTGTCATTGTTTCTAGATGGCTTGTTGAGCTCTAAACTACGCTCCTATGTGTACGTAAAAGAACCCAGAACGATAGAGCAATGTGTGAGAATATGCATAGACATTGAGGATAACTTAGGAGACGAGTTGGAACTCTCAAAGGTCTATAAGGACTCAGACTGTTCATCTCTAGCATCCACAAAATTGTCTAACTCGATAGAAGACCTAGCATAAAAAGTGGCCCATAAACTAGGAGTTTCTAGCAAACCTAGGGTACTAATGAACAAGCGTTGTTACACCTGTGGTGGTGATCACATGGCAAATGTGTGTCCCAATGCACCACAACCACAACCACAAGCCAACCCTAGTGGCCAATACTGTACAATTGAGAGAAGATACACGAATCATACGGCTCAGGATTGCCCATACAACAAACAAACCGTGAGACAAAACTACCCGCAAGCATACCAGCAACCAAGTAGGTATCAAGGCCAATACAATGCTCAGCCTTATTACTATAGGCCTCCTCAGAACTACCCATACCAGGCTCAACAGAGACCTCAACCTGTCTTAGCCCAGCAGCCACCCCCACCAGCGAATGTCATCTCAGTCAAATACGCTGCTGTAGAAGAGAACCTAAGTAGGGCCTTAGTGCCTTCTTCACCTTTGATCACAGAGAATGACCCGAACTCAAACAGTTTTGACTCTACGCATGTAGATAGTCCACCCGCTTATTACACGGAGTCACCAGAACACGTGGAGACATATCATTATGATAGTCCACCAGTGGAACCTAGTTGGGAGCCCGACTACGCTCATGTGATGTACACCAACCCAAATCCACGGCCCCAATGGAGACAACAAAGACCACAGGGCCCCAGAGGACCATGCTTTAGGTGCCAAGGAGATCACTTCATAAAGGAGTGTCCACATCCTCCTATAGCAGGACAATCACAGTACTATAACATACAAGGCTTTTGTGCCGATTGTGGTAAAGAGCACATAACCAAAGATTGTCCTAAGAACCCTGTCAATGCTTCAAATGTGACACCGATCAACGTGATAGGTATTGTAAATAACGCAGATGGATCCAACCCTACATACGTGCCTATCCAAGCTATAACAAGAGCCCAGGCGCTCTTACAGAACCAACAACTTAATCAGGAGAAAGTAGATGGAAGTAGTGAAGTTGCAGAATCTAGTAGTAAAAAGACAAAACCTTGGAAAGATTCTAGAGAAAGAATTAAGAGAAAATGGAGTAAAAAGGTAACTGAGTTGGAAGGAATTTTGAAGGAATCTAGAGCCAAAATCCTAGAATTGACTTCACAAGACTTAAATCACGAGAACCCAGCTCAGAAATCAGGATCAGTTTTAGCGGAACCCATACCGAAAAATCTAGACATGATGTTTCGTGCATATTAGGCTAGATTAAAAGCAGGACCTCAAGTAGCTGAAATGAGCAAAAACTACCCTCGAGCTGATCTAGAAATTGAGAGAACTAAACTTTGCATGAAGATGGTAGAATTAGCACAAGCTTTGTTTGAAGCCTCTAGATATCTTAATTGGAATAACATGCCAAAACCGGAGTTACACTTTCAAGGACTAATGGAGAGGCTATAAGATTTGATTGAAAGCAAAGAGAAAAAGGCTCAGCATAGGAACCCTATTGTCCCAGAGACACAGGAAAGGAATGCACCATCCCTGTCTCAAGTACCCAATACAGAAAGTCAAGACAATCTATCTTCCATACATAGGTACTCACATGAATTTTTGAGAGAAATCCAAGAAGAGAAATGGAGAAAAGAACAAGGAACTCATCCTCCTATTCAAGAAATAAACGACTTGCAAGAACAATTTCCCCAAGACATTCCCTCTATTTATGATGGTGTAGAGGAAGAACAACTGAGTGAACACACAGGATTTGAGTCCAATTCTTTGCAAGAATTACCTCAGTTCACAGGACGTTGGGAAGCAAAGTCTATTAGTATGAGAGCACCCACGATAATAGTGAGGAATGAAGAATCAGTAATCCCTAGAAACACGAAAGTGATCAAGAATACCAAAGTACAGTGTAACCTTACTCTAGAGGAGTTGTTAAAGGTTAAACCAGAATTGTGGAAGCATGTAGAAAATCAATTCCCCGAGATTGCTACTACTCCCTCACAAATAGGATCACATAAGAAGGTACCGGAGATACCTGTAGAAAAGATAGGAGATGTAAGCGAAGGAGAGGAAGGTAACACTTATCTTCCGATAACCCATCAGGGCTATATCACGAAAGCCATCTTAGATTCAGGAGCTGGAGTAGTCATAGCTACCACTGCTTTATGGAAACGTTGGGGTAAGCCAGCACTCAGACCTACCAGGATGAAGCTACAAATGGCTGACGGACACATAGAAAAACCATTCCGCTTACTAGAAGGCATATCTCTCACCACTTGTGGTGTAGAATTTGAGCATACCTTTGCCATTTGTGATTTTAGTAAAAATCATGCTTATGAGATGATATTGGGACGACCATTCATGCGTCAGTTGCAAATTGTACAAGATTGGGGAACTAATTCTTTGTATTTGCAACATTTAGGAGTGACTACCAAAGTCAATCTTAAAGACTATTCACATCGAGATGTACCCCCATTACAATGGAATACCATCCATAAGACACAAGTAGAAACAGAATCCGTGCACTCATTAGAATCAGATCCTTCTTGGTTGCACGAGGACACTCATTTATGGATGTGTAAAGTTGCAAAACAAGAGGAAGAAAGATTAGAAGCAAGGACCTTAGGTGCAGAACAACATCCACGAACCCTTCAAGATCCAGCCTACGCACCTGTAGTATTCCCTGACAAAGAGTTTGAACCCCATGGTTGGTCAGAAATCCTAGCAATCATGGATGTAGCCATCAATGAGGAACAATGGACACCCCAGTGTGACGAGGATGGCTATGACATTTCAGTTTTCACGATAGAGCCAATAATGTGTGATGCAATTTTAGAAGAGTGTGAACCTAACACTGATGCATTTGAGGATGCAAGTGATTTCGATTTAGAATCAATTATCATGGACCCTCCATTTGCATCAGAAGAAGAATATCTTTACGAAGTAGAAACTCACCCTCAGAAACAGGAAGAAATTACGAATGAGGTGAGGTTAGCCACAGAAATGACTACTAAAAATGAAGGCAAGAAAAGAAAGAAGAAAGAAACCATGTCAAAAAAAGAAGAATCTTTGTTTGAAGTACCCGAGAATTTCAAGAAATATGAAATCGAAGATAGAAGAATCATGGTACGAATGCCTAATAGAAAGGCAAATGACGGACAAGTATATGATGACCGAGAGAAAACCAAGAAAATAATAGTTGCTATAGAAGGAGAAGAAGAAAAATGTACCTACATAGGGCATGATTTGACAGCTGAAGAAGAATTAGTTGCTCTATTGCGCGAATATAGAGATGTGTTCGCTTGGAGTTACAAAGACCTAAAAGGAGTAGATCCAGATATATGTTCTCATAGAATCCCTATGACTCCAGATGCAAAACCTACGAAACAGAAACCTTACACGTACAATGATAACTACGCTGCGAAGATTAAAGAGGAGATAGATCGGCTGATAGAAGCAGGATTCATTTACAAAATTGAGCATACTGAATGGGTATCCCCCATTGTGGTTGTGCCCAAGAAAAATGGAAAATTGCGTGTGTGTATTAACCTTTAAAAAGTTAATGCCGCCACGATTAGAGACAGTTATCCTCTTCCTATCACAAAACATCTATTGGAAAGAGTTGCGGGCAAGGAAGTTTACAGCTTCCGTGATGGTTTCTCAGGCTATAATCAAGTAGCCATTGCTCCAGAAGATCAACACAAGACGGCTTTTGCCACTGAATGGGGCATATTTGCATTTCGTGTAATGCCATTTGGCTTAACAAATGCACCCGCTACTTTCCAGCGACTCATGTGTCATGTTTTTAAGGAATTCTTACGCAAGAGTTTGGAAGTATATGTCGATGACATATGTGCTCATTCTAATATCAGGCAGACGCATATCCCAGAGTTAAGACAAATATTTGACAAATGTCGAGAATATCAGGTTTGTTTGAACCCAGAAAAATGCGTTTTCATGGTCAGACAAGGCAAAATTCTAGGACACATTGTCTCAAAGAATGGAATCTCTACGGATGAAGAAAAGGTGAAGGTAATTGCAGAATTACCTAGACCAACTAATGTGAAAGAGGTACAAGCATTTATGGGCCATTGCGATTATTATAGGAGATTCATACACATGTATGCAATCATAGCCAAGCCTTTGTACTCTCTTTTAACCAACTTTGAATGGACAAATGAATGTGAAGATTCATTCAATGAACTTAAACGACGCTTGTGCTCAGCACCTATATTAACTACCTTAGATTGGAGTAAGCCATTCCATGTACATGTGGATGCATCCAATTACGCCATAGGATGTGTGTTAGCACAACCCACGAATGAAGGTAACATAGATCTCCCCATAGCTTACGCGAGCAGACAATTGAACGCAGCAGAAAGAAATTACACCACGACGGAACGAGAAGGATTAGGGATGATCTACGCGGTAAAGAAGTTTAGACACTACTTGTTGGCCAACAAATTCAAGTTCTTTACAGATCATCAAGCCCTATTGTACCTAGTCAACAAACCCTGTAACACAGGACGACTAATACGTTGGTTTCTATTACTCATGGAGTACGATTTTGAAGTAGTAGTCAGGAAAGGAAAGACACATCTTAGAGCTGACCACCTTTCAAGATTAACCTCAGGAGAAGCTCCTCAAGGAGAAGCGGATGATCTACCAGATGCATACTTGTTTAACCTTGAGATAGCACCAGAATGGGTTAAACCTATAGTCCCTATTCTGACATACGGACCCAAGAATCCTAGGATAAAGATTAAAGAAGGAGAGATTACCAAATCTCAGAGATATCAAATCATAGCAGGAAGCATATATAAACAGGATAATCAAAAGATTCTTGCTTCTTTTGTAGATGAATCAGAACATGCAAATTGGTTGCAATTAGCACACATAGGTGCATTAAAGCAACATCATTCGAAACATCGAACATTACAGACTCTGCATAGACTAAGAGTATATTGGCCTTCGATGGAAGCAGATGTCTACAAGTTGTGTAAAGAATGCCATGTTTGTTGTGAATGACCACCAGTAGAACATGCTACATTGTATCACGTGTCTCTCACACCAGACTGGATTGAACCATTAGTGACATATTTGAGGACGAAGACATTCCCTCAAGGAATGACCTTAGCTCGACAACGTAGTCTGGAGCAGGAAGCTCAAGACTATTCAGTTATTGGAAATAATCTATACAAAAGAGGACGAGATGGATACCTAAGACAATGTGTTCATGAAAGCGATTATCTGAGCATACTAGAGACTGCACACCAAAGTGTTGCAGGAGGTCATTTTGGACCTGAAAGGATAATCAAAGCCATCCTCTTTGCAGGATTATGGTGGCCCACTCTTCACATGGATGCTCATACCTATGTTAAGAGATGTGATGTGTGCCAAAGAACTCAATTTCCTACTCGCAGAGATGAAATACCATTGAAACCCATGATGGGAGGACGTGCATTTACAAAGTGGGGTATAGACTTTGTAGGACCCATTAACCCCCCTGCAAAAGGTACACATGCGGAATACATTATTGTTGCCACGGATTATCTTACGAAATGGGTAGAGGCAAAAGCCACAAAAAAGAATGATGCACACACAACTGCAAAATTCTTATTTGAAAATGTCTTTACAAGATATGGATTGCCTATAGAGTTAGTGAGCGATCGCGGAACTCACTTTCTAAACCAAGTCATTGAATATTTGTTACAAGATTTTATGGTGATTCACAGAAAATCTGCACCATATCATCCTCAGGCCAATGGTCAGGTTGAAAGCACTAATAAGGTCCTTTGTAACGTACTGACGAAACTCGTGAACAACAAACGTTCAGATTGGGACAAACAGTTACACCACGCTGTTTGGGCATATCGAGTGGCCTACAAGACCGTACTCAATGCAACTCCCTTTCAGATGGTTTTTGGTCAGAATTCAGTGCTTCCTTTGGACTTCTTGATACCGACCCTTAAGGTTGCACAAGAACATCAGTGGACCAGCCATGAATTATCAGCAAGAATAATGGACTTGGAAAGATTAGGAGAAACCAGGCTAAAGGCAGCAGCAGGAATATATGCGGCAAAGAAACGACAGAAAGCATATTTTGATGCACATGTGAAAGATAAAGGCCTAAAAGAAGGAGATTTAGTTCTAGTATATACGCTAAAGCAACACGCACGTAAGTTAGAAAAGCGAGGTTATGGACCTATGGTCATTAACAGACTCTCGACAAGTGGAGCAGTACAGTTAGCCACCTTAGAAGGAGATGTAATGCCTAATTATATTAGTGGCTGTAGAGTCAAGCTATACCTGGAACCTCTTACTGAGGATATGCTTAGACGACTCACGTTGGCAAAGAAGCGTAAGGAGGAAGAAAATAGAATACGAGCAGAAGCTCAGGCAGAAGCAATAGAACGCATTAAGCGCATGAAGCTAAGAAGACAAGGACTAGGGAGAGAACATTATAACCATCTTGAAACTACACCCAAATACCCCATGGCCATGTGTCAAGTAAAGTCAACCACTCATCCTAGCATAGTGGACAGGAGACCATTCATTACAGTTAGGCTAGAGCACGACAACCCTTGCCAAGAGCTCAGGGCTTTAAGTGACTGAGGCGCTGCGACTAGTGCGATTAGATGGTCCCAGTATAAGGATTCAGGAATAGAAATGCGGCCAATTGAGGCATACATCATAGGCCTAGGAGGCATGGAAACCCCTTGCATGGGTGAGGTGGACCTTCCTATCCTCATTAAGGAAGTGACCATGACAGCGAAGCTACTAGTGTGCCATGATGACGACCTGATAGAACCCCTAATCCTTGGCCAGGATTGGCTATACGATCACTCAGTGGACCTAAATCTTAGACAAGGCTCCTTACAGATTGGAACCTTAGATCAGAAGCGAGTGATACCGCTTGACTTCCCTAATGGAACTCTGACTGAGGTCTGCAACCCTAGACCCTATGAAATGCATGCGGCGGAAGACCGGCAGATCTTGGGTCAGATCAATCACGTTATGTCTACACCAACCCACTCGGGCTTGGCTAGGGACAATTGTCAATCAGAAGGACGACAGGAGATCTTCCCTGGGGCTTCCTACAAACTAGAAGGGGTAGCTACCCAACCGCTAGGGAAGATGGACACAATCAGCGGTCAGGTGGGTTGCATCAGCGGCCAAATGAGCACAATACCGTGCGGTGCTCATCCTTCCAAACTTGCTGCGGACTGGCCTAGATTCAAGATAAATAACGAATCACTTCCTAATGGGCAGGTCACGCAAGTGTTGGATCTCCCTTCTTTTCCAAAGCAAAGCATCCAATGGACCTCTCAAACCCAACCACGAAGGAGTCAACCACGACAGAGGAACCCAGACCGACGACACCACCAGACAAGGCAAGGAAAGCAGCAGTATCAACATCACAGAACAAGTGGCACGAGACAAATATGGGTGCCAAAAGGACAGCAACCACAGCCTATTGGCCACACTACAGACAAGAACAGGACAAAGTTTCAAAAAAAGCAGAGTCAACATCCAAAGTCCCCTCGATCTTCTTCCCCAAGTACAAATACTCGACAAATTTGGATCGCCAAGAAGTATCTTATCAATCGACCCACACCCACGCAGATTTGGGTACCCAAACAATGTATTATAGCCCAACCCTCAAGCCATGTAATATATACCCCTCAATAATCTTTTCATCCTTCAATACCAACAAACCCGATACCACTTTTTGTCCCTCATCAGAAACACACCACCCACTCAAAAACTCTTACGAAATGGATACCGAAACATATCCAAACGTCTTCTTGTACCCTCTTATCTAACAATTCTCCCCCCCGTTTAAACTCCACCCTTGTAATAATTCACCCTCAACCAAACCTTGCATAAATTCACACACCATAACCCCACATCATGCATAATGAACACTCATCAAGAAATGTATGCATAATCTGAACCATGTAGGTGTCTAGAGACCTGCATTAGCTCTGCAAAAAATCATTGCATCAATCACTTCACGACACTTGGCTACACGGGTTACACATCGGTTATGGAAAGGGATTGTGGTCTCACCTTAATGGGATCATAATTAATTTCCATGCTAATGTGCTAATCTTTTGTAGCAGATCTTTTCCATTAGCTCGTCAGTCATCATGCAAACCGAAGAAGGACCATCAGAAGCTGGCCCAAGCACACCAATGGCCAATATTGGAGAGCTACTCGCGGAATCTTATCCTACGATGCAACCACCAGAGTTTCAAGGTTTTCGAGGACCCATGCCAATAGACGATCCTCCTAGAGGATACACTGAGAAGATTCATCGTAACTCTCACTGGTTTCAAGGCCTAGCAGGACCATTAGCAAACGCTGATTTCATATTTGAGGCCAATTTGGCATTTGATTTACGCACATGGGCCAAGTACTAGTTCTTTTCACGAGAATTTGAAGGACTGCAGAATACACAAGATTTAACGCACGTTTGGGCACGAGCGGGATTTATAGAATACTTTAGTGACCCTCTGCCTAAACCTGATTTTTACAGATGCTTTTACTTAGTAACCACCTTGACAGCTTCAGCGAACAAGGATCTACCTGGCACATTCATGTTACCATCCTTGGTAAATGACCCTCCATTCAGAAGGTTTTATTTGTCCAAAGATTTAATTCGCGCAGCTCTCAAAATACATGGAACACACACTCCGACGGAGCGAGAACGGCTAGTCCCAGAGCAGATGAAACATGGTGACGTAACTAAGTGGGAGGATATTTCAGCTATAACCCCTGAGCTCTCCAAGCCCTTGCGGATATGCATGCAGCACTTTGCTTTCCCAGCTCAGGATCGTTTTACCATGCCCCACAAAAGAATCTGGTTTGGATTATACTTAGCATGTACTGAACCTCAAACGGTTGATCTAGCTAGCTGGATAATTGATCAGCTCTATTTAGCACAACATAGGTGGGAGCGAAAGAAGGTCATCAATGGGTGTTGTGCACTTACAAGGATTATATATATGTGCTTGGCATATGACTTACCCATAGAGCACGCCACGACTAGTGAGGAACTGAAGGCATTCAAAGGGACCACTAAGAAGGCTAGAAAGTCTAGCAAAGGCAGAGCCGGAAAACGCATGAGAGGAACCATACCCTGCCTTCAGGTGCCAGAATCACCCTCACCACAACCATCTCCAGAGCAGTCACCGATCGCATCCACTCCCACGGTACGACCAATTCGTATATAGTTATCAAGACCAGTTACGCCAGAGGGCACCACCAGTACTGTTGAACCTCAAGCAGCCACAACCCCAGAACCTACAACCACGACAGCAGAACTTCCCACCACCATTGGTGCGAACGCTTTCTCTTTTCCAATACCCCATTTAGAAGCAGAACAAACAGCACCACTGGATCCAACTTTTGATTTTGAGATGCTCGATGCATTCTCCAATGAGTTCCAGTTTTCAGAAGGACAATTGTTTTCTCAAGAATTTGAAAGGCCTAGCTACCCTACCACACCCAAGGATCAGCCACCAGGACAGATTGTGTCTAGCTCTGATGACGAAAGAACAACAACCGATGACGACGAAGGAGACGACGAAGCTAGCCAGGGAACTCAGGAATCCCAAGAGCATGAACAGACAGATGGCCAAGGCCAAAAAACAGACACACATGGTGATACAAGTACCCATGAAGATGAAACTTACGAAGCAGCAGCTTACACACTGGCTATTAAGAAGCTGTATAGAACTATGGAAAAAGTTTGGGCACGCAAAAAGCTGACTGAGGAAGAGAGTCAAGCAATAATAGAACAGGAACTTGTCACAGGCGGATTCGAAGACGCATACATCAAAGGATTCCGCGAGTTAGTCAAATCAGTAGGCTCCAACGAAGCCCTAAGATACTTGCAAAGAAAGCCACTACCACAGTTTGACCCCCACAGAGTGCGACTACTTTCCAAGCCCGGTGAGTACATTCGTGTACCAATAGGAGCACAGTCTTCAGAACAAGCCAAGGAGGCACGCCTCGTCCCCGAAAGTTCGTTGGCAGCAGAAACCATCCTTGTAGATTCCCCACCCCGCGCTACAACGGTACATACCTCAGTAGTCACTGACGTACCGACCACCCCAACCGCCCCTCCATCATCGCCCGTCCATCCAGCCTCCCCCCTTCACCCTCCTTCCCCCCGACTAACATCTTCATTCGCCGGTGGCGTAGCAAAAATTGTCTTTATGACCACTCACCCCACAATTCCTGCACCCATTAGACCTAGTCTACCCCCTCACACACCCACCTTTCTATCCAACCCATTCCTCCATCCATCTTTTCCATCTTTCCCCACAACTCCAAGACCCCTTTTTCCATTCCCACCGCCATTAACCTTCTCCCCCGTCTCACCTCCCCGACCCACTGTAACCCTTATTTCCCCTTTCCACCAAGCTGCTCTAGCCAGCCCCCCTGTAAATTACTCCTCAACCTTTGTAAATCCCGTATTTACACCAGCACAAGCACCCACAGTCGCACCCATATTCACAGTCATCGCACTGGACACGTCCAATGACATGGACATCTCACCACCCACTGCACCATCACTCACTTCACTCACGGCACAAACATATTTAGGCACCTCACAATTTTCCACAATCACCACAACATCCACCTTCCCACCCCCATTCCCCGTTCCCTTTGCATCTACACCCACTGCATCTTCATTTAGCACCCCATTAATACTATCACCCACGGTAGATAATGCATTTCGACAGATGTTCATGTGTATGACGCAAGTAAGAGATGAGTTCACATCTCTTGGCCATAATTACCAGTAGCTGCAGAGGACAACCAATGACTTACAGTCGCAGCTTAATTTATTGTCTATTGAGAATGCCTCACTGAACAGCCGCTACCAAGAATTACGAGAAGCCTATCATAAATTAGAACTAGAAAGCGAAGAAAAGACCAAGGAAGCCACTGCTGACTTGGATAACTTATTAAGAGCCCAGACAGTCCGCAATGCAACGCTAACACGAAACATGGGCTTACTCAGAAGACATCTAGCAGCAGCAAAGGAGGAAAACCAGCGCCTACAGGATCAGAACCAAGAAAACTTAGAAGCAGCTCTTGACCACCCAGACCAACCTTTGAGTCCTAGTCGGTTCAAAGCCATTCCCTCAGACTCGATGAGGATGCTGCTAGAAGATCATGTAAGGCTGCTAGATGAATATGATCGCATGAATGAGGAGTTACAGAAACTCAAAGAAGATCATAAATTACTCCAGTTACGAGCACCGGCACACCCAGACATACCAGCACTTGTGGACCCCTCTCCTGAAATCTTAGAGGAACTCAACGCATTACGGGCCCAGGTATCAAACCTTGAATCAAGGATTGCAGTATACGAAGCGCCACCCAGGCCAGATTCCCCACCTGAGCTTCCAGCTGAGGAAGAAACTGTCACCATCCCGGTGGAGGAAACGTTTGAAGAGGCATATGAGCCACAACGCATCCCAGGCGGACGCGTCACGACCGAAGGACAGATGACTTACGAACTCCCGACCCCCGCGTGGATGAAGACAATTGAGGAACTTGGAACAACACACTCCGCTAGAGTAGAGGCACAATTACATGCCATGGTGATGATCGAAGAAAGAATTTTATAGTCTCCATTCTTTGCTCATTTGGCCCCGCGACGATACATATCTGGGCATGAGCTACAGTATAAACCATATTTTATAGTAATGGCCGAATACCAGCTAGCCATTGAGAAAGAAACCGGTAAGAAACCATCGCATGCGACTCAATTCGAAGAGGAAGATTTGCCACTTGATGCACAGCAAGGAGAGATCTATCAACCAGAGTGGCGCAAAGATTTACTACAGAAGTATCCAGAAATGATGAGTACATGGGTAAAGGCACCTTTGCACTTTAAGTACAACCCATGTTGGGGACCAGTACCACGACGCCGCTCCTGGATAGCCTTTGCTATTAAGGTACAAAACAATAAGCAGTGCCAAGACTGGTTGAATTACCCCTATTTTAAGCCACCCATTGAGTTACCAACTGTAGGCTACATGATGGCTACAATTCGCCACTGGCTCCCTAGATTAAAGCATATGGACGATATAGCGGCGCATATGACTGTCAAAATCTTTGACATGATGCAAATGATTTTTAAAGTCTTCCGACGCATCAAGGCACCTCATGTAAACACCCCGGGCTTTTTGCATGGCAATTTCGATCTGGTATATGATATGAGTACAACGCCATCGCAACCGGTGTGTTATGCCTGGCATTGCAGAATAAAGTACCTACCGGTGTGCTACAAGCAGACGTTCAAGAGATGTTCACAACGGGCTTCTGGGAATACCATTCAGAGGTATTCGTAAGTAGGCCTACACATTTATTACACGTATTTGCCTGTGAACGAATGGTACATTCCACACACTATCAGCTCCCGCCACCGGAAGAACCGCAACCAATAGACTGGGAGAAACTTGAGGCCGATCTGGCCCGAGGCATTTGTATCTCCGAGCACAGCCTCGCTCAAGACCTCCTACAGAACTATATCCGGCAGACCTCACAACAAGGTTCTGTCAGGGACGACAAAAGCGAGAGGGAGGGGGTGTTGGAAGCAGCCAGAGGCACAGACGACGCAGAAGCATGTAACGACGGAGCAGTGAGCTAGTCGAATCTTTTTTCAAAGAATCATGTTTTAAAAATACTTTTCAAAAACCTCCAACAGTGATTTTTATCACTAATGTAACATATGTAACATAGAAAAACCCTTTTCTTAATTTCTCGCTCCATTTTGTGCAAGCCGAGGAGTCCTCGAGCTTGAGGAGCTTAGGTAGAACAAGCGTAACAATTTTCGTTATTTTTAGACACCGTTTACCCTTCCAAATAGCATCTAGGACCTAATTTTTAACTATGCCGGTCACTAGATGTGAAACCGGTCAAAACTAGTCTAGACACTATAAAAAGAGCTAGAGAGCTCATTTTTGAGGTTAGCTTGTTTGAGGTTAGAGTTCTTTTGAGCTTTTAATAGTGTTCTTGAGTAATAGAGTTGATTTCTCACCTTCCATTGTGTCTTGCTTGTCTCTTCGTAGTGTGTGTGTAAGTGTGTGCATTTCTATGCTTCTCACCTTCACTCTCACTTCATCTCACATTCACGATCTTCATATCACTCCTATCTCTTCCGCGGATTGACATTAAGGAGGTGGAGCTTCTTAACGTGGTTCTCACCATTGTGCTAGAGCAACACCACCTAAATCTGCAAGTAACATCTCCAGCCATGATGCCTCACATGCTGCCATTGCAGCACCTCTATACTCAGCCTCTGTACTCGACAAAGCAACGGTGGGTTGCTTCGTACTGCTCCATGTAATAGCTGCACCTCCAAGTGAGAAAAGAAAGCCACTAGTAGATCTTCTATTTGGAGTACTACCAGCCCAATCTGCATCGGTGTATCCATAAACCTGCAAATCTATACCCGCTTCATAAAAAAATGCATAATCCAAAGTAGCACTCACATAACGTAGAGTGCACCTCAGTGCATCCAAATGTGGCTTCCTGGGAACTTGCATAAACTGACTTTCAAGTCCAACAGTATAACTTAGATCAAGCCTTGTAATTGTGAGATATATAAGACTTCCCACAATTTTCCTGTACATAGTAGCATTTTCCAATGCTTCACCTGATGTAGTATCCAATTTCAAATTCTGATCTAATGGCATAGAAATTGGCTTACAATCAGCCATACCATACTTTTGTAGCATATTCAAGGCATATTGCCTTTGTGACATCCATATACCTGTTTCTGTATGTATAAACTCAATGTCCAAGAAATAGTGCAGCACACCAAGATCTTTCATGTCGAATTCCTACATAAGAAGTTTCTTTACCTCTTTGATGCTTTCTTCATTATCACCACCTATAATCAGGTCATCAACATAAATAGCCACAATAGTGATGCTATCATCAGCCTTCCTTGCATATAGTGAGTGATCTACATCACACATAGAGAACCCAATGTTGGCTAAGTAATCAGAAATCCTTGCATGCCATGCACGAGGGTCTTGCTCCAGCCCATACAAAGCCTTTTGCAACCTGCATACATATTCTGGATGCTTTGAATCTTCATATTCTTGTGGCTGGTCCATATATAATTCTTCCTGTAAGTGACCATGTAGGAAAGCATTCTTCACATCCATCTGATGTAGAGTCCATCCTTTTGCTGTAGCAAATGCAACAAGTGTTCTGACAATAGACATTTTAGCTATAGGGCTGAATGTTTCCTCATAATCAATGCCATATATTTGTGCATAACCTTTAGCTACCAATCGTGCTTTATACCTGCTTATGCTACCATCAACATTATGCTTTACCTTGTAAACCCATTTGCAGCATATGGGTTTCTTTCCTTGTGGCAATGGAACCAGCTTCCATGTATCATTTCCATAAAGTGCAGCCATCTCCTCATCCATAGTGTTGGCAGCAGTGAGGGAACCGAAGGAGCCACAAGACGAAGAGAGTCAGAGCGAAGGGACAACACAAGCAGACATGGAAGTCAAAGAAGATATGGCAAGTAGGCCATCTAATTTTTCAGACATCAAGGAGTTGAGCACACAAGAAGAAAGAGCAAGTAGGGAGCTCAAAGAGGTGTATGACAAATCAACAGAGAAAATCCCTACACAAATAGTGATTTTCATCACTAAAAACCATTGTAAATATCATTTCGTATTTTTGTAGCTCCATTTTGTGCAAGCCAAGGAGTCCTTGAGCTTGAGGAGCTTTAGAAGTATCTACCTGCCAATTTTCATATTTTTTAGATCTCGTTTAAGCCCTCTAATAAGCCCTGGAACCTAATTTTTAACTAGGCAGGACACTAGGTCTGAACAGGGCCAAAGCTAGTCAAAAACTATAAAAGGAGCTAGAGAGCTCATTTTTGAGGTTGGATTGTAATTGAAATGAACTTGTAAGAGCTTTTTGAAAGTAATCTAAGAACTTCATTGCTTCTCACTCTTTGTCTTGCCGCGTGTGCACGTGTGTGTGTATGTGTGTGCATGCTTGTGTGCTTCTCACTCACGCACTTGTGCCTCCACTTGCTCGAGGTCTTTATACCATCCTCATGTCTTCCCAGATTGACATTAAAGGAGGTGCTACTCATCACTGAGCTACACCAAATTTTGGCGCCGTTGCCGGGGATCGAGCTTTGAGGACGAGCGTGTGATGGTAAGACGTAGATTGGAGACGTTGGCGTTGTAGGTAATTTCGTTACTTTTCCTATTTTTCTCTTTCTTACCTTACCACCATCATCACCATCATCATCATCACCATCTTCCACCTCCATTTCCATCATCGCAAAAATTTCAGTTTTTTGATCATATCACCTTCTCCACCTCATTTCCCTCATTTCACTTGTGAGAGAGAGCGAGAGAGCGAAATTGTGTGTGCTGTTTTTGCATGTTTCTTGAGCTGTCTTTGTTGGTGCATGACAATCATCAATTGAAGGATTATGAAGGAATGAAGTCAAGGAGTCAAGAGAAGAATAAATTCAGAAGGTTGAAGGAAGGATATTTTTCAGGGTTCCAAAGATGTGTACACATATGTACATTAGCTGACTTATACTTTTGTCTAGTCATACACTTGTATATATTCATCTATAAATATGTTGGAAATGTCGGGGCAAATAGAGCAGAAGAAGAATAGAGAATAGGTAGAGAGAAATCAGTTGTAAGAAGTGTCATTAGACACATGAAGAGTGAGTGAATTGTCTATCCTCACTTAGATGTAATTTTTCTGAGTAATCAAGAAAACTTGCGCCCGATATTTTGCTGTCTGCTCGTTCTGTGTTTAATCTTTGGAGAAATACTTTTGCACATATCTAAGTCCATAGCTAATCTATCTATGGCTAGAATTTGAGAGGTTAATTGCAATCAGGCTGAGAGAATTGTGTTTAGGAACATTCATATGTAAGAATGTTCTAAGAGTCGTAAAATCTGGCGCAGTTTTCATCTTCAGAGAAATGGTCATTGCTCAGTCCACAGTGTAAAGTTTTACACAACTGAGGGCTCAAAATCTAAGTTGGAAGGTAAGCCATCTATGGCTAAAAGATGTTGATCAAATGGGATTTACTTTGGGAGAACCAGTGTTAAGAAGTTGCAGGTGTCAAAGTCACCATTGCAGAGAAGCTGTTTCAGACATAGGTAAAGTGTTTCACACATTTCTCAGTGTGTACTCAATCATTTTGAGAAATTTAACTTGGTAAAGTTGCACAATCTCAAGGCGAAGTGTTGTACAAAGTTTTATCAAAAACTTTACAGGATTGATTAGTCAATGAGTGATTAATCTGTAGCAAACTTTTCTCAGAAGTTGAATTTTTCAGAATAATCAGTTTCTTGATAAATTGATGAATGATCTCTAACTTTGGTGGAGTCTAAAGTTGATCTTGATATAGAGGTGATCTAAATTCAAGATTAACTTGTTCTTTTGAAGATTAACACTCTCCATCAGTGGTATCAGAGCAGGTTGTGTCAAAATTGAAGTGAAGAAGACTCCGACTACTGCAGAAATACAAACCTTTACATCTTGAAGGTGCAGAAGGATAAAGGTTGAAGAAAACTTGAAGGTAGACTCATTCAAGCTATCAAAAGGATCAGAAGAAGCGAGATTCAAAGTCAAGGTACATTTATTTCCTGTAAAGATTAAAGTTTTGAGACTACAGGTGAAGCAAGGATGGGAGATAGTCTCCAAATTGAAAAGTTGGATAGAGAGAACTATCCAGCTTGGTCTATGAGGATGGAAGCTCATCTTATGAGCAAAGATCTGATAGGATACATCACAGGAGATGAAGAAAAGCCAGAATTCAGAGATCCTAGTATTCCAACTAGAGAGGAGCTTGCAGACTTGAAGAATTGGATGAAGAAGGATGCTCAAGCAAGGAGCATAATTTACATGGCAGTTAATGACTACCTGCTTCCTCACATTAGAGGACTTGAAAGTGCATGTGACATTTGGAATGCTTTGGAGGAGCATTTCCAAAACACAACCAAATCAAGGAAGGCTTCACTATGGGCAGAATTTACTACCTTCAAGAAGAAGGCCTCACAATCAATCTCTGATTATGTGACAAAGATGAAGGACATTGCAGATTCTCTAGGTGCAGTGGATGAAGATACTGAAGAAGACAAATTGGTAAGACAAATACTCACAGGGCTAAGAGGATATGAGAAGTGGAAGCCTTTCATTTTATCTACAGAACTTTCACTAGATCACTTTACTCCTGATTTGAATCAATTGTTAGGTCATATGCTAACTTTTCAGAATGATGTCAAAGGAGATGTTGAAAAGAGTGCAGGTCATGCAATGTATTCTAAAGACAAGAAGAAAGCTAACAAAGGAAAGCAACAATCAGGTGATGAAGAAGGTACTTCAAACCAAGAAAATTTCATGAGAGGAAAAGGAAATGGCAGAAGTAGAGGAAGAGGCAGAAACAACAAGGATAACACAAGAGCTTGTTGGATATGTGGTAAGACCAATCATCTCTCTCATGATTGTTGGCATAATAATCAGAACAATGGCAATTATCAAAACTTTAATCAAAGAGCAAGAGGTGGTAGATTTCAGAGAGGAAACTTCAGAGGTAGAGGTGGTAGGAACTCTTTTGGAAGAGGTGGAGGAAGAAGCTTCCAAAACCAATCCTACAACAACACCTATTACAACTATGCATCAGATCAAAAGGAGGATTCGACTCTCATTATGAATACATGTGAAACCTCACATGAAGACATGAGAGTGTTCTATATTGATTCAGGATGTAGTAATCATTTAAGTGGAAATATTGCTTTGATGACTGACCTAGATCATAATGTAATTAATCATACAGTTCAGACAGGTGATAATACAAAGCATAAGGTAAAGTCAATTGGTTCAGTCAAAGCTAGGATGGGAGTACTCTTCTGAGTAAGGTTCTTTATGTTCCCACAATTCCAAAGAATTTGATCAGTGTAGGTCAAATTGTGGAAAAAGGATATGAAGTAAGATTCACCAATGATGGAGTTTATGTTGAAGACCCTAGTCAAGGGTATAAACAGGTTGTTACAGGAAAGAAAGAAGGAAGGCTCTTCACATTGAAGGTACAAGGAAATGTTGGACATGCTATGTTCACATATGGAGAGCAGAAAGTGTCTGAATTAGATCTTTGGCATAAAAGACTTGGACACTTCAATGAAAGAGGTATCAAAGAAATGATTAACAATGATTCAGTGCTTGGGTTGCCTAACATTGCAGGTCAACGCATGACATACAGATGTGAGGCATGTCAATTAGGTAAGGCTCACAAGCAATCCTATTCCAAGCATGGGTTTATGTATTCAGAAAGACTTGAATTGGTGCATACAGATGTGTGGGGTCCATCAAAGGACTTTAGTATAAATGGTTCAAGATATTATGTCATTTATGTTGATGATGCTACCAGGTGGATCACAATTTATGTGATTAAAGAAAAGTCAGAAGTGTTTAATACATTTAAACACTATCATGCTTATGCAGAAAGGATTACAGGTCAAAGATTGAAGAGACTAAGATCAGATGGAGGGGGAGAGTATTTTTCAAATGAATTCAATGATTACTTGTGGAATGCAGGTATAAAGAGAGAAGTTACTTGCAGGTACTCCCCTCAACAAAATGGGGTAGCAGAAAGAAGAAATAGGACTCTTGTTGAGTTTGCAAGGTCCATGATGAAAGAGAAGAATTGCCCAAATTATTTGTGGGCAGAGGCTGTTAATACAGCTACTTACTTGGTCAATAGATTGCCTTGTAAAGCTTTGCAGGGTATAACACCATATGAAGCTTGGTGGGGTAAGAAACCTACCTTGGATAATTGCAGAATATTTGGATGTTTGGCATATGCATATGTGCCATCTCAATTGAGACATAAGTTGGAGCCTAAGGCAGAAAAGTATGTTTTTATTGGCTATGATGATAAGCAGATGGGGTATAGGTTGTGGAGTCCATCCACAAAACAATTTCTTGTATCCAAGGATGTTACATTTGATGAGCAAGGTACTTGGTATGCAGGTAAATATGATGTACATGCAGATGATGAAGAAGTGGTAGATCAAAGGAAAGGTAAAGCAAAGATTCAATTACTTGATGAAAGTGAGAACAATGAAGTACAGGTTGAAGTTGAAGAGAGGCCAAGATTTGATCCAGAATGTGATGAACCAGAGACTTCAAGAAGTGCAGAAGTTAGGAGGTCAACTAGGCACAAATGACAACCTACAAGGTATAGCTATGACACCTCATTCTTGACTACTAAAGATTATGCTTATTTGGTAAAAGCAGATGAAGATCCATCTACATATGCTGAAGCCAAAGGCAAGAGAAATTGGGAAGAAGCCATGCAAGAGGAGTATGATGCTTTGATAGAGAATCAGACTTGGGATCTGGTTCCTAAACCTAATAGCCAGAAAATTATTGGATGTAAGTGGGTTTATAAAACCAAAAGATTTGCAGATGGAAGTGTGTCTAGATACAAAGCTAGACTTGTTGTGAAAGGGTATGCACAAACATATGGAGTGGACTATGATGAGACTTATAGTCCTGTGGCAAAAATGACAACCATCAGAACCCTCATAGCAATTGCTGCTTGCAAAGGTTGGAAGTTGTCTCAACTAGATGTTAAAAATGCTTTTTTGAATGGTTATATTTCAGATGAAGTTTACATGGAGCAACCAGATGGGTTCAAAGACCAAGTAAGTCCAAATTATGTGTGTAAGCTCAAGAGAGCTTTGTATGGACTAAAGCAAGCTCCAAGGGCATGGAATTATAGGCTTGTAAAATTCTTGAATGATCTTGGATTTCAAGCATCAAAGGCAGATAGTAGCTTGCTAGTCAAAGCAAGTGAAGATGGATTCATTTATGTGTGTATTTATGTTGATGACATAATACTTACAGAAACAGACGATAAAGGGATACAAATGATCAAGAAGCAGATGGAGAAAGAGTTCAAAATCAGTGATTTGGGAAACCTATCATTCTTCTTGGGAATGGAGATTTCTTATACTCAACATGGAGTATATGTGACCCAAGAAAGGTATCTTAAAAATTTGCTAACCAAATTTAAAATGGAAGATTGCAGGGTTGCACCTACACCTGTCTAGGTTTGGAGGAGAAGAGTTTAGAGATATGAAACTTTATCAAAGTTTGGTTGGTAGCTTGATTTATGCTACATTGACAAGGACTGATTTATCATATGTAGTTGGTGTGCTTTCACAATTTATGCATTGTCCTAGAAAGGAACATTGGATTGCAGGACAAAGAGTACTTAGGTACATCAAGGGAACACTCAGAGAAGGGTTGTACTATGGATTTACTTCTGATACAAGAGTGAAGATATATAGTGATGCAGATTGGGCAGGTAATGTGGATGATAGAAGATCAACACATGGATACTTGTGCTATGTAGGAGACAAATTGGTTTCATGGTGTTCTAAGAAGCAACATACAGTTGCTTTATCATCTACAGAGGCAGAATATAAAGGTATGGTAGAAGCTGCAAAGGAGGTAATATGGCTAAAGACACTCATGAAGGTGTTTGATGTGATTCAAAGTACTCCTATTGTTTGTGGAGATAATATGAGTTCTCTATATTTGGCAGCTAACCCTGTGTTTCATGCTAGAACTAAGCATATTGAAATACAGTATCATTTTCTAACAGAGAAGGTCATTGAGAAGGAGGTTGAAGTCATACACACTCCTACAAAAGATCAACTTGTAGATATGATGACAAAAAGTTTAGATGGACCAAAGCTACAAAGATTCAAGGATATGGCAGGAATCAAGAAGATAGAGAAGAACCTCAATTAATGATTGAGGGGGAGCTGTTGGTGCATGACAATCATCAATTGAAGGATTATGAAGGAATGAAGTCAAGGAGTCAAGAGAAGAATAAATTCAGAAGGTTGAAGGAAGGATATTTTTCAGGGTTCCAAAGATGTGTACACATATGTACATTAGCTGACATACTTTTGTCTAGTCATACACTTGTATATATTCATCTATAAATATGTTGGAAATGTTGGGGCAAATAGAGCAGAATAAGAATAGAGAATAGGTAGAGAGAAATCAGTTGTAAGAAGTGTCATTAGACACATGAAGAGTGAGTGAATTGTCTATCCTCACTTAGATGTAATTTTTCTGAGTAATCAAGAAAACTTGCGCCCGATATTTTGTTGTCTACTCCTTTTGTGTTTAATCTTTGGAGAAATCCTTTTGCACATATCTAAGTCCATAGCTAATCTATCTATGGCTAGAATTTGAGAGGTTAATTGCAATCAGGCTGAGAGAATTGTGTTTAGGAACATTCATATGTAAGAATGTTCTAAGAGTCGTAAAATCTGGCGCAGTTTTCATCTTTAGAGAAATGGTCATTGCTCAGTCCACAGTGTAAAGTTTTACACAAGTGAGGGCTCAAAATCTAAGTTGGAAGGTAAGCCATCTATGGCTAAAAGATCTTGATCAAACGGGATTTACTTTGGGAGAACCAGTGTTAAGAAGTTGCAGGTGTCAAAGTCGCCATTGCAGAGAAGCTGTTTCAGACATAGGTAAAGTGTTTCACACATTTCTCAGTGTGTACTCAATCATTTTGAGAAATTTAACTTGGTAAAGTTGCGCAATCTCAAGGCGAAGTGTTGTACAAAGTTTTATCAAAAACTTTACAGGATTGATTAGTCAATGAGTGATTAATCTGTAGCAGACTTTTCTGAGAAGTTGAAATTTTCAGAATAATCAGTTTCTTGATAAATTGATGAATGATCTCTAACTTTGGTGGAGTCTAAAGTTGATCTTGATATAGAGGTGATCTAAATTCAAGATTAACTTTTTCTTTTGAAGATTAACACTCTCCATCAGTCTTGCAGGTACAGGCCGCATCATCGTCCCCAGCACTCTGCACAGGTACGGAATTCGCAGTAACTGTCTGTGTGTCATCGACCTCTGTCAATCGCGACCGACAGAAAAAATGCTCAAAGTGCCAAACAAAGTGCAAAACCCTGATCTACAGGCCTAGAGCTTCCCAAAAATGTGCTTAGTTTTTTGAAATTCCTCAGATTTCTGTCAATCGCGATCGCTCTGTCAATCGCGATCGACAAACCACGATGGACAGACCTGTCAATCGCGATCGACTCATCAATCGCGACTGACAGCCCACGACGGCTCTGTCAATCGCGACCGACAGAGTCAATGACCGATTGACCACGACCGACGGACCATACGCGTGACACGTGTCAATCACGATCGAGCCATCAATCACGATCGACTCATCAATCGCGACTGACAGCCCACGACGGCTCTGTCAATCGCGACCGACACAGTCAACGACTGTTTGACCATGATGGACAGTCCCTCGCGACCGACCTGTCAATCGCGATCGACCCATCAATCACGACTGACAGAGTCAACGACCCTTTGACCATGACTGATTGACTTTTCGAACCACCTGTCAATCACGATCGACATGTCAATTGCGAGTGACAGCCACGACGGACTTGTCAATCGCGATCGACACGTCGATCGCGACTGACCTGTCAATCGCGACCGACAGACTTTGCGAACACGTTAGAAGGGAAAATTAGGTCAAATTTTTAAGGGCAAAATAATGGTCTAAATTTTGGCCAAGTGTGGGACAAACACTAGGGTGTAGTATTGCATTACGAGGGCATGACCCAAGTAACCCGAGAATTCCTGTTTGCCTGTTAACCTAGTTTAATCCTGTTTAGCCCCAAAACCCTAAACTGGCATAACTTTCTCATACGAAATCCGTTTGCTGTAATTTTTGTTTTGTTGGAAAGCTCGCGGGGGTTGACCATACTCAGGGGGAACAAAATTCAGGGATCTCTAGAGTTGTGTCCAAAAAATCATAGTGCAAATTGGTGAAGTGTTACATGAATGAAAGTGATTGGTTTTGTCTTTTGAATTTAAGTCTTGAGCTAACGGTGGGCGTTTTACAGGTCCTTTGAGAGCATCGAAGGGTACGCAAAGCAAGAGTAAGTGCAGGCTTGGGAACGCGCGTCCTGGGCACACTAGGGCAACAACACAAGGAAAGGAACTCAAGGTTGGAAAACCCGCAACACCCTCTATCAATTCTTAGTTTAGGCTAAGTGCGGGTAGTGTTAGAAGTAATTCCAGGCAACGATAGGCACGAGATAAATCAAAGACTATCTAAGAAATCTAGTTCAAGTCAGGAGATAACCTGTGTGTGTGGACGACAACCTTAAAGGAAAAGAACCTAACGCGAAACGACCAAACAAAAGTGCGAAATTAAACTCAAGTATTCCTAACGACGTGATATCAGACAAGAGTATAAACACGATAATCAACATAAAAAGGGGATTAAGTAATTGACACAAAGGACTCAGAAACGTGGTTGTACCTAGGAAAAATTGGGTTAATCAGTTAGGCATATGAACCTTGGATCACGAAGACATCTAGTAAGAGATAGACAAAGCCTTAGGTCTTCAGAGGCTAGTGTCAATCATACTACGAGGTCTTGGGCCCAGCACTTGAGTCACCACTCGCATTACCCTAGCTCTGATACCAGTGAATCAGAGATGTCTCAAGGCATGGACAGACCTACGGGAAGTTTAGGAGTGCCATACTTGCACAGGGTAGAAGGCCCATACAAAACGCAGTTGGAATACCTTAGGACCAACCGATTAGGTGCCAACATCTATGAGGACGGCCTAGGAAGATATTTGATATAGATTAAGAATCCTGATCAATCCATTGGACTAGAGCGCCCAGCTGTCAAGTTTGAGAACGGAGCATACTTGGACAAAGAAGGAACCATATACGTAGTCACCATTCACCCAAATAGGACGGACGAATTTGGAAATGTGATCTCAGAAGTGGACTTAGGGGACCTAGAGCAAGGAAACATGGGTACAAAACCTAGAACCCCTCGAGGCAAATCGGTTCTCACTAGGATTATAACACCAGAGTGGATTCCCCAGGATAATAAGAGCATAGATTTGCTCCTCAATCGAGAAACTGACGAAGCCTTTTGGAGGTATAAATCTGATCAGCCAACTGATATAGGAACAATCATGATCTATGAGTTTAAGGATCCTGATAGCCCAGGCAGAGTGACCTACTTAGATCACGCTTTAGAAAGGATCTTTGTGGTGACAGAAAATGATAGGCATGCTTACACTTGGAAGGGTGAATTCGTTTTCCCCCAACCAAGATCGAACGTGTCCTTTGGCCACCCAGGAGCTGGAACCTCCCACGCTCACGGAACTCAAAGAGACAGACATAGAGATAGACCAGAAGTAAGCTTTGCCAACCCAGTGGGCAGAGAAAGAACGAGGACGGAAACAAATAGAGTAGAACCTGAGATACTTAGAGCTCACAGGAATCAAAGAAATGTGGATGAGTTCCCTCTACCACGACCTAGAGAGCACACAAGGACTTTGAGACCAACTCAGCTAGTTAAGTCCATGAAGAACTACTTCGATGGCACTGGAGATCCATACGATCATGTGGCTGAGTTTAGACAAGTCCTAAGAGCTGAACAAGTGGAGGATCTATTCACGCAGTACAATGCCTTTGGTCTAACCCTTAGAAACACTGCCCTGACATGGTTTCAACCACTAAACGAGAGACAGTTCAGGAGCATAGACCAACTCCTAGAGGCTTTCATCATTGAATTTTCTAAGAGTGGCATAAGACATAATACCTCCTCACTGATTCACAGCTTCAAGCAAACCCCTCAAGAGACCGTGAGACTTGCAGGAAGGAGATTTAGGCAATATCTTGAAAGATGCCCTGTCCCTGAGCTACCCACACCAGCTAAGCAAGTGGCTTTATTCTTGGATGGATTGCTCAGTACCAAATTAAGATCATATGTGTACTTGAAGGACCCTAGGACCATAGAAGAGTGTGTACGCATGTGTATTGACATTGAGGATAACCTAGGGGAGGAGTTAAAGCTTTCCAAGATATACAAAGATTCAGATAGTGCCTCTAGCCTCTCTTCCACGCAATCCACATCGATTGAGGAACTTGCAGAGAAAGTTGCTCAGAAACTAGGTGTCTCTAGTAAACAAATCCCAAGGTTTGCCCCTGTAAAAAGATGTTATAATTGTGGAGGCTACCATATGGCAAATGTCTCTCCCATTATGGCTCAACCCCAAGTAAATTCTAGTAGCCAATACTGCACCATAGAATGGAGGTACACCAATCACACCACACAAGATTGCCCATACAACAAGCAGGCGGTTAGGCAACCCTACCCTCAGCCATACCCTCAGCAGGGAAGATACCAGAACCCGTACCCTCCACAACCATATGGCAGGCCACAACAACCTTATCAGCAACCATACCAAAACCAACAAAGGCCTCAGCCTGTGTTAGCTCAACAACCCCCTGCCCCACCTAATGCGATCCCAGTAAAATATGCAGCAACAGAAGAAAACCTGAATAGAGCTATAGTCCCTGTAACCCCACTGCTTTCTGAAAGTGACCCTAGTGACCATAGCTTTGATTCTACACATGTCGATAGTCCCCATGCTTACTACATGCAATCTCCTGAACATGGTGAGTCCTACTATAGTGAAGAACCGAGTGAACATAGTTGGGAGTCAGATCACACAAACCTCATGTATACAAACCCCAATCCTAGGCCTCAACCTAGGCAGGTAAGACCTCCATTCCCTAGAGGACCATGCTACAGATGTCAAGGTGATCATCTCATTCGTGATTGTCCCTTGCCTCCACCTACACAACCCCAGTCAGTAACGATCCAGGGTTTTTGCCAAGACTGTGGAAAGGAACATCTCTTACGAGACTGCCCTAAGAATCCTAATAACATGCCAAAAATCACTCCTATTAACGTTATTGGGTTGGTGGTAGACTCCACAGGAAGTGTGACATCCACCGCACCAGTACAGGTAGTGACTAGAGCTCAGGCATTGCAATAGAACCAAGGAGTAAACCAGGATAAGAACCCAGAGGCTAGTGAAACCGAGAGCATGACAAAGAAAAGGACTAGAGCATGGAAAGATAGTCGGGAAAGAATGAAAAGACAATGGGCTAAAAAGATGAGTGAACTTGAGGAAAGCATAAGAGAAACCAAAGCCAGGATAACTGAACTCACATCTCAAACTCCCTCTCACACTACCCCACCACCACCATTCCCATCGCCATCCGACCCGCCTCCTTCCAACCCACCTCATACGATTCCACCACCCCCTAGAGTAGGATCAGTATTAGCTGACCCACTCCTGAAGACATAGACATGATGCTTAAAGCATATCAAGCCAAAATCCAAGAAGGGCCAAATGTCACGGATCATGACAAGTGTTACCCTAGACCTGACCTAGATATAGAAAGAACCAAGCTTTGCGCGAAAATGGTCGCATTCTCTCAGACTATGTTTGAAGCAAGTCGCCTTTTCAATTACTCGGGCTCAGCCAAGACGCAATTACACTTGGATGGACTTCTAGAGAAGTTAGAGGGCATAATTGCAAGATCAGCCAAGGAAGAAGAAAATCAAGAAAGAGATAACGCAAGGAAAAACATGACCCATCCCCCACCGAAAGCTTATGTGCCCAATTCCACTGAACCAGACAACCCCCCCTCCCTAGAAAGAATAGAGAAGCTGATTGCACAATCAGAAAAGGAACCAGCCTCTCAACACAAGGGCAAGGCAAGTGAAAGAGTAAGCATTCCTGCTCAGGAAGCCTATGTGCCTAACTCTACGGAGCCAGACACATCATCTTCTATGAATCGGTTCACACCAGAATTCCTACGCGAGATTCAAGAAGACAAATGGGCTAAAGAAAGTGAAGTTCCTCCTCCCATTGAACTTGTGGATGACACACACGATCAATTCCCACAAGACCTTCCTTCCATTTATGGGGAGCAGGAGAGTACCCAATCTCAAGAAATATTAGACTTCGAGTCTAATTCTTTACAAGAACTACCCCATTTCACAGGCCCCTGGGAAGCAAAGTCCACCTATATGAGAGCACCTACAGTCATGATAAGAAACGAAGATTCAGTCATACCTAGGAACACAGAGGTAGTGAAGAACACCAAAGTGCAGTGTAATCTCACTTTGGAAGAGCTGCTTAAGGTTAGACCAGAAGTGTGGAAACATGTAGCCAATCAAGTGCCCGAGATAGCAAAACCTCGTTCCCAGGTAGGATCACAAAGGACAGTCAGTGCCAGAGATACCCTTGGATAAGATAGGAGATATGTGTGAAGGTGAAGAAGGTAACACCTATCTTCACATTACCTACCAGGAGTACACCACCAAGGCAATTTTGGACTCAGGTGCAGGAGTTGCAATCGCCACCACTTCCCTATGGAAGCGTTGGGGCAAGCCAGCACTCAGGCCAACGAGAATGAAATTGCAGATGGCCGATGGTCATATCGAGAGGCCCTTAGGATTGCTAGAAGGAATAACTCTCACCACCTGTGGTGTCGAGTTCGAGCACACCTTTGCCATATGTGATTTTAGCAAGAACCATGCCTATGAAATGATCTTGGGACGACCTTTTATGCGACAATTGCAAGTGGTACAGGATTGGGGAACCAATTCTTTGTAACTGCAACACTTAGGTGTTACAACCAAAGTAAATCTCAAAGATTACTCTCATAGAGATGTACCTCCCATCCAATGGAATCCCATCCATAGAGCCAAAGATGATACAGAATCGGTGCATTCCATAGGATCAGGATCCTCATGGATGCATGAAGACACTCACTTATGGATGTGTAAGGTAGCAGTAGAAGAAGAGAAGAGAGAAAAAGCCAGAGAGGTAGGTGCAAAAGAGAACCATAGATCACTTCAAGACCCAGCCTATGCACTTGTAGTTTTTCCTGATGAGGAATTTGAACCCCATGGCTGGGCAGAAATCCTAGCAACAATGGATGTAGCCATCAATGAGGAACAATGGACACCTCACTGTGATGAGGATAACTATGACATTTCAGTCTTCTCCATAGAGCCAATCATGGGAGAGGCAGTTCTAGAAGAATGCGAACCTAGCCCTGATGCATTTGAGGATACAAGTGACTCCGATCTAGAGTCAATCATTATGGACCCACCTTTTGCATCAGATGAAGAATACTTCCATGAAGTAGAATTTCAACCCTAGAGGCATAGAGAGCTTACAAACGATGTAAGATTAGCCACACATGTGACCCCGAAGGAAGAAGGAAAGAAACAAAAGAAGAGAGAAGTCTCACGAGAAGAGGAAGAATCTTTGTTTGAGGTCTCGGAAAATTTTAAGAAGTATGAGATAGACAACAGGAGAGTCATGATAAGAATGCCTAAACGAGAGGCACAATCGGGAGAGGCCTATGATAACAAAGAAACCACCAAGAAAATAGTAGTGGCCCTAGAAGAAGGAGAGGAGAGATGCACGTACATAGGCCATGACCTAACAGAGGAAGAAGAGCATGCATTAATAGCCTTGCTAAGAGAATACAGAGATGTATTCGCTTGGAGTTACAAGGATTTGAAAGGTGTTGACCCTGATATATGCTCACACACTATCCCCATGACCTTAGATGCTAAACCCTCTAAGCAGAAGCCCTATACATATAACGATAATTACGCTGCTAAGATTAAAGAGGAGATAGATAGACTGGTTGAAGCTGGATTTATCTATGAAATTGAGCACACTAAGTGGGTATCCCCCATCGTAGTGGTGCCCAAGAAAAATGGAAAGCTGCGCGTATGCATTAACTTGAAGAAGGTCAATGCAGCCACAATTCGAGATAACTATCCGCTTCCCATCACAGAACATCTCTTAGAAAGAGTAGCAGGCAAGGAAGTGTACAGCTTCCTTGATGGATTTTCGGGCTACAATCAAGTATCCATAGCTCCAGAAGATCAGCATAAAACAGCTTTTGCCACAGAGTGGGGTATATTTGCCTTTTGTGTAATGCCATTTGGGCTTACCAATGCACCAGCTACCTTCCAGAGACTAATGTGCCATGTATTTAAGGAGTTCCTGAGGAAAAACTTAAAAGTCTATATTGATGATCTTTGTGCTCATTCCAACATTAGACAAACTCATATTCCTGAACTCAAACAAATCTTTGACAAATGTAGAGAATATCAAGTTTGCCTGAACCCAGAAAAGTGCATTTTTATGGTCAGGCAAGGCAAGATTCTAGGACACATAGTGTCAAAGAATGGCATATCTACTGACGAAGAGAAAGTGAGAGCTATAGCAGAGCTACCTAGGCCAAGGAATATCAAGGAAGTACAAGCTTTCATGGGACATTGTGGTTACTACCGTCGGTTCATTCACATGTATGCTGTCATTGCAAAGCCCATGTACGGACTTCTGACAAACTTTGAGTGGACTGAGGAATGTGAGAATTCCTTCAATGAGCTTAAACGGCGATTATGTTCACCACCAATCTTAACCACACCGGATTGGAATAAGCCTTTCCATGTTCATGTGGATGCATCCAATTATGCTATTGGATGTGTACTCGCACAACCTACGGGTGAAGGTAATATGGATCTTCCAATTGCCTACGCTAGTAGACAATTGAATGCAGCTGAACGAAATTACACCGCTACGGAGAGAGAAGGCTTAGGCATGGTATATGCAATTAAGAAATTTAGACACTATTTGCTTGCAAACAAGTTTAAATCTTTTACTGACCATCAAGCATTGTTATATCTCGTAAACAAGTCATGCAATACAGGAAGATTAGTAAGATGGTTTCTCTTGCTAATGGAATATGATTTTGAGGTTGTGGTAAGGAAAGGTAGGACTCATTTGAGAGCAGATCATCTCTCTAGGCTCACATCTGGAGAAGCCCCACAAGGAGTATCAGATGACCTTCCTGATGCTTACTTGTTTAATTTGGAAGTTGTACCACAGTGGGCTAAGCCATTGGTACCAGTATTGACATACGGGCCTAACCATCCAGTAGTAAACACACGGAATAGAGAGGTTGTGAAAGCCCAAAAGTACCACATCATGGCAGGAAGCATGTACAAGCACACGGATCAAGGAATCTTGGCTTGTTGTGTGGAAGAGGACGAGTACAATAAATGGTTGCATTTAGGACATGTAGGTGCATTAGAGCAACACTACTCAAAGCAACGAACCTTACAGACGCTAAGGAGACTTGGAGTACATTGGCCAACTATGGAAGCTGATGTCCAAAGGTTGTGCAAGGAATGGCCAATCTGCTGCACTAAACCACCTGTGGAACATGCCACTCTGTATCAAGTGTCCATTGTGCCAGATTGGAGTGAACCACTAGTATCCTTCCTGAGGACAAAAACATTCCCTCCAGACATGACTCTGGCGAGGAAAAGGAGTTTAGAACAAGAAGCCCAGGATTACTCACTTATTGGTGATAATCTATACAAACGTGGTAAAGACGGTTACGTGAGACTATGTGTCCATGAGAGTGAGTATCTCAAGATCTTGGACACTGCTCACTAAGGTGTAGTAGGAGGACACTTTGGACCAGATCGGGTGATCAAGGCAATACTATTTGCGGGCTTCTAGTGGCCGACCCTTCACATGGACGCACATACCTATGTGAAACGGTGTGACGTTTGCCAGAGAACTCAGTATCCTATACGTAAAGACGAGATGCCACTGAAACCCATGATGGGTGGACGTGCATTCTCTAAGTGGGGAATAGACTTCGTAGGTCCTATTAATCCCCCAGCTAAGGGTTCTAATGCAGAATACATCATTGTTGCAACAGACTATCTAACTAAGTGGGTAGAGGTAAAAGCCACAACGAAGAATGATGCTCAAACAACTGCTAAATTCTTGTTTGAGAATGTATTCACAAGATACGGGCTACCTATAGAGTTAGTAAGTGATAGAGGCACTCACTTCTTGAATGAAGTAATTGAAAATCTGCTCCAAGAATTCTTGGTAGTTCATAAGAAGTCTGCACCCTACCACCCACAAGCTAATGGGCAAGCCGAAAGCAGAAACAAGATTCTGTGCAATGTGTTGACCAAGCTCGTGAATAATAAACGCTCTGATTGGGACAAACAGCTACACCATGCTGTTTGGGCATACCGAGTTGCCTACAAAACGGTACTCCAAGCCACCCCCTTTCAGATGGTATTTGGCCAAAACGCCGTGCTACCTTTGGACTTCTTAATACCTACATTGAAAGTAGCACAAGAGCACGAATGGACGGGTCATGAACTCTCCTCTAGACTTTTTGACCTTGAACGATTAGGAGAAACAAGACTGAGGGCAGCTGCAGGGATATATGCAGCAAAGAAACGACAGAAAGCATACTTTGATGCCCACGTTAAGGATAAAGGTTTAAAGGCAAGCGACTTAGTTCTAGTCTACACATTGAAGCAACATGCGAGGAAACTGGAGAAGAGAGGCTACGGACCCATGATCATTAACAGAATCTCAACAAGTGGAGCATTGCAACTAGCCACATTAGAAGGCGATGTTCTCCCAAGTTATATCAGCAGATGCAGAGTCAAGTTGTATCAGGAACCTCTCATAGAGGAAATGCTAAGTTGACTCAATACTTCTAAGAAACGCAAAGAGGAAGAAAAGCGAATTCGAGAAGAAGCTCAAGCAGAAGCCCTAGAGCGCATTCGGAGAATGAAATTAAGAAGACAAGGTAGAGAGCACCCTAGGCAAGATGCATATGCAGATCAAGGATATGACGTGGCTATGTGTGAAGTTTCAGGTGTTAGCTCACATAGGATAACTGACCGACTTCCTTTCATAACCTTAGATATAGGATAAGGAAAGAGTGCAAGAACTGTAAGAGCCTTGATTGACTCAGGTGCATCCACTAGTGCTGTTAAATTGTCTTATTGTCAAGAGTTGCAATTAACTGTCAATCCTGTGGAAGCATATCTTATAGGATTGGGAGGCGTGGAAACCCCTTGCATGGGCGAGGTGGAACTTCCCCTCCATATTCATGATGAGGCAATGACAGTTAAAGTACTAGAATGTCAAGATGAGGACCTCACTGAACCCCTTGTCCTGGGTCAAGAGTGGATTTATGACCAAGCAGTCAACTTAAACCTAAGAAGTGGACTTCTTCAGGTATGGGTGAATCAGACTAGAATTACAATCGAGTTAAATAATGGAGCACTCAAGTAACTAGGAAAGGCACAGACTCCTGGTCCCTCCAGGGGTGCACATGAAGTTGACCATGCTGTTCTTGTCCAAGGCTATGTGATGCAGAAGAATGAAGATCTCAAAAAAGGAGTCAGAACCACAATGGAACTCCCTTCTTTTCCAAAGACCAGAAGGAGGCAGCAACTAAGGGTAGATCAATCACTGAAGACTCTCCAAGCGAGAGACCAAAAGAACGCGCGAAGCAGAACAACTCATCCGATGAAACAAATGTGGGTGCGGAAAGACGAGCTGCCGACCGTAACTAAGTCGCAACGACGGTCTCAACTTCCTATTAGTAATCAACGACTTGATGCTAATAAGAGGACTCCTAAAACCTCTGTTGAGAAAGTGAAATCCATTTGGGTACCCAAGAAGTCGATGAAGGCTGACCCACAATCAAGACAAATTTGGGTGCCTAAGGCTTGCTTGCGGGCTCAACTATTCCTACACAATTCACATCATACACGACAGGGTTCACTCGCTCAAGCAGCCGCCACCCACTCTTGTCTGATACACTCGAACAAACTGCCACCTAGAAGCACGCACAGACTCACTCGTAAATGGGTCCCGATGACACAACAATTCCCAGTAGAATTACTCATGCAACCATCCCGAATCTCCACAAAACCAAGACCAAAAGCCATTCATGGTGTTTGGCAACATAAGACTTGTAATAAAACCCCGACCCCAATCTGTGAATTCATCTCCACTTACTAACTGCATTAGTCAGACAGTGCATCTTTCCATCTAGCTCCTAGGACTATCCAAGCATCAACTACACACACTGTCATCGTGCACTTACTAACCACTGACTCATAACCTACCTCATGTTAATGTTGTAACGGGGACAACAACGGGTTTATTCAGTCCATTATGATGTTAACACCTGGTTCTATATTCTCACAGAACCAACAAGCAAGCAGGGCCATGGCAGAAGCCGGAGGTGCCAGTTATCACGCCGGATCCAGCGCACAGATTGTGGATATAGAAACACTCCTCCTCGAACCACATCTCACCGAAAGACCGCAAGAACTTCAAGCTCTGCATGTACTCCCAATTGAGGATCCTCCCCAGGGGCACACCTCTCAAGTGGGCAAACACGCTCATTGGTTCAGTGATGTTGCAGGACCATTGGGTGATGGAACCTATTTTTGGGAAGCTGAATTGGAGTTTAATGGTAAATGGGGACGCTACCATTTTTTCACGTGCGAATTTGAGAGCTATCAGAATGCCGAAGTCATGCGTTCAGTATGGACCAAAGCTGGCCTGGACATTTATTTCAGGGCACACATACCGAAGCGGGATTTCTTACGTTGTTCTTATCTTATCAGTACTATCACTCCGAGCAGGGCCAAGGGAGGCAACAGCACTTTTGTGTTACCCTCACTATTGCCGGGCCACGAACTTAAAAGATTCAAACTGACCCTCAATCTGGTACGAGAAGCATTGGGCATGTATGGTATGCACATCCCTACTAAAAAGGAAACAATGGTTCCAGGCAGAATGAAACATAAAGATCTCAATAAGCTGAAGGATATGGTAGCAATGACACCGACCATTGCTCTTCACCTACGGATCGTCATGCAACATTTTGCTTTCCCCGCCCAGGAAAGATTCACCATGCCCCGAAAGAAGATATGGTTTAGCTTGTATTTGGCAGAGACAGAAAGCCTCCCTATCAACGTACCACATTGGATCATAGATCAGATTCACCTAGCCCATCAACGGTGGAACAAGAAGCAGAAAAATGTGCTCCACGGGTGTTGTGCTCTGACCAAGATAATCTATCGATGTCTAGCCTATGACGTGCCTATTTAGCGGGCACTCGTATGGTCCCGGGCCCAGGAGTTCCAAAGAAGGCTATCAGTGGCAGGTCCTCCATCAAAGAAGATGAGAGGGGGAGTCCAATTACCCTGCGCTCAACCAAGGGGAGCCACCACTACACCAGAAATTACCCCTCCCCAGACACGACGCATTAGACCATTCACCATTCGGCTACCAAGACCAAGTACAGAGGGACCCAATCTGGTGTTTCCACCTGTCCCATCAGATTTGGAATTTCCACAGGGCTTTACTCTCAATGATCTCACTGATGAAGAAGTGGCTAGACTAATCTACGACTCTAATCTCGAGACGGAAACAGAGCGAGCTCAGGAACCACAACCCCATACAACAACATCAGCCCCCACCCGACCACAAGTGGTAGAAGTCGACGTAGATGAACAAGAGACCGAACAAGAGGAAGAAGCCTACGAAGAACAAGAGTATGATGAACTTTCAGAGTTAGCAAGTGCCCCCGCGTATTCGGCACAAATAAAAAGACTATATGGAACCATGCAGCTAGTTCAAGAACAACATAAAATGTCACTTGAAGCAGGCAAGAAACTCATGAACCAATTGCTGGCGGAGGAAGGCGTGGATGATATGTTCATCGAGTCCATAAACCTACACGCGGATGCAGTAGGATTGGATGAGGCCATTCATGAGGCAATGGCCTACATTCACCGATTTGAGAAAAGAGTTCCCGCCCGTCCCATGAGGTCTGGGAAACAAATTCATATCAACGTATCAGCATTGGGAGAGACAACGCAAGCAGACGAACATCAGGAAGCACCACTGTCACCACCCTCCCCACCTCTCACTACACAACTCACTCCACCACATGACACTATCACCACCACGTCCACTACCACCACAATCGTCATGGGAATTCCACTTTCTCTGGGAATCCAATTCGGGGGAGTCACCATGCCCACTTTCACCACTCTCTTCACTAACGTCACATCCACCCCACCCACAATCCCCATCTACACGGTCACTCAAACATTTGACACTATGGAAACATCTCCTGCCACTACACTGCTCCCTCCCCCCATGCCACCTCCATCTCCCATACCCCCTGCGCCCACATCTCCACTTGCATCCACATCATTCAAAACTCTCTTTCCCGCCCCCATTACCCCTGCATCTTCACCCCTCCCTGCATCATTTAATGTAAATAGTATATTTCTAGCATTAAATCAATGTGTATATCAGCTTCAGAATGAGTACAGAGCTCTTGACGACCGGTATCAACAACTGACAACAAATCACCAGAACTTACAAAGGCAACTTACAATTCTTGAAGAGGAAAATGCAGATGTGAATCAACGTTATACAACACTTGAGCAGGCTCTCCAAACACTACTGGAGGCACCCCAACCATCGAAAGAATCAGGCGTCAAACAACTAGAAGCCTTGCTCGAAGTATACCAGGCCGATAACCTACGAGTCAGACGTAACTTGGCGTTACTCAGGAAACATATGGCCAAAGCACTTGAAGAGAACAAGAGACTGCAGAAACAAAATGAAGAGAATCTGGAAGTGGCAATGGAAGGCTCTCCCCACGAGATAGATCCAGAGCAGTTCAAAGCAGTTCCCTCGGAGACGATGAAAACCATTTTGGAAAGCTATGCAGATCTTCTGGAAGCCCATGATAACTTGGAAATAGAACGTGACACACTACAGAGCAGACTTAAGGAACAGGAAGAACAACCGAAGAGTGTCCCATCAACATCTACCTCAGACGAGGTAAAGACCTTAACTGAGCAGGTGGCAGAATTACAAAAGAGGTTACTGACATATGACAGGCAGCCCTCTCCAGTAGTAGAACCAGAGCCAGAAGAGTTGGTCCCTATTGAGGTAGATGATTCGTACGAGGAACCGTATGTTCCTATGCCGATATCTGGAGGGCAACGAACCTCAGAGGGACTAGACACCTTGGAAGTGGAAGCACCCGAGTGGCTTCAGACACTGGAAAAGACAGCGAACACCCACGAAGAACGGGTGGCCATTCAGATCCAATCACTGCCGAACCTAGAAGAAACTGTCATAAAGTCAGAATTGTTAGAGGGCCGCCAAATCAGGACAGATGAACTCGGACAGGTGCCTTAAATGTAAAAGCAGTATTGGACGGCCGCCGAACAAGGACAAAAGTACGAGGACATGTAGCTTAAATGAAAAAAAAAAGAATCTTTCAGGAAACGCGCAGGTAACTGCGGAAGTACGCACCACTGTAAAAAATCCTCTATATAAGGAAATGAGAAAAGAATGGCAAAGAGATGCCCCTTCTGGAATGGTTGTGTTCTGTTAAGGTGTATCGTCTAGTCGATTTTATTTGTGAAGTGCATCCTCGATTCTGTCTGTGAGTACGTCCAATTCGGGACTTGTGGTGTCGATTCTGTCTGTGAATACGCCCATTCTGGGGAACTACTGTGTCTGGTTAAGTACATCTTCTAGTCTGTCTGAGAGAACACCCATTCGGGCTCTGCAGGGTCTTGATAATTTATCCTTCGATTCGTGTCTGTCGGTTAAGTGTATCTTCTATTGTGAAGTACCTCTGTTGGGAAGTGTAACGTATTGTTGAAGTGTCTACTTTGTATCTGTATGGTTCTGTCCTGTTCTGCTGCGTTTGCTTAGTAGTTGTTCGCGTCTTAAAGGGTAATTACGCACAAGTGACAGTGTGCTACGAAGTTGGTCGGTAATGGTTGTGTAGTTGAGCATTATTAAGTGTGCTTAATATATATCGGTAAAGTAGGAGTGTGGAGTGATCTTGCCGCTGGTCTGTCAAGTTCTGTGAAGTACTTGAAGTCGATACAATAGTCTGTGTTTTCTGGAGATTCCGTTCCAGGAAGGACTTGTATCTGTAAAAGCCGGGGTGCCTTAGGAGCTAGTGATACGATTGTTAGGATTCGGCTGATGACTACATACAGTAAGTTGTATACTTTTGAGTATATTGTTCGATGTGTCTTTGAGTCAAGAATAGGTGTGTTCTGCGTAATACTCGGCGAATGAAGTAAAGTAGTTAAGTAGTAAGTCATGACCGGACTACTGCTCTCCTGCTATAGCAGATTCAGACCGGAAATGTCAACGTCCCAATAAGCCGCGTAGTAGTATTGTTCAGAGACCAGTACTGAGCTAAGACGTGACCGTGTGTTTAATACCTGTATGAGAGTTTGGGAAATTAGTACAGGGCCTCTGTCCAACAGACCCCTACCACTCCCAAGAACCCACGTGACTGCGAAGTAGAGTGCTTCTAAGTATCACCTTAGGCTAAAGTACTCTAAATCCAGATTTAGAAGTATGGCATCCGGCCAACGGCTAGTAACCCACGTAACAGAATATTTCAGAAGCATGTCTCATCATAGATGGATCGGCACCAATAATGACCAATATGTGCCATACTGCATACTTTTGGCCGATTACAACGCCGAGATTCAACGACAATGCGGCAAGCCTCCCACATTTGCTACACAATTTGGTCCAGATGATATACCGGAAAGTGCTAAGCCTGGGTCCATCCATCAACCCACCTGGAGAATCAGGCTTTTGGAAACATATCCTGAAATGGTCCGAACCTGGAATAATATGCCGTTGTTTATTAAATATAATCCTTGTTACGTTCCAGTTCTTCGACGACGCACCTGGCCTGAATTCACTATTGCCGTCAGAGACATCAAATCCTGCGCAAAATGGTTAAATTACATTTATCTAGCACCTCCACGAGGACCCCCCACGGTGAACTACATGATTTCTACAATCCGTCACTGGAGCATTCGGCTATGCAATAATCCCGATGTGATGGCCCAGATGTGTATGAAAATATTTGAATTAATGCTGATCACTTTCAGGACGTTTAAGAACATTAAGGACCCCCACTTCTCAGGAGCAGGCTTTGTGACAGGAAACCAGGATTTGGTGTACGATATGAGTACCACCCCATCAATTGAAGTAATATATGCTTGGCACGCCAGAATCAAGTACCTCCCAGCCTGCTTTAAACAGACATTTGAGGAGATGTTCATCACAGGATTCTGGGAATATCACTCCGAAATCTTTATACCCAGACCATCACATCTCCTCCAATTATTTGCTGTGGAGAGAACTATTCACTCAGAACAATTGAGGGTGCCTCATCTAGATGTCCTCGGACCTGTGAATTGGGATGATTTGCTCACAGATCTAGCACGCGGCTTACGACTCGAAGAACACCACCTAGCCTCCGATGTCGTCCAATACTATGTTCAAAAATCCTCTAGACAAGGGTCTGTCAGGGGCGACAGACGCGAGAGTGGGGGGGGTGTTGGCAGTAGTCAGGGAACCGAAGGAGCCACAAGACGAAGAGAGTCAGAGCGAAGGGACAACACAAGCAGACATGGCAGTCAAAGAAGATCTGGCAAGTAGGCCATCTAATTTTTCAGACATCAAGGAGTTGAGCACACAAGAAGAAAGAGCAAGTAGGGAGCTCAAAGAGGTGTATGACAAATCAACAGAGAAAATCCCTACACAAATAGTGATTTTCATCACTAAAAACCATTGTAAATATCATTTCGTATTTTTGTAGCTTTATTTTGTGCAAGCCAAGGAGTCCTTGAGCTTGAGGAGCTTTAGAAGTATCTACCTGCCAATTTTCATATTTTTTAGATCTCGTTTAAGCCCTCTAATAAGCCCTGGAACCTAATTTTTAACTAGGCCGGACACTAGGTCTGAACAGGGCCAAAGCTAGTCAAAAACTATAAAAGGAGCTAGAGAGCTCATTTTTTATTGTAATTGAAATGAACTTGTAAGAGCTTTTTGAAAGTAATCTAAGAACTTCATTGCTTCTCACTCTTTGTCTTGCCGCGTGTGCACGTGTGTGTGTATGTGTGTGCATGCTTGTGTGCTTCTCACTCATGCACTTGTGCCTCCACTTGCTCGAGGTCTTCATACCATCCTCATGTCTTCCCGGATTGACATTAAAGGAGGTGCTACTCATCACTGAGCTACACATAGCTTTTTCCCAATCTGCATTACCAATTGCATCTTCAAAACAAGAAGGTTCAACATCTTTTATTACCTTTGTCATGTAAGCACAATGGCAAGCCATGTAGCTATCATATGTCAATCGTTGCACTGAATTACGCATCCTCCCAGATCTTCTTGGTCCTGTTTCACTTCTCCTAGTATCATTTGCATGTGCCCTTCTTACTCCTAGAGTCTTCACAAAGGGCAATCCAAGTTCCTCATCAAGACTCTTTTCTGAACCACTTGAATCTCCATCAACATCTTCAAAACCTGCACATGTTTTACTACCAGCACAAATCTTTTCTTTATTTCTTGGATGTATTTGATGAATTTGCTGGACTAAAATTTCCACGCAATCTTCCACTCCATGGATTTGAGTTGGAACTATTGCTTGGTGATGCATCTGGTCCACTCAAAACTTGAGATTCTGCACTTGATTTTTCAGCATTTTCTTTGTCATTTGGTTCAAGCTTCAGTCCTTCTTTGGCATCTGCATAGAAGCTTGACATTTCGTCAAATACCACATCTCTGCTCACCTTCACCTGTCATGTGAGTGGGTTATAACATTTGTACCCCTTTTGCTCAAGGAAGTATCCAATGAAGACATTTTTTTGCTTTCAGATCAAGCTTGGTCCTCAACTCATCTGGAACATGTAGATATGCAATACAACCAAAAACTTTTAGATGTGATAAGTTTGGCTTTTTACCTGTAAACTTCTCTTTAGGTGTAACTTGATGTACAACAACAGTCAGGGTTCTATTCATGATGTATACAGCAGTATGCACAGCTTCTGCCCAATAACAATGAGGCATATTCTTCTCAGCCATCAAGGCTCTTGCTATTTCTGCAATATATCTATTTTTGCGTTCAACAATGCCATTCTATTGTGGTGTGTACCTACATGAAAACTGACGCCGAATTCCATGATATTTTAGAAAACTGTTGAACTCATTTGACATGTATTCACCTCCTCCATCAGATCTTAATGTTTGAGTGTACTTCCTTGTCTGCTTTTCCACCATAGGTTTAAAATTTTGGAAGTGAGTGAACACCTCGCTCTTCTCTTTCATGAAATATACCCATACTTTGTGTGTATGGTCATCAATGAGAGTAACATAAAACCTGCAACCGCCCATAGATGTGGTCTTTGCTGAACCCCAAACATCTGTATGTACTACTTCTAGTACATTCTCACCAACATGCTTGTCATGTGGAAATGATGCTCTTGACTATTTACCAAACTGACATGCTGCACATACCTTTTGCATTTCTGCAACTTTGAAATTTGGTAGTCCATCGACATTCTCCTTTGACTGCATCAGTTTCAGCCTTTGCAAGTTTGCATGTCCAATCAGTTTGTGCCATATCTCTATATCTGCAATAACTCCTGCACCTTTAGCAAACATGGCTGCATTCATTTCAGGAATCTTCACATTTAAGGTGAACATCCTACCCACTTTGTTTCCTTTGGCAACCAATCGTCCATCCTGCTTGTACTCTTCTACATATAATCCATTAGCATTGAACCTGACTTGTAATCCCTGGTCAACCATTTGTCCGATAGAAACCAGATTCATTGTTATATTTGGAACATGCAACACATCAACAAGATGTTTTACCTTCCCGTCCTCCATAGACAATGCTATGTTTCTTGTATGCTCAATAGGATGTGATGCATCATCACTTGTTTCAACATATACAAGAACTGGCATTTTCTGCAAACTACTAAACCATTCTGCATGACTGGTCATGTGATTTGAAGCACCTGAATCAACATACCAAAAATTATCATTCGATTTTGAAACACGAGCAGACATCATATTCATCATGTGATGTTGAACCGTAAACAGCTTCTCAGAATCATTAGCACTTGTGGATGCATAGTTGTTTTGCTGCCTTCTGTTATTTTAATTCTTCAACCTGCAATCACGTTCAAACTGTCCAAGTTTACCACAATTCGAGCATCCTTTACTATCATTACCTGAATCATTTCTTTGGAAATTTCTGTGACCTCTTTGGCTCCCCCTACCTCGAAATTGTCCTCTTCCTCCTGCATGATTTTGTTGTTGACCTTGGTCTTGGTTACTGTTTCCTCTTCCACTTCCAAAACCTCTACCTCTGCCTCTTCCTCTACCAGAGTAGAATACTTGCTCAGAACTGGGCTTTCCTTGGGAGTTTGAATCCTCACCAATATTCTTTTCTTCAATAATCAGCATAGATACCAGATCAATAAAATTCAGAAGATTTTCCTTGGTCTGTATGTAAGTTTTGAACTGCTTATATGCAGCTCCTAAACCACGAAGGCACACTTCCACCTTATCATCATCATCTACATTCATGCCAATAGATGCAAGTGACTCACATATGCTTTTGATTTTTAGAGTATAGTCACTTACCAACATGCTCTTCTTTTCCAATGTATGCAGCTCGTTCTTGAGTTGCAATTTTTGTGCCTTTGTATTAGTCTCATACAAAGTGACCAAACTGTTCCAAGCCTCTTTTGGAGTCTTGGCATCCTCTATGTGTCCAATCATGCTATCCTGTATGCTAACAGATAGCCAATACATTACCTTTCATGCTCCTTGATTCCTTTCCTCATATGCTCTTAACTGGTCTACAGTCTGGTTCCTTTCTGGTAACTACAGAGCATTTTCATTCTCTCCTTCAATGTACTTCGAGTATCCTTTTCCCATCAGGAAATTCTTCATTCTGAATCTCCAAGCATGGAAGTTGTTCTTGTCCTGCTTATCGCTCATAAGTTGACTCATTCCATCTGCGTTTGCCATTTTTGCAACAATTTACAACACTGCAAAACACTACAAGCAGCACTTCTACTTGAACATTGTCGCACTATGACGTGACAGTTCGATGTTAGAAAAACACAGTTCTTCCATGTAGACTTCATCTGAAATATAACCATTCAAAAATGCATTCTTCACATCTAATTGAGATAATTCCCAACCTTTTCAAGCAGCAATTGCTAAAAGAGTCCTTATGGTTGTCATCTTTGCAACAGGGCTATAAGTTTCATCATAGTCCACACCATATGTCTGTGCATATCCTTTTACAACAAGTCTGGCTTTGTACCTTGATACACTTCCATCTGCAAGCCTTTTTATTTTGTAAACCCATTTACATCCAATGATCTTTTGACTATTTGGTTTAGAAGTCAAATCCCATGTTTCATTCTCCATCAATGCATCATATTCTTCTTGCATAGATTTTTCCCAATTCTCTTTTCCTTTGGCTTCATCATATGTGGATGGATCCTCATCTGCTTTTATCATATAAGCATAATCTTTAGTAGTCAAGAATGAAGTATCGTAACTATACCTTGTAGGTTGCCATCTGTGCCTAGATGACCTTTTGAGTTCTCCACTTCTTGAAGTTTCTGGTTCGTCTTCATATTCTCGATCAAACCTTGGCCTTTCTTCTACTTCAACTTGTCTTTCTTTACTCTCTTCTTCATCACATATTTGAACCTTTGATTTACCTTTCTTTTGATTCAAGATTTCTTCATCATGTGCATGAATATTAAGTGTACCTACATACCAAGTACCTTGCTCATCAAATGTAACATCCTTAGACACAAGGAATTGCTTTGTGGATGGACTCCACAACCTATAACCCATCTGCTTGTCATCATAGCCAATGAACACATACTTTTCTGCTTTAGATTCTAATTTATGCCTCAACTCAAATGGCACATATGCATAAGCCAAACATCCAAATACTTTGCAATGATCCAAGGTAGGTCTCTTACTCCACCAAGCTTCATATGGTGTCATACCCTGCAAAGCTTTACATGGTAGCCTATTGACCAAGTATGTGGCTGTATTTACAGCCTAAGCCCACAAATAATTGGGACAATTTTTCTCCTTCATCATTGACCTTGCAAACTCAACAAGAGTTCTATTTCTTCTCTCTGCTACCCCATTTTGTTGAGGAGAGTACTTGCAAGTAACCTCTCTCTTTATACCTGCATTCCACAAATAGTCACTGAATTCATTTGAAAAATACTCTCCCCCTCCATCTAATCTTAACCTCCTCAATTTTTGTCCTATAATTCTTTCTGCATATGGATGATAGTGTTTGAATGTATTAAACACTTTTGAGTTGTCTTTGATCACATAGATAGTGATCCACCTGGTAGCATCATCAATATATACAACATAATATCTTGAACCATTTATAGTAAAGTCCTTTGAAGGACCCCACACATCTGTATGCACCAATTCAAGTATTTTTGAATACATAAAACCATGCTTACTATATGATTGCTTATGAGCCTTACCTAAGTGACATGCTTCACATCTGTATGTCATGTGCTGACATGCAACATTAGGTAATCCAAGTACTGAACCATTATTAATCATCTCTTTGATACCTCTTTCATTGAAGTGTCCAAGCCTTTTATGCCAAAGATCCAATTCAGACACCTTTTGCTCTCCATATGTAAACATAGCATGTCAAACATTACCTTGTATCCTTAGTGTGAAGAGCCTTTCATCTTTCTTTCCTGTACTAATTTGCTTATACCCTTGGCTAGGGTCTTCAACATAAACTCCATCATTAGTGAACCTTACCTCAAATCCTTTTTCCACAATCTGTCCTATACTAATTAAATTCTTTGGAATTGTAGGAACATACAAAACCTTAATCAAGAGAGTACTTCCATCTTTGGCTTTAACTGAACCAATTGACTTCACTTTGTGCTTCGTATTATCTCTTGTTTGAACTATGTCATTGATTGCCTTATGATCTAGATCAGTCATCAAAGTAATGTTTCCACTTAGATGATTGCTACATCCTGAGTCAATATAGAATACTCTCAAGTCTTCATGTGAGGCTTCACATGTTGCATTCATAATGAGAGTTGAATCTTCTTTCTGATTTGATGCATCATTGTAGTAGGTGTTATTATAGGATTGATTTTGGAAATTTCTTCCTCCATTTCTTCCAAAGAAATTTCTACCACCTTTACCTCTGAAATTTCCTCTCTAATATCTGCCACCTCTTCCTCTTTGAATAAAATTCTGATTAAAATTACCATTGCTTTGATTATTATGCCAACATTCATGAGATAGATGATTGGTGTTACCACATATCCAACAAGCTCTCATATTATGTTTGTTATTTCTGCCTCTTCCTCTACTTCTGCCATTTCCTCTTCCTCTTATGAAGTTTGCTTGACTTGGAGTACCTTCATCTTCAGCTGATTGTTGCTTCCCTTTGATAGCGTTCTTTTTGTCTTTAGAATACATTGCATGACGTGCACTCTTATCAACATCTCCTTTGATATCATTCTCAAAATTTAGCATATGTCCTAACAACTGATTCAAATCAGGAGTGAATTGATCTAATGAAAGTTCTATATACAATATAAAAGGCTTCCACTTATCATCTCCTCTTAGCCCTGTGAGAATTTGTCTTACCAACTTATCTTCTTCAATATCTTCATCAACTTCACCTAAGGAATCAACAATTCACATAATCAGATATTGATTGTGAAGTCTTCTTCTTAATTGTAGTAAACTTTGCCCATAATGATGCTTTCCTTGAGTTGGTTGTATTCGTAGAATGCTCTTCGAAATCACTCCATATATCACTTGCACTTTCAAGTCCTCTGATATGAGGAAGCAAATAATCATTCACTATCATTCAAATTATGCTCCTTGCTTGAGCATCTTTCTTCATCCGAATCTTTCAATCTACAAGCTCCTCCCTAGTTCGAACACTACGATCTTCAGCTTTTCTTTCACACTTTGTCCTTTTGAATCTTAAAAGTTGGAATTTTGTATATCTGTAGCAGTCGGGGTCTTCCTTTCCTTCAAATCTGATGAATCCTGCTTTGATACCACTGATAGAGAGTGTTAATATCCAAAAGACAAGGTATCCTTGATGTTAGAGCACTTCTATATCAAGGATAACTTAAAACTTCAATGAATTTTGGAAGATAAGTGCCAAACTATCAAGACTTTAGCTACTTGTGAAGAAAGTCACTTCACAGAAAAGTCTGCTGCACATTACTCACTCATTGACTGACCAAATATGTAATGTTTCTGATAAAACTTTGTATAAAGTGTCAGCTAAAGCTTATACACCTTCTCCAATTTAAGGCATTGCAAAAGATTAAGTATATCTTAAGAAATAAACCAAATAGTTCACATATGTATGAAATTGTTCTCCAGTATAGTCGATTCTGACACCTGCAATTTCTAATACATGGTTCTCCCAAACTAGAACCCATTTAAGCAAATGGTTTTAGCCATTGATGGCTTACCTTCCAACTTAGATTTTGATTCATCATGTTTGCAAAACTTTACACTTTGCACTGAGAATTGATCAACTCTTTGACCATCGAAATTGCACCTCTCTCAGAAGAGAGTCATCACTTCTTCACATATAAATGTTCCTACACATAATTCTCTTAGCCTGTTTGCAATTAGGCTTTCAAATGTTAACCATAGATGCATTAACTATGGAGCTAGATATCTACAAAAGGATTTTCGATATAATAAAAAACAAAAGGAGAAATGGAGAAAAGTTCGACGTGCAATTCTCTAAAAATTCTTTCTATTCAACTCATCATACAACTGATGGATGATACACACAATTCTCATGATCTATTCCTTTTAATCTCATCTATACTTCATCTCATCTATTACGTATGACCATATATATGTATATATATATATATATATACATGAGTATTGATTCGTCATTACTTCAAGTATTTTGAAGTATTTACAAAACTAATGTACATATGTTTATAGAACTTCTCTTCCTGAACCTTCACTTCATTTCATGACTTAGACTTCAATCTTTCCTTCATGTCTTAATTTCTAAGCTTCATATAATCCCCAATTTTTTATTGTCTTCCTCCAACAATTTCATCTCTAGCGCTCATGAGCGCCTCCATCGAATAAGGATTTTGGCTTGCCATAGAAAGAGGCCTATCATTTGGTGGCTCTAATCTAGCAGCTGACATACTGGTAGTTGCATTAGAGATTGTTAAATTTTCATACAACTTTTTCATACCTCCTTTATCCTAGTTAATGGCTAAAGGAAGTCATGACCTAAAGTCATACAATTTCCTATCAATCTCTACTACTAATTGATTTTCTTTTGCACTTTTTAACTCGTCACAAGCATAAGTTGCATGTTCCTGGCTATCATACCACACACACCATTTTTTGCTAGTCCCTTTTCTTTTAGTGTTCCTTTGAAAAGCTGGCTGAGTGGTAAACTGAGTAGGTGGAGCTGGCTGAAAAACTGGCTGAGGAGGAATGTATTGTGGCATGACTGGCTGTATGGGTGCTGCTTGTCCTACACCACTACTGCGAGCCCCAGGATCATTGAAACTCATGGAATATACTTTATTATTTAATTGGGAAACCTCTTTGGAAAGAGATGCTTGCATATTCATAACATTTTCCATTTGTTTACATAAGATGTCTAATTGAAATTCAATTGGTGCCTTAGGGGCAACTACAACCTTAGCTATAGCCGGAGTTGCAGGCATTCGCATTTCACTTTGCCCGGTAATAGGTATCTCCTTAGGCTGAGAAGAATTAGGTTTCGCATACAAAACAGATTGGCGTTGCTTCATTTGGGTGACAACCTCTATTTATCGTTTCACTTTTTCCCAATCATCAGTAAGACCATATCTTTTGCCTAGCTCTTCTATTCGTCTCTCTACTGTTGGAGACCTCTTAATCTCCAAAGGTTTGATCTATACTGACTTAAGAACACTTCTATGTCAGTTATAAACCAAACTTTACACAAACACTATCTTTCTTTACCAAAACTTCCATCAACACTTCTCTGAGTGAAGAAGTGTTCTCTTCAGAAAGTCTGCTTCAGAAATCAACTTCATTACCTGCACATAACTTCAAATTTCTTCAAGAAAATGATGCACAAGTATTCGCAATACCTTTGTGCAACCATACCAAGCATTAGTTCTCAAAACTAATCACCAAAAGTTTAATTTGATCCTTAAGACCAAAGATCTATCATAACTGTCTTCCAGAGGTAGCGCCTTCGACATGGTCAACTTTTTAAGTTAATTCCTCTCAATACAGAACCCGTTTTGCTAAATGCTTTTAGCCATAGCTTCCTCATCTTCTAACTTAAATTTTAAGTGCTCACTCATCAAAAACTTTACAGTATACACTCAGATCTAAGCAAAACATTGAGACGGAAAAGTGCGCTACTCTCAGACTTCAGTTTTCATTTCTACATACAAATGTTCCTATTGATCATTCTCACAGCAGAAGAGGAATTAGATTCTGAAACTCTAGACATAGCTTCATTAGCTTCTCAATTAGATGTGTACAAAAGGAATTCTGATCAATATGATCAGACAGAGAGCACTCAGAGAAAAACCCGTCGCTATTTTCTGGGAAAAAACTCTCTACACATCTCTAACTCACTTGTCATCTACAAATGACTCTCACACATATTTCTTGTCAACATTAACTTATATATACATGACTTTAGACTCATCCCATATCTATGACATTGCTCCTTATCATCCTAAGGGTTTAGCTATACTCAGTTTACAAGATTCTTCACTTATATGTACATATGTGTACAAGACATCAATCTGAAATCTTCTTCACTTTCACAAATGTCTTCCTTCACTTCATTCTGACCATAAGCTTTCTTCAAGATCTGTATAATCATCAATTTGTGATTGGTTTGCTCCAACAGCTCCCCCTCAATCACTAATTGTGATTATTCCATTCTTCTTCACTCCTGCCATCTCCTTGAATCTCTGTAGCGTAGGTCCATCCAAGCTCTTTGTCATCATATCTGCCACTTGTTCTTTTATTGGAGTGTACATCACTTCTATCTCTTTATCAAGTACCTTTTCCCTCAAGAAATGATACTGAATCTCTATATTCTTAGTCCTGGCATGAAAAACAAGGTTAGCTGCCAAATACAAAGAACTCATATTATCTCCAAAAATAATTGGAGTACTATGATCAGTCTCAAAACTCTTCATCAAAGTCTTCAACCATATCACTTCTTTTGCAGCTTCTACCATCCCTTTATACTCAGCTTCTGTGGATGATAAAGCAACTGTATGTTGCTTCTTTGAACACCAAGAAACTAGTTTATCTCCAACATAACAAAGATACCCATGAGTAGACCTTCTATCATCTGAGTCACCTGCCCAATCTGCATCACTAAACACTTTGATTCTTGTGTCACAAGTGAAACCATAGTACAAACCTTCACTTAAGGTTCCTTTGATATATCTGAGTACCCTTTGGGCTGCAATCCAATGAGTCTTCTTTGGACAATGCATAAATTGTGACAATACACCTACTGCATATGATAAATCTGGTCTTGTCAAGGTAGCATAGATTAAACTACCTACCAAACTCTGATATTTCTTCATATCATTGAATTCTTCACCTCCATACCTGCTCAATTTATGATTTACCTCCAATGGTGTAGTTGAGGTCTTGCAATCCTCCATGTTAAATTTGACTAGAAGATTCTTCAAGTATCTCTCTTGTGGAACATATACTCCATGTTGAGTATACACAATCTGCATTCCTAGAAAATAAGATAAGTTTCCCAAATCACTTATCTTAAACTCCTTCTCTATTTGCCTTTTGAGTTCATTGATTCCTTGAGCATCTGTTCCTGTAACAATAATATCATCAACATAAATGCACATGTAAATGTATCCATGTTCACTTGCCTTCACTAGCAAGCTACTATCTGCCTTTGATGCTTGAAATCCACATTCATTCAAGAACTTAACCAATCTATAATTCCAAGCTCTTGGGGCCTGCTTCAACCCATACAAAGCTCTCTTGAGCTTACACACATAATCTGATCCAATTGAATTCATAAAACCTTCTGGTTGCTCCATGTATACTTCATCTGCAATGTATCCATTTAGAAATGAATTTTTCACATCCAATTGTGATAATTTCCATCCTTTACAAGCAGCAATAGCAATCAATGTTCTAATTGTAGACATTTTAGCAACAGGACTAAAGGTTTCATCATAATCTACCCCATAAGTTTGAGCAAAACCTTTGACCACAAGTCTAGCCTTATATCTAGACACCTTACCATCTGCAAACCTCTTTGTTTTATATACCCACTTACATCCAATGACTTTCTGATTCTTTGGTCTTGGTACTAATTCCCAAGTTTCATTTTCAAGTAGAGCATCATACTCTTCCTGCATTGCATTCTCCCAATTCTGTTTACCTTTGGCTTCTTCATAAGTGGTTGGATCTTCTTCTGTCTTTACAATGTAAGCATAATCTTTTGTTGTTAGAAAAGATGTATCATAACTGTACCTTATAGGCTCTTTCCTTTCCCTTGTAGATCTTCTGATTTCTGCACTTCTCGAAGTTTCAGCCTCATTTGATTCTGGATCAAATCTTGGCCCTTCTTCTACATGACCCTGCAATCTACTTTTAGAGTCAACATCATCAATACTCTCTTCATACATCTGTACTTTTGCCTTCCCTTTTCTGTGTATCTCTTCAACACCTGCATAACCATTTATTGATCCTGTATACCATGTATTTTGCTCATCAAATGTCACATCTTTGGTAACAAGAAATTGCTTTGTGGATGGACTCCACAACCTGTAACCCATCTGTCTATCATCATATCCAATAAACACATACTTCTCTGCTTTTGGTTCTAGCTTATGTCTTAATTGTGAAGGAACATAAGCATATGCAACACATCCAAATACTTTACAATGATCAAGAGTAGGTTTCTTACCCCACCATGCTTCATAAGGAGTTCCTCCATCCAAAGCTTTACAAGGTAACCTATTCACAAGGTAAGTTGCAGTGTTAATGGCTTCTGCCCATAAGTAATTTGGACAATTCTTTTCCTTCATCATGGCTCTTGCAAATTCTACAAGAGTCCTATTTCTCCTTTCTGCTACTCCATTCTGTTGAGGAGAGTACCTGCAAGTTAGTTCTCTTTTGATACCTGCATTCCACAAATAATCATCAAACTCTTTAGAGAAATACTCTCCCCCTCCATCTGACCTTAACCTCTTAAGCTTTTGCCCTGTGATCCTTTCTGCATAAACATGAAAATGTTTGAATGTCTTGAAAACTTCTGATTTATCCTTGATTACATATAAAGTAATCCACCTGGTTGCATCATCAACAAACAACACATAATATCTGGATCCATTTATGCTATAGTCCCTTGAGGGACCCCATACATCTGTATGAACCAATTCAAGCATATTTGAATGCTTGTACCCTGATTTGTTGTAAGAACTTTTATGTGCTTTACCTAATTGACAAGCTTCACACTTGTACACCATATGTTGCCCTTCAATGTTTGGCAATCCAAGCACCACCTGATTCTTTGACATTTCCTTTATAGCTCTCTCATTGAAATGACCTAGCCTTTTATGCCATAGGTCTAATTCAGATACCTTTTGACTTCCATAGGTAAATAATGCATGTCCCACATTACCTTGGACTTTGAGAGTGAAAAATCTTCCTTCCTTTTTTCCTGCAATTATATTTCTATATCCCTGATTTGGATCTTGCACATAAACACCATCATTTGTGAATCTTACCTCATATCCTTTCTCCACAATTTGCCCTACACTTATCAGATTTTTAGGAATAGTAGGAACATAAAGTACCTTGCTCAGAAGTGTACTTCCACTCTTTGTCTTCACTGATCCAATGCTTTCCACTTTATGTTTGGTATTATCACCTGTTTGAACTGTATGTCCATTCACCCTTGCTTCCATATCAGTCATCAAGGATAGATTCCCACTCAGATGGTTGCTACACCCTAAGTCAATATAAAACACTCTTTGATCTTCTCCCATTGATTCATGAGTTGCATTCAAGATAAGAGTCATGTCATCCTTCTGATCTGATGCATAATTATAATAATTGTTGTTGTAGGACTGAGATTGGAAGTTTCTTCCACATCCTCTACCATATGATGTCCTACCACCTCTTCCTCTGAAATTGCCTCTTTGGTTTCTGCCTCCTCTACCTCTTTGATTATAATTCTGATTATTGTTTCCACCATTTTGGTTGTTATACCAACAATCATTTGCCAAATGATTAGTTCTACCACAAATCCAACAAGCTTTAGCATTATCTTTGTTCTTACCTCCTCTTCCTTTACCTCTGAAATTCATCTTCCCTTTTGTGAAGTTAGCTTGGCTTGAAGTCCCTTCATCATCATTCGATTGCTTTCCCTTGCCATTCTTTTTCTTGTCCTTGGAGTACATAGCTTGACTTGCACTTCTATCATTTTCTCCTTTAATGTCCTGCTCAAAAGTTAGCATGTGTCCTAGCAATTGATTAAGGTCAGGAGTAAAGTGATCAAGTGACAATTCTATGGACAATATAAAAGGCTTCCACTTCTCATCTCCTCTCAGACCTGTAAGTATTTGTCTTACCAACTTTTCCTCTTCAATGTCTTCATCCACTGCTCCCAAGCTTTCTGCAATATCCTTCATCCTTGCCACATAATCAGAAATTGATTGTGAGCTCTTCTTCTTGAAGGTTGTGAACTCAGCCCATAGTGAGGACTTCCTTGACTTAGTTGTATTTTGGAAATGCTCTTCCAAGGCATTCCAAACATCTGTAGCACTTTCCAAGCCTCTAATGTGAGGTAGCAGATAATCATTTACAGCCATGTAAATAATACTCCTTGCTTGAGCATCCTTTCTCATCCAGGTCTTCAAATTTGCAAGCTCTTCCCTAGTTGGAATACTAGGATCTGCAAATTCAGGCTTTTCTTCATCTCCTGTAATGAATGCCATTAAATCTTTACTCATGAGGTGTGCCTCCATCCTCATGGACCAAGTTGGATAGTTCTCCCTATCTAGCTTATCAATCTGCAAGCTTTCTCCCATCTTTGACCTTCTGAATCTGCAATTACTATGGTTTATGAGGATAAATTGTACCTTTGATATAAGCTTTGTCCTTCTTGATTCTTTTGAACTCTTGCTTTGAACTTCTGCAGGTTATCTTCAATAATTTGTCCTTGTCCTCCTTTAGTTATGAAGAACTTCAATATCTGCACCAGTCGGAACTTCGATTGTCTTTTCTTCTCTTGTATTTCACCTTCAGCTCTGATACCACTGTTGGAGACCTCTTAATCTCCAAAGGTTTGATCTATACTGACTTAAGAACACTTCTATGTCAGTTATAAATCAAACTTTACACAAACACTATCTTTCTTTACCAAAACTTCCATCAACACTTCTCTGAGTGAAGAAGTGTTCTCTTCAGAAAGTCTGCTTTAGAAATCAACTTCATTACCTGCACATAACTTCAAATTTCTTCAAGCAAATTATGCACAAGTATTCGCAATACCTTTGTGCAACCATACCAAGCATTAGTTCTCAAAACTAATCACCAAAAGTTTAATTTGATCCTTAAGACCAAAGATCTATCATAACTGTCTTCCAGAGGTAGCGCCTTCGACATGGTCAACTTCTTAAGTTGATTCCTCTGAATCCAGAACCCGTTTTGCTAAATGCTTTTAGCCATAGCTTCCTCATCTTCTAACTTAAATTTTAAGTGCTCACTCATCAAAAACTTTACAGTATACACTCAGATCTAAGCAAAACATTGAGACGGAAAAGTGCGCTACTCTCAGACTTCAGTTTTCATTTCTACATACAAATGTTCCTATTGATCATTCTCACAGTAGAAGAGGAATTAGATTCTGAAACTCTAGACATAGCTTCATTAGCTTCTCAATTAGATGTGTACAAAAGGAATTCTGATCCACATGATCAGACAGAGAGCACTCAGAGAAAAACCCGTCGCTATTTTCTGGGAAAAAACTCTCTACACATCTCTAACTCACTTGTCATCTACAAATGACTCTCACACATATTTCTTGTCAACATTAACTTATATATACATGACTTTAGACTCATCCCGCGTCTATGACATTGCTCCTTATCATCCTAAGGGTTTAGCTATACTCAGTTTACAAGATTCTTCACTTATATGTACATATGTGTACAAGACATCAATCTGAAATCTTCTTCACTTTCACAAATGTCTTCCTTCACTTCATTCTGACCATAAGCTTTCTTCAAGATCTGTATAATCATCAATTTGTGATTGGTTTGCTCCAACATCTACCTCATCTCTATCCTCAAGACTCAATATCTTGAGGAAATGAATAATTAGGTCCGGATTTAATGCGTTTCTATCCTCCTTAGGAAGTTGGGCAAATCGTCTCATGAACTCCCCATGAAGATGAGTTAAAGAGTCATTGCTCTTTAAGGAGTTTACCCATCGCAAAAATCCATCACAACTATGCTAGCTAAAATCCTCAAGATAAAACATTTTGTGCAATTCTTTCCTAAACTCCTTGCAAGGTTTATTAGCATGTACTCGTATGCTTTCTAGTATGGAACTAGAAACTACACGACCAAAATACTTCACTAAAATGTCATCATGTAAACCTTGGATTTTCACTTGCTCTTCAAATGCATCCAGGTACTCTGTGATATTTAAGCTAATAAATCTATCTTTTTCTCTTAAGATGGCTTGTATAGTGCATGTTCCTTGTTTCTCTATCATCATGTTCTTAAACACTTCCTACATCTTGCGTTCTTGATAGTGCTTAGAATGGAGTAGTAAGTCTCTAATGGTTGGCTCTAATCTCTCTCTAAATTGTCTAAATCTATCCATAGATGATAAAGCCAGGAATAATGACTTTATCAAATCGTAGGCATTACTATTAATATTTTCCTTTCTCAAATATATATTCAACTTTTTTACTTTAACCTGAGCTTAACCTAAACTTGTAGTATTTCTAAACTTCATATTTTCTTGTTTTACAATTTTTTGTCTGTTTTCTTTGTGAGTTCTTAATTTCAAATTTTACTTTAATCTTTGAGTTTTAAAACTGCATTCATTACCAACTGGGGTGTATTTGCTTGTACGGTAATGTGGTTTGGATTGAGAAATGCACCAAGTACATTTCAAAGATATATGGAGGAGATATTTTCTCCTTATCTCACTTCGTTTATGCAAGTGTATCTGGATGATTTTTCAATTTTTGGTAAAATGATGGCATATTTGTTGCATTTACGGTGTTGTTTTCAGAAGTGCAAAGAATACAGACTCTGCTTAAATCCAAACAAATCTATGTTTGCGGTGGCTACTTGGCCACGTTGTATCTGCAAAAGGTATACAGGTGGATCCAGATAAAATTTCAGTTGTGTTAGAAGCTCCAATACCCACTACACCGAAGGAAGTAATGCGCTTCCTGGGACAAGTACGATGGCATGGACGACACTTACGGTGGCTTGCTCATTTGGCTATACCACTGAACAAGAATTGCCAAAACTCCTCGACAAATTGAGTGGACCCAAGAATGCTAGAGAGCATTTGATCGCTTAAAAAGCTTATTAACGCAAGTTCCCATCTTACAGCCTCCGGACTGGGATCGCCCATTTCATGTGTTTGTTGATGCTTCAGATATAGCAACAAATAGATAAGTGGTTCAGACTAGTATACTATGCAAGTCGAAGATTGGCTCCTGCTGAAAGAAATTACTCTGTCACAGAAAGAGAGTGTCTAGGACTAGTATATTCTGTCAAAAAGTTCAGGCATTATCTGCTGGGCCATAAATTTACTTTTCATACAGATCATGCTGCACTTGTTTATCTAGTTCGGCAACAGCATCTAGGAGGTCGATTAGCACGATGGGTTCTGCTCTTACAAGATTTTGACTATGAAGTAATCCATCGATTAGGCAGTTCATATGCCTTAGCAGACTTTTTTTCTCGCTTAGATTCAGGTAAAGCTCCGGTCGGTATAGATGACACTACACCTGCAATTTATGTGTCAGAACCAATTAATGAAGATTCTGCAGACCCACCTATCCCATTTTCATATTATGATCAGATCTTGACCTTGCTTACTGATAAATACCTCCCTTCTCAGACCTCTATTGCAATACGCAGGAAAATTGCAGTGTTCAGTCACAGATTCCGGTTAATTGCTGGAGAATTATACTATGTGGATCATACCGGAATTCTACTTCGCTGTGTTCCTCCACACGAAGTTACTTCAGTTATCACTTTGGCTCACTCAACTCCTTCAGGTGGTCATTTTGCTGCAGACTTAACACACCGGAAAATTCTGCAGAGTGGACTCTGGTGGCCCATTATGTACAAGGATGTCTTGTAGTTCATCAAAACTTGTGATACTTGCCAAAGATCTGGGCAACCGTTATCACGTCATCTTTTTCCTCTACAACCTGTTCTGCCATTAGAACCTTTCCAGAAGTGGGGTTTAGATTTCATCGGACCAATTACACCGCCAGCAGTCCTCACTAACAATCGCTATATCTTGACATGTACGGATTATGCAACCAGATGGGCAGAAGCCTGGGCTTTACGGTCTGCTACAGCCGTTACAGTAGCAAGGTGTCTACTGACAGATGTTTTTCCAAGATTTGGGTTACCGCTTGAACTTGTTACAGATCAAGGCACACATTTTGCCAACCACTTGATGAAGGCACTGACACATTCGTTCCAGATTACTCATAAATTTAGTTCTCCATATTATCCTCGTGCTAATGGTTTGGCTGAAAGTACCAACAAAACTTTGTTGAATATGCTTCGAAAATTGGTTCTAGAAGCACCGAAAAGATGGGATCAGCTGCTTCCTGCAGTATTATGGGCATACCGAACAACTTATAAGGTAACAACAGGATTAACACCTTTCAAGTTAGCTTATGGATTGGAAGCCATAGCACCGATGGAGATAGTTGTGACAAGTTTACGAGTAGCCATCAACCACAAACTGCTACCGAAAGACTCACTGTCATTTTGGTTGGAAACACTCAGAAAGTTAGACGACCACTGATGGCAAAGTTTTATAACTATGCAAGAAGTACAGCTAAGACAAGCTCAAACACATGACAGACATCTGAAGACCCCAGTTTTTACGGTCGGACAACTAGTACTTTTTTACAATGCAAAGTCGAATCGATCTGTTGGCAAATTCAAGTTACGATGGTTTGGTCCCTATTGGATTGATGAACAAGTGGGCCCAGCAATTTTTTGATTGACCACTTTGACCAGAATTCCCCTCCTAAAGGTGATAAATGGATCAAAGTTGAGGCCGTATCAACAAGCCTCTAATCCCCACTGAAATGTTTCGCGGTTTGCCGAGTCGTTTGGCATTTTGCTTTTCTTTTATTTTATTTTCTTTTCTGTTCTTTCTTTTATTTTGCGAGCCTAATAATATAAGTCTGTCAATAGCCGCATTTTGAATCTATTTATGACAAAAGCTGCCCTGCCCTTCACAGCTGGTCATGCATGCACACCGTAGTTAAGAAGTGATCATCTCAACGCCGCACACTGATTAAGTGATTTTCATTACTCTTCCCGGCAAAGCATCTACTTAACCTGCTCCCATTCGCCAAAAAAACGCTATTATGCTTGTGTGATTGTGCTTTTTGTTTCCCTGTGCTCTGCGTGTTTGTGTCTGTTATCATCCTGTGCGCCATGGAAGCATTAGCAAACTATGCTTCTTTCTGTGACGGACTCCCTACTGACATAGGAGAGTTCTTGCGCACCCGTGGGCTTGCCAACTTCGCTGAATTGCCTTGGCATTCAGTGGAAGCCCACCCCTTCTTTGCGCAGATTATACCTGCCATAGCTCAATCACCAACCACCGAGCGAAGATGGGTCTTCCCATCGTTGCCCTCTGGAACCGTAATTACATTCCAAACCTTTGCGGAGTCGTTCCGACTCACACCGCAAGGCCGCGAGAACGGCCCAAGCATACCCTTAGCTCGCATGATAGAACTTTTTCCCCGATACTCATCCAATGAGTATGCCATTCTATGCCGCCCTGAACCCGAAAGAACTGCACTCCAGTTCTTAGTCGCCATCCTAAACCTGCAAAAACGCACTTACGGCATATCCCACCCCTTTTGCTCCACCATCGATCTAGCCGCCCGTGAACCCGTAAACTTCGCCTCTTACTTCTTCCACCGAATCCACAAAGAATGCATAGCCATAGTCAAACAGGTAAATAAGGGAACCACTCTGTTGAAGCTCAAAGTCAAGGACAAAGCACAGAAGCATATCAAAAGGTGGACACACAAGGAAAGGGAGCAAGTAGGGAGCTCCAAGAAGTGTATGTCAAATTTTCAGAAGAATCCCCTACAAAAATAGTGATTTTCATCACTAAAAACCATTGTAAATACCATTATCTATTTTTAGTAACTCCATTTTGTTCAAGCCAAGGAGTCCTCAAGCTTGAGGAGTATTAGAAGTACCATCGTACCAATTTTCATAATTTTTAGACTTCGTTTGAGCCCTCAAATAAGCCCTGGAACCTAATTTTTAACTAGGCCGGACACTAGGTCTGGACAGGGCCAAAACTAGTCAAAAAACTATAAAAAGAGCTAGAGAGCTCATTTTTGGGGGTTAGCCGGTTAGAGAATAGAACTATTGTAAGAGAACTCTTTTGCAAACTAAACTTTCCATTGTCCCTCTCTTTGATCTTACTTTGTGCGCGTGTGTGTGTATGTGTGTGCATGTTCGTGTGCTTTCACTCACGCATTTGTGCCTTCACTTGCTCGTGGTCTTCATACCGGTCCTCACGTCTCCGCGGATTGACAAGTAAAGGAGGTGGTGCTTACGCTGGAGCTACACCAAATTTTGGCGCCGTTGCCGGGGAGAGAGCTTGGAGGACGAGCGTGTGACGGTAAGACGTAGATTAGCGACGTTGGAAGGTAAAAAAAAAATCATCATTTTCAGTTCAGTTTTGTAATTTTTCTTCTTCTTCATCTTCTTCATCATCTTCATCTCCAGTGCATCAGGAAAGCTTGGAAAAGGTAAAATTTTCACTTTCTGTCAGAAACTGCCAAGTGTGGCGGACCATCGCGATGGTCTGCAAAGTTCGGAATTTGGAGAAGGCGACCACACCAGCGTGTAGAGCACACTTGCGCCACTAGGAATCCATACTTGCATTGCAAAAAATCACATTTTGGTGGACCATCGCGATTGGCTCGGACCATCGCGATTGTGTCGCACCATCGCGATAGGCTCACGCCATCGCGACGGCTCGGCCGAGCCATCGCGACGGTTCACTTTTCGGACCATCGCGACACCTCAAAAATTCGGACCATCGCGATTGGCTCAAACCATCGCATCGCGGACCATCGCGACGGTTCACCTCGGACCATCGCGATTGTTCCCCGTTGACCGTTGACCCGCGCCATCGCGATTGTTCCCCGTTGACCGTTGACCCGCGCCATCGCGACGGTTCATTTTCCGGACCATCGCGACGGTCCATTTCCGCGCCATCGCGATTGTTCACTTCGGGCCATCGCGACGGTTCGACCTCACGCCATCGCGATTGTTCACTTCGGGCCATCGCGACGGTTCGACCTCACGCCATCGCGATCGTTCACTTCGGGCCATCGCGACGGTTCGATTTATTGGGCCATCGCGACGGTTCGCTCGGACCATCGCGACGGTCCCAGACCATCGCGATTGTGCACCCCCATCGCAAATTTTGGACTTCAATTTTTGACCAATTTTGGGGGTATTTTTGAGAAATTTTTGGACCATTATACTCATAGGAGACCCCTTAGCTCATATTTGGAGAAAAACCTGTTTGTCAGTTTTTACCCCCCAGGGCCTGAACGGTCATAACTTTTTCATCCGAAGTCCGTTTTTTGAGCTTAATAGCTCATTAGAAAGCTCTTGACGAGTACTACGTGACCTCAACTGTTTTTTTCTTAAAGGATACGTCTATTTTTAGATAAGCTATTTTGAGGTTGACCTAGTTTGGGACTAGGAAGCCAGGGGGCAAGCATTGAAAAATTGGGCAAAAGGAAAGGGACTCAAAAGGTGTATATACTCAAGTGCTTGATCATCCAACTGTGAATTGGTCTAATATTGGATTCTTCCAGGTCTAGTAAGGACAATCAAAGGCAATCCAAAGCAAGCCAGCAAGGGTGAGTACCAAGCTTGGGAGAAGGCTTCCTGGGCTTGTGCAGCAGTTTGGTCAACCAGCTAATTGAGGTTGGAAGATCTCTCAACCCCCCTTTTGTCAATTCCTAGCCTAGGCTAAGTACGACTTAGGTGTGGTAATTAATTAGGGCAACGTTAGGCACGAATCAAGTCCAAGAGTATTAATCAACCAAGTGCAAGAAGTAAGTAGGTCTTAAGTGCGAAAACTCTAAGGGACAAAAGGTAATCGGGAGTCGATCACTCATCAAGTGCGGAAATTCACTTAAGTACTCCTGACGACGCGATTTCAGACAAGACCATAAACAAAATATTCAACTCAAAAAGAACAAAGTGATTGGCGTAAATTAACCTGCAACGAGAGTGTGCTTAGGTTCAAGGGGGTAGATAAATCAGGCATATGAACCTTAGATCAGGCAGGCACTTGGGCCGAGACAGACAAAGCCTCAGATCTTCTGAAGCTAGTGTTAACCACACAGCCAAGTCTTGGGCTCAACAGCTTAGTGGTTATCCTTACACACGAAGTTCCGAAACCAGTGACTCAGAAATGTCTTTTAGCATGGAAAGACCCACACGTGGCACAGGCATTGCCTATTTACAGACACCAGAAGGTCCCTATAAGACCCAATTGGAGTTTATAAGGACCAACCAATTAGGTGCTCGCATCTACGAGGATGGTCTAAGACGATCAGTGGTTCAACTCAAAAATCCTGACCAACCCTTTGGGCTTGAACACCCAGTGGTCAAGTTTGAAGAGGGTGCTTACATTGATAAGGAAGGGACCATGTATGTGGGTACCAACTTACCAGATAGGACAGATGAGTTTGGAAATATCATCCCCGAGAATGAGATAGGAGACCTAGAGAAAGGGGACCTAGGAGGAGAACCCAAGACCCCTAGAGGTAAGTCAATCTTGACTAGAGTGATCACTCCAGAATGGATTCCTCAAGATAACAAAAGCATAGAACTATTCGTGAATAGAGAAACGGAGGAAGCCTTTTGGAGATTTAGGCCAGATCAACCCATCCCAGTAGTCACCATCTATGAATTCAAGGACCTAGAGACACCAGGGAAAGCTGTCTATCTAGATCACACATCTCAGAAATTATTCTTGGTATCAGATCATGACAGACATGCTTACACTTGGCAAGGTGAATCAATTTTCCCTCCACCAAGATCTAATGTTTCCCACGGCCTTCAAGGAGCCGGATCATACAAGGCTCATGAAACCCAGAGGGAAAGAACTAGAGAGAGACCGGAGGTAAGCTTTGCAGACACTATAGGCAGAGATAGATCAGGATATGGGACGGAAAGACCTGAAAGGGAGAGACATAGAGTTTATAGGCATCAAAGAGATGATTATGATTTCCCATTGCCTAGACCACGAGAGCACTCAAGAAACCTTAGACCCTCTCAAGTGGTTAAGACAATGAAGAACTACTTTGATGGATTTGGAGATCCTTATGATCATGTGGCGGAGTTCAAACAAGTGCTAAGAGCTGAACAGGTTGAAGACTTATTCACCCAGTTTGAGGCATTTGGTTTGACTCTTAAGGGTACTGCCTTAGCTTGGTTTCAACCTCTAAACAGTCGCAACTATAGAGAGATAGGTCCGCTGCTAGAAGAATTCATTGTGGAATTCTCCAAAAGTGGTATCAGGCATAACACATCATCCTTGATCCACAGCTTCAAGCAGACACCCCAAGAAACAGTGCGACTTGCAGGAAGAAGGTTTAGACAGTACTTGGAAAGATGCCCTGTACCAGAATTACCCACATCAGCCAAACAGGTGGCACTGTTTTTAGATGGCCTATTGAGCACAAAATTAAGGTCATATGTATACTTGAAAGAGCCTAGATCCATAGAAGAATGTGTACGGATATGCATTGACATAGAAGACAATTTGGGTGAGGAGCTAGGACTATCCAAACTCTATAAGGACTCTGATAGTTCTACAAGTAATACCTCTAGAACCTCCACTGAGATAGATGAGATAGCTGAACAAGTGGCCAAAAAGCTAGGAGTTCAAAATAGACAAATGCCAAGGGTCACTTCAGTGAAGCGATGTTATACATGTGGAGGAGATCACATGGCTAATGTTTGCCCGTTAACGACTCAACCCCAAGGAAACCCTAATGCTCTATATTGCACCATTGAGAGGAAATATACAAATCATACGACCCAAGATTGTCCCTATAACAGGCAGGCTGTTAGAAAAAATTATCAGCAATCTTACCAGCAGGGTAGGTATCAGAATCAGTACCAACAGCCATATTATAGGCCACAACAATATCAACCTCAATACCAGCAGCAATATCAGACACCATATAGGCCACAACCTGTCCTAGGAAACCAACCGTCAGCTCCTGCCAATGTGATCCCAGTTAAATATACGATGGCGGAGGAGAACCCTAATAGAGCATTGGTGCCACTAACCCCATTGGTCTCAGAAAATGATTCTCACGCTCATGGTTCAGACTACTTCCATGAAGATAGTCCACATGCTTATTATATACAGTCACCTGAGCAAAGTGAGACTTCTCAGTATCAATATGAGGCACCACCTATGGAACAAAATTGGGAGCCAGAATACTCCAATGTCATGTATACGAATCCAAATCCTAGGCCCCAATTGAGACAAGTAAGGCCACAAGCCCCTAGAGGACCATGCTTTAGATGTCAGGGCGACCATTTCATTCGTGAATGCCCGCACCAACCAGCTCTAGGACAAGGGCAAAACATTACGATACAAGGCTTTTGTCCTGAGTGCGGCCAGGAACATCTTCCTAGAGAGTGTCCGAGAAACCCCTCTAGTGCACCCAAGGTTACACCCATCAATGTGGTTGGCTTAGTGGCAGATTCAAGTTCAAGTAGCAGTAATGTGGCTCCTGTACAGGCAGTTACTAGGGCACAGGCTGCACAACAAGCAAAACCATCCGAGCAATCGGAGTCAAGTGAGCCAGGAGAACCTAGTAAGAGGAAACCAAGAACATGGAAGGATACCAGAGAGAAGGCTACTCGCAAGTGGAACAAAAAACTATCCGAGCTAGAAGAAAGCCTAAGGGATACCAAAACAAAAATAGAAGACATTGCATCTCAAAGCCCCTCACATACCGAAGCTCCATCCACTCCACCTCATTCCACCCCACCACCCATTGTAAATAACCCACAACCAGGGTCCGTTCTTGCAGATCCAACCCCAGAAGGCTTGGACATGATGTTCAAGGCCTACCAGGCTCGTCTTCAAGAAGGGCCAACAGCTGCAAACCTAGACAAGAGTTACCCTAGAGCAGATTTAGAGATTGAACGAATGAAATTGTGCATGAAAATGGTGGAACAAGCTCAAGCTATACTTGAGACTAGTCAAAAGTTCAATCAGACAAACTCTATCAAACCAGAATTGCATTTCCAAGGCTTACTAGAAAGATTAGAGCAGTTGGTAAACAAACCACAAGTTTCTTTACCTCCACAGGCTCAACCAGTTATTGAGAGAGGAAGCTCACCACCAATGGGAGCTTATGTTCCTAATTCCACGGACGCTGGAACACCTCCTTCAATTCAACAGTACTCTCAAGAGTTCTTGCGGGAAATACAAGAAGAGAAATGGGCCAAGGAGAAGGGTAATTCCCCTCCTATTCCTGAGATTGATGATCTTCATGATCAATTTCCCCAAGACATTCCATCTATTTATGGAGATGAAGCAGAACAACAAGAAGATGAAAGATTAGATTTTGAATCTAATACCCTAGAAGAACTGCCTCAATTTCCAGGCCCATGGGAATCTGAATCTATCCAGATCAGAGCTCCCACAATATTGGTAAGAAATGAAGACTCAGTGATTCCAAGAAACACTGATGTCGTGAAGAACACTAAGGTTCAATGTCATCTCACGGTGGAAGAGCTGCTCAAAGCAAAACCTAAGCTCTGGAATCATGTGAAGGATCAGGTTCCAGAACTCGATTCCAATATGCCAAAAGTAAGCTCTAAGCAGAAAGTACCAGAGATACCTCTAGACAAAATCGGGGACGTGAGTGAAGGTGAAGAAGGTAATACTTATCTTCCAATCACCTATCAAGGTTACACAACCAAAGCAATCATAGATTCAGGTGCTGGTGTTGCTATTGCGACCACCTCCTTGTGGAAGCGATGGGGCAAACCCACGTTAAGACCAACTAGAATGAAACTTCAAATGGCAGATGGTCATTTTGAAAGACCTCTAGGCTTGCTTGAAGGGATAACTCTAACCACTTGTGGTGTAGAGTTTGAACATACATTTGCTATATGTGACTTTGAAAAAAATAATGTCTATGAGATGATCCTAGGAAGACCCTTCCTACGACAATTGCAAATAGTACAGGATTGGGGAACTAACTCCTTGTACTTACAGCACTTAGGGGTCACCACGAAGGTCAATTTGAAGGATTACACCTTTAGAGATGTACCACCCCTACAGTGGAATTCTATCCACAAAGCAAAAGAAGATTCCATCTCTGTGCATTCTGAAAGTTCACCTGATCCATCATGGATGCATGAAGATACTCATTTGTGGATGTGCAAGGTCGCAGAGGAAGAGGAAAAGCGCCTAAAAGCGAGAGAAGAAGGAACTCCCCCAGGAGATAGACCAATAAAAGACCCAGCCTATACACCGATGATATTTCCAGATGAGGAATTTGAGCCTCATGGTTGGGCAGAAATCTTAGCCACCATGGACATTGCAGTCAATGAAGAACAATGGACACCTCACTGTGATGAGGAGGGTTATGATATTTCAGTGTTCATGTGTCAGCCCCTGTTGGAAGAGCGTGATCCTAGTGAGTTCATAGAAGAAGAAGAGAATGACGATGAACTAGAATCCATTGTGATGGATACTTACTTCGACTCAGAGGAACACTATTTAGAAGACATAGGAGTGTTAACCCAAAAAGAAGAAGAACCCCTTACGAGTATTAAAACGATAAATTCAAAAGAAGAAAGTGAAGGAAGTCAAAAGAAAAAGAAAAGAAAAGCATTGAAACAAGAAGAGGAAGAATCATTGTTTGAAGTACCAGAAAATTTCAAGAAATATGAAGTGGAAGACCGAAAAATTTTGGTACGAATGCCTAAGAGAGAGGCCATTGTAGGAGAAGTATATGACAATAAAGAAAGGACTAAAAAAATTGTAGTGACCATTGAAGGGAACGAGGAACGATGTACATACATAGGAGATGACCTAAGTACAAAAGAAGAAGCAGAGCTTGTAGCTCTGTTAAGGGAATATAGGGATGTGTTCGCATGGCACTATAGAGACTTGAAGGGAGTAGACCCAAAAATTTGCTCTCATACTATACCCATGACGGTTGATGCCAAGCCCACCAAACAAAAGCCCTACACATATAATGACAATTATGCAGCCAAAATAAAGGAGGAAATTGATAGGCTGATTGAAGCTGGATTCATCTATGAGATTGAGCACACTGAATGGGTGTCCCCCATCGTAGTGGTGCCCAAGAAGAATGGGAAATTGCGAGTGTGCATTAACCTTAAAAAAGTTAATGCCGCTACGATCAGAGATAGTTATCCACTTCCAATCACCGAACATCTTTTGGAGCGTGTTGCAGGCAAGGAAGTTTATAGCTTCCTTGATGGGTTTTCGGGCTACAATCAAGTAGCCATTGCCCCAGAAGATCAACACAAAACGGCTTTCGCCACAGAATGGGGAATCTTTGCATTTCGTGTGATGCCATTTGGACTCACCAATGCACCTGCAACGTTCCAAAGGCTCATGTGTCATGTCTTCAAAGAGTTCTTACGAAAGAGCTTAGAAGTATATGTGGATGATTTATGCGCTCATTCCCAACAAAGAAGATACCACATCCCTGAGCTCAGACAAATCTTCAACAAGTGTAGAGAGTATCGAGTGTGTCTGAACCCAGAGAAGTGTGTGTTCATGGTACGACAAGGCAAAATCTTAGGTCACATTGTTTCTAAGAATGGAATTTCAACAGATGAGGACAAAGTAAGAGCAATAGCAGAGCTGCCCAGGCCAAGGAATGTTAAAGAGGTACAAGCCTTTATGGGCCATTGTGGATATTACCGTAGGTTTATCCACATGTATGCCATCATAGCTAAACCTCTTTATGGGTTGTTAACAAATTTTGAGTGGAACGAGGAATGCGAGAAGTCCTTCAACGAGCTGAAAAGACGTTTGTGCACAGCACCAATATTGACTACTCCGGATTGGAGCAAACCCTTTCATGTCCATGTAGATGCCTCCAATCATGCAATAGGATGTGTGCTAGCACAACCCACAGGTGAAGGAAACCTAGATTTGCCGATAGCATATGCTAGTAGGCAATTAAATGCAGCTGAACGAAATTACACCACAACGGAGAGAGAAGGCTTAGGCATGGTATATGCTGTGAAAAAGTTTAGACACTATCTATTGGCCAATAAGTTCAAGTTTTTCACTGATCATCAAGCTTTACTATACTTGGTCAATAAACCTTGCAATACAGGCCGCTTAGTAAGATGGTTCCTCTTACTAATGGAATACGACTTTGAAGTTGTTGTCAGGAAAGGTAGAACCCATCTGAGGGCAGACCATCTTTCTCGCATCACTTCTGGAGAGCCACCGCAAGGAGTGTCTGATGAATTGCCCGATGCTTATCTGTTCAATTTAGAAGTTGCTCCTAAATGGGCAAATAAGTTGATACCCGTCCTAACCTTTGGGCCTGCAAATAAAAATGTGAAAACAAGCAAAGAAGAAATTGTAAAATCACAAAAGTATCAAATATTGGCCGGAAGTATGTACAAGCAAGATACTGAGGGCATATTAGCTTGTTGTGTCGAGGATGACGAACATATTAGTTGGTTGCAACAAGCCCATGAAGGACTGCTAGGAAATCACTACCCTAAACAACGAACATTGCAGAATCTAAAACGTTTAGGAGTGTATTGGCCTAGCATGGACAAAGAAATACAGGAGTGGATCCAGGATTGTCCAGTATGCCAGAAGAGACCCCCAGTGGAGCATGCCACTCTTTATCATGTGTCATTAATCCCAGATTGGAGTGCTCCATTGGTTGAGTTCATGAGATCGGGAACATTACCCAATCAGGCTAGTCTTGCAAGAAAACGGAGCATGGAGCAAGAGGCTCAAGACTATGCCTTAGTAGGAGACAACCTATACCGAAGAGGCAAGGATGGTTACCTAAGACTGTGCGTTCATGAATCAGACTATTTGAAAGTCTTAGAAGCTGCACACAGCGGTGTTGCAGGTGGACACTTTGGGCCTGACAGAGTAGTTAAGACCATTCTATTCTCAGGACTTTGGTGGCCCACTCTTCATATGGATGCACATACTTATGTGAAGAAATGTGACACATGCCAGCGTGCCCAATATCCGATAAGAAAAGATGAGATGCCTTTGAGACCAATGATGGGAGGACGTGCATTTTCAAAGTGGGGTATAGACTTTGTAGGTCCCATCAACCCCCCAGCTAGAAACTCCCATGCAGAATACATTATTGTAGCCACAGATTACCTTACAAAGTGGGTGGAAGTAAAAGCCACGACAAAGAATGATGCTCAAACGACGGCTAAGTTCTTATTCGAAAATGTGTTCACTAGATATGGGTTACCAATAGAGTTGGTTAGTGATAGAGGTACGCACTTCTTGAATGAAGTCATTGAAAATCTTCTCCAAGAATTCTTGGTGATACATAAGAAATCAGCTCCCTATCACCCACAAGCCAACGGACAAGCCGAGAGTACCAATAAGATCCTCTGTAACGTATTGACAAAACTGGTAAATAATAAACGCTCTGACTGGGACAAACAACTTCATCACGCTGTTTGGGCTTATCGAGTTGCCTACAAAACGGTACTCAATGCCACCCCATTTCAGATGGTCTTCGGACAGAACGCTGTGCTACCATTGGATTTCTTAATCCCTGCCTTAAAAGTAGCACAAGAGTATGAGTGGAATGGGCATGAATTGTCCTCTAGAATCTTTGATCTAGAACGCTTAGGTGAGACGAGGCTACGAGCAGCAGCAGGCATTTATGCTGCAAAGAAAAGACAAAAGGCATACTTTGATGCCCATGTAAAGGATAAAGGATTGAAGGAAGGAGATCTAGTGCTGGTTTATACGTTAAAGCAACATGCCCGCAAATTGGAGAAACGAGGATATGGACCCATGATCATTAATAGACTCTCCACTAGTGGTGCAGTTCAATTGGCCACTTTAGAAGGTGATATCTTACCAAACTATATAAGTGGTTGTCGAGTCAAGTTATATCAAGAACCTCTTACAGAGGAAATGCTCATGAGACTCAACACTGCTAAGAAGCGAAAAGAAGAGGAGTTAAGGGTTAGAGAAGAAGCACAAGCAGAGGCTAGAGAGCGCATCAGAAGAAATAAGTTACGACGACTAGGCCTAGATATCAACACAAAAGCTCCCAAATATCACCTGGACATGTGCCAATCTACTTCTCGAATAATTGACCGACGTCCCTTTGTGACCATAGAGATGGGACAAGGGAAGGGTGCAAGGACGGTGAAAGCATTGATTGACTCAGGTGCAGCAAGCAGTGCAGTTAGACTTTCCTACTGCCAAGACTTGCAGTTGAATATCAATCCCATAGAAGCTTATCTCATAGGATTGGGAGGTGTGGAAACCCCTTGTTTGGGCGAGGTGGAACTTCCCATCTACCTTCAAGATGTTCCAATGAAAGTCAAAGCGCTAGTATGTCAAGATGAGAACCTTACAGAACCACTTGTCTTGGGTCAAGATTGGATCTATGACCATGCAGTTAACTTAAACCTAAGAAGTAAAATTCTTCAAGTTTGGGTACATGAACAATGCATTACATTAGAATTAGAGAACGACATGCTCCAAAATCATGGCACCACACACTCTCTTAGTTCTTCCAAGACTAATCATATGGAAGAACATGTTGTATGTGTCAAAAGCTCTATGATGCAGAAGGAGTCCATCGTGGAAGACCAGTTTCGAAGGCGGGTGGATCTCTCTTCTTCTCCAAAGAATCAAGTAGCCACAGTAGTGAGTCCACCATACAAGCAAACACAACCGTTCACGACAACTGCTACATCAAATAGAAAGACACCATTCGATAAAAAAGCAGTTCCGAGCATGAAACAGATATGGGTACGCAAAGGAGAGCAACCACCAACCTTGCCCCCACAAATTCCATCCATGCAAACCAACCAGGCCAGAAGACGAAGGAAGCAGCTCAGACAAACTCAATCACAAGGTATCCAACAAGTTTGGGTGCCTAAGAAGTTAGCTGCAGCTCAACAAGGGCAATTACAGATGTGGGTACCTAAGAAGCTCCTACATCCACAACAACCTTTGTTCTCCCGCATGCAAGAGGTTTCAACAAAGAAGCCAAAAAGAGAAAAAGGTAAGAACCACGTACAGAGACCAAAGGAAGATCAAATCAGCTATTCAACATTAATAGGAAGACATGCAAAAAGGATATGGGTTTGGAAGCCAAAAGTGCAAGTAGCCTCCACCGAACCAAAACGTCAACCACACTGGATACCACAGTTCAGAAAGCATCCAAAGACCAAGACGCCTGAAGTGACCTCTACAGTGCCAAATGTTGTTCTAAAATGGACTCCAATAAGGAGGATTACATCAGTTCGAGACTCAATGGATACCTCCACCAAGGTCGGCACCAACCTCCACAAGTAACATCGAAAGCCTCGAACGAGCAACAACAATGTGCTCCTTGCACAACCCTGTCTTTTGCACCATTCAGGTCATGCATTTCCAAAGTATGCATTAATATAGGGCCACATTACACGGCCGTGCATAGACACACTTGAGAATCCCACGCACAAGAGCACAGTGACATATGTCAAATATTTCTATTGCTACTAACTTTTGTGTTCTTGTTTTGTGATATTCTGTTCCTCCAAAAAAAAAAAAAAAAAAAAAAAAAAAAAAAAAAAAGCGGGAGAGAGCCTGTTCCCTGGGTTGGCTTATGAAACATGAATGAGTCATGCTTAGTTGAAGGTGGAACTGTTGATTACTAGGCATTTATTAAGTTGGGTAGAAGTGTGTTTCGGCCAACAGTGAGATTATTGCTGCCTTCTCTGGTAGATGACAAGCATTTGGCATGAACAGGGCATCTACAACTATGATTTTCTCTTACCATGGTAGGAATGCAGAGTTTGAAGGTCCGCAACTTGAGTGATGCTTGATTACTTCATGTACCAGAGCATCCAAGGAGATATCTGCAAAGGGTAGTTCTAGAGGAGAAGACTCCTGCATATGGTGAGCTAAAGAGAATATGTGAAACTCAGCTTGGTGTAGTTACCCGATGTTGCTTGCCAAGGAATATAAAGCAATTCAGTTCTCAGTATCTCCTGAACCAGTATGGAACAGTAGCACTGATGAATGGTCTATGTCAATCAGCATGGTAATCTCTTAGAAACGGCACGTGTCCAACATTCCTCTGAGTGTCAATATAGAGAAGTGAACGTGCATGAGCCCAAGCTCAGAAATGCACATTGTTACTGACAAAGGTTGCTTTGAAAAGAGGAGAGGGGATCTACCACTCAAAAGATCTCATCAGTGGACAATCAACATGGACATTCATCAACAAAGTTCCATCCCAAAGGCCGAGTGTACAACACGAAGAGACAAACATCCATCAACCTTCTCCATGGTAAGTACCTTTACTCTAGAAACACCATAACCATGCTAGTTTAGGAAACCTCTTCGTCAGCATACCCTTAAGCACTTTTTGCACCATACTTCTTCCAATGCATTTTCCAAGTAAGCATGCGTAGGGCTACATTACAAGGCCGTGCACAAGGCACATACTTTTTTCAACCCAGACACGAACACACTTACCCATCATTCATCATGGGTTATGAGTAGTTGGCATGACTGCTCTCAACATCATCTTTGGAAGAGCTAGCGGACATCTTGGGAACAACATCCATCTCTCGGAAGCACATTGAAGCCAGTAGTTGCTCCAAATCACGCTTGACAACCTCTTTTGAGCAACTTGTAGTCTTGAAAGCTCACAACGACACATTCTTGCTGGAATCCAAAGAACCAGCTCATACAACGGATGGACACCACCTCTCAAGGCACTACATAGAACAGCCCTTCCAACAAGGGTCTGTCAGGGACGACAGACTCGAGAGGGGGGGGAGTGTTGAAGCTCAAAGTCAAGGACAAAGCACAGAAGCATATCAAAAGGTGGACACACAAGGAAAGGGAGCAAGTAGGGAGCTCCAAGAAGTGTATGTCAAATTTTCAGAAGAATCCCCTACAAAAATAGTGATTTTCATCACTAAAAACCATTGTAAATACCATTATCTATTTTTAGTAACTCCATTTTGTTCAAGCCGAGGAGTCCTCGAGCTTGAGGAGTATTAGAAGTACCATCGTACCAATTTTCATAATTTTTAGACTTCGTTTGAGCCCTCAAATAAGCCCTGGAACCTAATTTTTAACTAGGCCGGACACTAGGTCTGGACAGGGCCAAAACTAGTCAAAAAACTATAAAAAGAGCTAGAGAGCTCATTTTTGGGGGTTAGCCGGTTAGAGAATAGAACTATTGTAAGAGAACTCTTTTGCAAACTAAACTTTCCATTGTCCCTCTCTTTGATCTTACTTTGTGCGCGTGTGTGTGTATGTGTGTGCATGTTCGTGTGCTTTCACTCACGCATTTGTGCCTTCACTTGCTCGTGGTCTTCATACCGGTCCTCACGTCTCCGCGGATTGACAAGTAAAGGAGGTGGTGCTTACGCTGGAGCTACACACTCCTAGGTCCAGATTGCCGCATATCATCTCCTTTCTCTTTCCGGCCATCCTTGCCGCACAACCACCACCCCGAGGACCTGTCCTAAGACATGAAGAATCAGTAAAACTTCTTGAAGACGAAGATGAAGAAGACGAAGAAGAAATCAACAAACTATTCCGCAGGAAAAGAATCAGGATCAGCTCATCCAAAAGTGAGGCACAAGGCTCAGCCGAAAAAGATGAAGAAGAAGATAGAGAAGTAGACAAGCAAGAAGACGGCACCTTCCACAACACCACCACATCCATACAACATGATTCAGCAGCGCAGTCTTCCTCATCCGAGCAACAGGAACAGGAGAAACAGACGGAAACAGAACCCAATTCTACCGGAGAAGTTTCTCACCAACAAACCGAGCAACAAGCCGACGAACAAGAATCTTTTGAAAGGCTGCTTAAGGCAGTGGAATCCACAGCTGACAACGCTGAAACACAACAAAATAAGGTAACCGAAACTCTCTCTACCACTCCCACTCCACCACCGGAACCTCCACTAAACCCAATCCCTCCGATCCCACCCATCGCACCCATCGAGCCCACATCCTCTTCCGCCTCATCACCCAATTACTCTCCACCGACCTCCCAACAACTCCACACCACACCCTCTTCACAACCTCGACCCTCTCTTCTACTCCCCTCAATTCCAGTCTTCTTTGAGCTTGCTTCAATGGGGCAACTGCTCATTGATCTCTCCCAGCAACTACCAGTCCAGATAAGAGAAGTCACGGACAATATTCGCAATGAATTGCAACATAAGGTGGATGTCCTGGAAGCGGATATTACACCGTTATAGGAGGAGGTTGATGTAGTCAAGGCCGAAAACCACCAGCTCCAGGCACACATTCTCTAGCTTCAAGCTCAGCTGGCAGAACAACAAACACTTATCAAACAAAGAGATACAACACTGGAACAACTGGCCGCAAAGGACCAATTATTAAACCAAACATAGGTAGAAATCAGGCAATTGAAGACAGATATATAGGATAAGGAGGATGCGAGAATAGCACTAGGAAATCTACTGGAAGAAACCAGAAGGCAATTAGATGAAGAGGTAAAGAAAAGCCAAGAACAACAGAGAGAAGCTAAACTGACAGAAGAAGAACTTCGTAGGACAAATGAAGCTTTAACAGATGTCAACAGAATGCTGAAACATTATTTGTCAAAAGAAGCTCAAGCACAGAAATTAATAACAGATCTCCGAAGAGAAAGGGATGCATACTCCCAAACAATACAGTTCCAGAATCAGCAATTCGAAAGACTAGATAATCAGCTGCGCAACCAGAAGGATCGAGTAATTGATATGCAGAAGCAAGTGGCTGAAATGAAGACATCCAGAGATGCGGCATTAGCGAATAATTTTTATCTATAGGAGGCCTTTTTGCAAACAGAGGCCGAAATTTTGCTCACCGAAGCCATCGCTCTTAGCTCTGTTAGAATAGATGCACAATTAGTAGAACACGAAACACTAAAACAGTTATTAGAAACTATCAAGAAAAAGATCGCCCGAACTTTTAGACTAGCCCGGAATATGTACTTAGAAGGAATAGTTGACAAGCAATAATTTTGTAGAACATGCGGGTTCGAGTCCACCGTGTGTGCCAGTGTTAGTCGGCCGCCGGATTGGCAGATGTAAAACGGAAATCTTTGTAAGACACGTGCGAAAGGTTGTTACGCGCATAGTTGTAAATTTTTATATAAAGCAATGAAAAAGAGATGCTGGGTGACGAGAATTTGGGGGGAATTACCAGACTGTTCGTCAATGTGTTTTTCTGAACATTAAGTCAGTCTTGTTGGTAATTTTCTGAGTTGTTTGAGTGATCTGTGTAACTACTTGTCTGATCTTTAGCTGCACTACGATCTGTTAACCTTGTTACGGTTGTGAGTTCGTCCCCCTTTTTTCAGTAAATCCTCTACTGAGGTCTGTACGAATTGTCTACGAATCTTGTTGTGAGTGTGGCACACGCATTAAGTTAAGTAATCTTCTTGGAATGTTCTGACGGATAGTTAGTAAGGTTTGTGTATCGGGGTTAGTAGTTCCAGCACCATGCGGAATGATGTTGTGTTGGTCGTGAGATCTCTGGTTATACGGTAAGCTGATTAACAGTAAGAAATCTTAAGTTGTATGTTGGGATTCAACTCGTTGTCTCAGTGGCGCGTTTCTGTATCTCCGGTCATAAAACGGTTGTGGTATTTATCTGGTGAGGCTGAACCCTGATTCTTGTTCTGAGGTCTTTCGTAAGTTAAGTTCCGAAGTAAGTTAGTATATTCGTTATATGTTGACCGAGTACAGACATGACAGTGATTGTCTGAATACAATGAATTCTTGCTAAGTTTTAGTATACCCTCATATCTGATGTGGTTGTAATTGGGAACTAAGTACAGGGCCTCTGTCTAACAGACTCCTACCACTCCCAGGAACCGGATTGGAGGCTTCGACGCGTTCTAATAGTTAGTGCGCGTTGGAAGCACTAAACAAATCCTATAAACTAATATGTAGTTGCTTGAAATGCTTAACAAAACTAATCTTTCTTAATCCAATGATAATTCAACGCCTTGTAAATGCAAGTGTAATATGACTAATTTCTAGTGCAATGAAAACAATCCTTCTTTTTTTTGTGAAGTGATTGTATGAAAATAAAGGAACTTCAATAGAACATCTTACCTAAAGTCGCTAGATGCAGAGGTTCTAATGTGCACTATGATATTTCTTTACAAAATAAAGTGATCGTGTATTAATGGTCTTCTTGTATGTTGATGGGGGGGGGGGGGGGGTGAAGTGACGATGATTCTTCAGCTTTGATACCCTTCTTTTCATGGAGGCACTCAGTTCTCTAGAGAAAAAACCTTAATGGCCAAGAAAAAGAGTAGGTAGCAGCAGGATCTTCACTTTGCTTTATAACTTCTTCCTCAACTTCCCTGCATACAAGAAGAAAATATAGGTTAATTGTTTTAAACAAAATTGACAACATAACCCAAAAACCCTAAGCATACTAGCATCACCTTTCATGTTGGGTTCACCAAATCTGTCGACGGCATGTGAAGGGAGGCAATCGCTCATTAGAACTGACTTGCATCAGCCTCTCTAAGTGAATACACGTTGGGTGTTTCTTTGTGTACTTTAGGACCTAGGATGTGATTCTATTGTGTGAAGAGTTATTAACTATAGTTTAATGCATTATTTAAATTTAGCCTATGTGTCTATGGTCCGTAAGGAAGTGCAACTCTATATCTAGAAACAACATCTTGATGAGCTTTCAAAGTTAATCTTTCACTGGCTAAACAATCTTTGATAATTTTTGTTACATTGTTTTCAATTTATTTAGATTGAATGTTTCTTATGGGAGATGGTGGAAACAGAATCTCACTTTCCTCAGGATCTGGTGATGCAATTGAACCAAAGTCTACAAGTTTAGATAAACAATAAGCATATAATGGAGAGTGTAAAGATTCAATAACTATACGATCTTTAACTACTTCTTCTACTTCTAATTCTACACTAGTCTCGTTCTTGTTGGATTGATTAGTCATATTCTCAATACGAGCTAGTAATAGAATCTTTATAATAAAAGAGGGATTTATGTTATGTTCACTAGAAGATTTACTTGAAGATGCATTATTTGCAGACATGAGAAATAAAGTGCAATATAACTATTTAGTGATAATACTAAGATCTCAGAACTAAAATAATCCTATACAAGCACTTTGAGAAAAGTTCTAATACAGATACTTTGAAGATACTCCTATAAAAATCTTTAAATAAAAAGCCTAATACAATATTTTACATTCCAAAATGTGATAAAATGTCACTAAGATAAGCGGCAAAAATGTAGCCCTAAGCTCGTAAATTTTGTCAAGTCATCACTGCTCGTCAATTCTTCTTCAAATGGTCATGGGCCGGGTAACTGAGTATGCTCTAAGAGTCTTCGTCCTTCCCAAGCTTCATCATGGAGAAGAACAAAATAAAAGAGCTCTTGACCCTCTCCTCGGCTCTTGTCCTCATCCCAATCTCTGCATCTATCTTGATCAATCACCTCTCTCTCTCTCTGTTTATGTTGGGTTTCCTGCAACATGCCATTGCTATCTCTGTGCCAATCGATTCTTCTCGTTCTTTGTGATGTGCAATAGATAAAAGAACTCTTTCTCTCTCTCTCTCTCTTTCACTCTCTTGCTCTCTCTCTCTCTCTCTCTCTCTCTTTTGTCCGACCGTACCTGCAGAGAAGCAACATTAGAAAACAACATATAGGAATTAAACACACACACACACACACACACATATATATATATATATATATATATCTATATATATATATATATATATATATATACATATATATATATATATATACATATATATATATATACATACATACATACATACATACATACATACATACATACATAGGAACCTGTGTGTGCATGCACTCAATTAGATAACTAAAATATGTACCTAATTAACTAAAACATATCACACCTACAACCATGCATTCACTAGCTAACAAGAACACATACCTAGGTAATTAAAACACATCATTCCACTTATCCACATGTAAAATTTAGCTAGCATTTTAGTATTAACTTATATATTATATAATTTAATTGTATTATATTATGAAGTTATTTATCAATAAAATAACTATTAGTTATTAAACTATTTAGTGTATATGTTATAATTAAATAACTATTATTTATTCTATTTAGTCATTAATAATTATTTAGTTAGTTATTTTAGTTATTTATTATAGTTATTTAATAGTGATTCAATAGTTATGTCTAATAATTATTTAAGAGCTTAGGATAAAGTAACTCTATTAAAATGATATTCTAAGGTAAATTCTCACATAGTTTAATAATAGGTTAGAATGATTTTAATGTGAAATATAAACAGGCATACTCATAAAAGTAGGTATACATAGAGTTCCTCAACTTACATATATGCAAACTCATAACAATGAATTCTCATACTCATTAGGGTTTCTTGTACTCAGAAGAAGGCAAGCACATAGCCCTAATAAATCACTTTTCCATTCTAATTGACACATGTCTAACACAACTTGAGCACATTTATTTAGCAACATGAACATATTTAGGTAGACAAGTATAGGTATACAAAAGTAGAGCCTTATTTAGCCACACATAAATATATACATCTTCTCACATCCACATGTAATAAACACAAGCGTATAGCCATATAAACTTCTCAATACATTGTTACCTATGCATTTAACATCATTGCTCATGCATACGCACACATGGTCATGACTAATATATGGATACTCAAAAGAGTTTGTTTTCATGCAACTACTTAAGATTTCATAAACATAAGTATTTTAAATGTCGAGATCTTTGATCAATCCTAAATCTTCAGAGCTTTGTTGCCTACAGGTACTAGGAAGAAAGATTAGTCAAACCAAACAAATGCATCAAAAAGGTTTGAGAGAGATAATAGTTAACCATCTTAAAATCAAAAAGTTTTTATTTTTCTGAATGTGAATATGGATTTGGAAATCCCTCCGACAACGGTATGTGATGACAAAGTCGAATCTGAATAGAAAGTTACTCCATCAAGATTGTCTTTTATTGAGAATGTGGGTGGTCATAAAATACTATAGGTTCTTGTGATCTGTATACACAATGACTTTATGAGCTGCTCCTTCTAGATGGTGACAACAAGTATCAAATGCGTCCACTATGGCAAGAAGTTCTTTATCATGACTTTCATAATTAATTTCTAGAGTGGAGAATTTCCTTGAATGTTATGCAACTGGATGTAGGTGTCCATGATCTCAATATTGGGAAAGAATAGCCCCTAGGGTAAATTTTGATGCATTTGTGTCTAGGAAGAAGGGCTTACTGGAATCAGGATGAACTAGAATTAGAGCACTAGTAAATGCTCATTTTAAGGTTTGAAGGGCTTTTTCTACTTCTTCGGTCCATGAGAATTTGGAGTTCTGTTGAGGGTTCCAAGATTCAACACAACATCTAATTAAAATACAAGTCAAGGTTACTTATTTCTCATTGGCACTAATCTTCACACACAGAGATTCTACCGAATTAAAATCCACCGGAATTTCACCGAAATATTCCTTTCCGGTAACTTCTACCGTTTCTGACTTTCACACAGTCACATTTCAGAGTGTCCTCCTTTTAAAACGTACAACTTCTCACACATTCATACACACCTAAAGGTTTTTTTTCGTTATGCTTCAGTGCAGTCACATAGAATTCCAGTAAGACTTAATAGAATAGAGGTCTCAGACAAGAACCCTTGTGTTGCAAACATCTGCTGCTCAATTACTTTAATAAATTTAACTCTGCAAATACAGATTTGAAAGTGTTTGGAACTTCATAGTTTGTACATGATTACGTATCACAGGATTCCATTGATAACAGTATGGCTGAACATTCTCTACAGGAACAGTTCTTCTCCGGTACTCTCAGATTCCTGTTTGGGAGAGCTTCTCCCTCTCCAGAGTTGTTGCGGTACTTCCTCTCTTCAAGTCTTCTCTTGTCTTCTCTTCCGAACTTCTATTTTCTCCCTTGCGGTTGTCACGCACCTTCTCGTTCTATGACCTCTCTCTCTTTCGGTTGTCGCCAACTTCCTTTCTTATGACTCTCCTGCCTTACAGTTGTTGCAACGTGCCCTTTTTAATCTCAACATAGCCGTCTTTTTCTTTTTATTTTTATCTTATTTTTCCAGATTTCCATGCCTTCAACACCTGGCACAGCCCGGTGGGTAATTTTGTCAAAAATTAGACTCGACTTTAACAATCCCTTGATCATTTATCTCTCGCGATTGTTTAGAAATTTGCTCTTCTTGCACTTTTATCTTCCAATTATACAAATTATCAACATCTTCCTCTGCACCATCCTGTTTTTCTTGAACATTTGCATCAAATATCTCCACCTTTTCTTCTAGTTTTCTTTTCAACAACTGTTCCCGCAATTCTGCGATTATCTGTGCCTGCTCTTCAATCTGCTTCTATTGCTGTGAAATTATACTTACGAAATCTTTTTCATGTTTTGAAACAAAACCTGTGTGCACCTGCTCATACTGCAACTTAATCATACCGAGCCAACGACTTTGGAACACCTTCCAAATATCCTGAGCATATTTATGCAATTGCTGCTGCAATAGTCCTATATCCATCCTCGTCATTAGCATAGCATCCAACTCCACCTGTTCATCTTTTAGTATCTATTTTTCTAATTCCTACAAGATTTGTATTCACGACTGAAGAACTACCTGTTACGTCTGCAGAGTAGCATTTAACAGTGAAAAATCCATCATTTCTTTCTGAATCTGTGCTTGCACTGACTTCTGCCATTCTTCAAATTCATGGATAGACTTCTTTGTACTAATTAATTCTATCACGAATTGCTTCTTATCATTCTGCAATTCTTCCAACATACATAACTTCTTATCCAATGCATCCTGAAGTTTTTTAGTCCTCCTGCAAAGACTGATAATCAATCTTATTAATAAATACTTTATTATGTTCATGCCGAAACAATCTTTCTTCTTGAAAAACTAAGAAATCCAAAACTTCCTACAACCTCTTCTTCATCCCAGACACACCAAAATCTGAAGTGTTATCATCTTTCAACATTTTTTCACCTTCGGCTTATAATTGCTCCTCCACTCTTCTTTTTCTAGACAATTTAAAAACAGTTCTGAATGCTTTCGGATCCTCAATACTATCTGGCACCGACAACGAAATATCTTTCGGTCTCCCTGCTGCTCGTATATCAGGTTGAATACTTTGACTAACCTGTTTCATCTCTGGTGCAATATAACTAGCACGAAGAAGATCTTCAGACATCCCTGACGGTCTATCCATTACTGCTTCCTCTGCTAACTGTTGCTGCTCTCGCCCCATCACCTGATGATCACGAAAATTGATCTGCTTTGGCCACATTATCTTCTGATCTTCGACAAACTGCACGAATTCGAATAATGCAGCTAAATATGTTGATAATCGACTACTTGTTTGCGTCTTACGCCTATCCCCAACGAAGATCTCACTATGTAGGTGATCATACACCCAATGGGCCCAACTTACCTTTTCTCCTGCCTCTGCATAGGCCAAAGGTGCAAAATTTTCCCTAGACATAGAATCATATTTAATGATAAAACATAATCTTTCCAAATACCACTTTAGCTGCTCTCTTCGAACATAGCTTGCATTTCTCATCATGTAGTACTGCTATCTTCATTCTCTGGGGCCGAAGTCTTTCTTCAAAGCCTCCTTCGAACATTTTGGGATGACAACATCATCATAAATAGGCAATTGAAATACTTCCGCAACTAATTCCGGTGAAAAGTTTACCTGGAATGATAACTGACCCTTCGTTTTTTGCATGATCTCCAGCTGGCTCTTTGCATCATAATTGCATCTCCAACACTCCCATGGCAACATAGCGAACTGTACTAATCCAATCTTCCTGAGCCACTTCTCCTGTAGATCAGACTGTATATCAATTTCCACCTTAAAATCTGTGAATGATCCCATATGCGTTTGCACCCCCTTAGTCATTGCAGATGGCATTGATATTTCCTCGTCATCCTCCTGTAACAAACTCTCACTCTCCTCCGTTGTGGTTTCTTCCTGTCGCACTACCACTCTCCTCTTTCTCATGCACCCTCTCATGACTCTTGATTCAGTCACTAACACAAGAATTGCTGGAAAAAATATTATCCTGGAAGCCTTTAAGTAGAACTGAAAATATTCGTTCCACAAATGCAAATGCTTGAACTGCCTCTTTCTGTAATGATAAACGTACTTACGCACATAACACTTCCTGTGACTTAATAATATTGTAGTATGGACTATGATAAAAATCATCCACAATCGATTACCCCTCATGCCAATAACCCACTTAACAAATCTTCTATGCGTGCCAAGAAAATCATGGAACAGAACATCCAGTGGTACTTCAAGAATACAAAATTGATATTTAGATTCTCCAATAGTACTTTTTATAATGCAAAAACTTCCAACCATCCAATTCTAACAACAATTTGCAAGATAATCATTGATCGAATACTAGCTTTCCTTTCATATTCCCTTCGATGCGTCTGCTTCTTATACATCTGCTGACTCGTGATACGAAGTACACTTATTTCCAACATCTCATTACTTGCTGACCTAGAGTATTCCTTAGTTTGTACACCCTGCTTCAGCAATGCGTCATTATCCATCATTGGCCGTGAGCTAACCCATCGCTCACGGTTGAACTGCAATTGTACTCCAAGTCTCCATTGTAATCATAAAAAAATTACTTAACGTAGTTTTAGACCAACACGAGGTCAAAAAACACTTTACCACAGATAAAAATGTAGAGAGATAAACTCTTTTACTGCGATGATCACAAACATTGTTGAAGTGTTGTTCCGAATTATGAACAACTTGCACCATATTAGCAGATAACCAGTCCAAATGTGGTGGCTTCCCTTGAAATAATTTCAGCCTAAATCCATTTGTTGGCTTGTCCATCCATGTGCCAAACACATCTTCCACTCGAAAAGTGCCTTGACCCAAATCTTGCACAATCTGATATGGGCCCCTGTATCTCAATGTAAGCTTTCCTGGATGGGGTCCTAGCTTAGAATTATACACCATCACCCAATCACATTCTTTAAATATCTTAAACTTCACATTATGATTTACCCAAGCTTGTCGCCACCTTTGAATCACTTCCGTAATGTATGCACTTATCAAGCCATCCTCCTCAATTTGTAAGAGGTATTTACTAATGTGTTTAACCGATAACTCAGGCGACATCTTCTCTGCCATAATCCGCAAACTTTGAACTACAAACTCCATAGGTACTACTGCCTCCAATCCATACACCAACCGGAAAGGTGTCATACCTGTTGTCACTTTAAATGCTATTCTGAATGACCACAAAGCTGAATCAAGAAATAAATCCCAATTTTTTTGATTTTCATGTACCAACTTTTTAAGTATACACATCAAAGTTTTATTCGTGCTTTCTGCCTACCCATTGGCTTGAGGATGATAGGTTGTAGTCTTTTTATGCAAGATTAAATGAATCCTTGTTAATTCTGAAATCACCTCATTCAGAAAATGAGTACCTCTGTCACTTACTAACTCAATCAAACACCCAAACCTAGCCATAATATTACGATAAAGAAATTTTTCCACACGTACTGCCTTATTATCTTTCAATGCCGCTGCTTCCGCCCATTTCGTACAATAATTGGTTGCCACCAATATATATCTATTACCTCGTTGAGTGGTAGGTTTAATAGGTCCCACAAAATCCATGCCCCATTTTTGGAAAGGATCGAGTGGTAATACCGGATGATCAGTCATCCGGTCAGAGTTATTAGGTTGGCCTAACCTCTGCAAAATCACACATCCCTTGGCATACTCATGCGCATATTTAAGCACCATCGGCCACCACAACCCAGCTTGTAATACTTTCTTTCCCGTAATATCACCTGACAAATGACCTCTTGCTGAACGGGAATGTGCTTCCTGTAAAACAGCTGATTGCTCGTAGTCTGGTACACACCTCCTAATAACTGATCCACGCCCTTCTTGTATAATGCTCCTGCTATCACCAAATACGGCCTAATTTTAAGAGCAAATTTCTTTCTCTGATCAGGTGTAAAATACTGTGGTAATGTACCCTCTGTCAGAAAAATTAATAACTGCTCATACCACGAATCTACTTCCACCACTTGCACCGTAAACAGCTCCGCATCCAAAAATACATCAAGTACACCGGTGGGTGTTTCTCCTGATTCCAGTCGACTAAAATAATCTGCCATCACATGCTCTTTCCCCGGAGTATGCACAATCACAAAATCAAATTCCTGTAACAAAAGCGTCCACCTGGCTAATCGGCCTGTTAATAAGGGTTTCTCGATTAAATAAACCAAAGCCTGATGATCCACATGAAAAACCACTTTATTGCCCAACAAATAATGTCGAAACTTGTTAAGGGCATATACCATCACCAAAGCTTCTCTTTCCGTCATCGGATAATTTCTTTCGGCCGCAGCCAACACTCTGCTGGCATAATAGACAGGTCTACACCATCCTTTATCTTTCTGCTGCATCAAAACTGCTCCTATAGCCACATCCGATGCATCAACAAATATATGAAATGGCATTGACCAATTGGGTGGTTGTAAAATGGGTGCTACCGACACCATCTTTTTCAGCAACTGAAATGCTTTCTCTTGAGCATCTGCCCATATAAACGGAACATCCTTCTTGGTCAAATGCGTCAGTGGTAAGGAAATGTTTGCTAAATATCTTAAGTATCGGGAATGCCACTTAATTTGACCCACAAACCGCATTACTTCTTTAACGTTGGTCGGTGCTTTAGTTGTACTTATCGCTTCAATTTTCTTAATATCAATAGCCATTCCTGCTTGTGATATAACATGGCCCAATGATATACCACTTTTGATCGCAATCACACTTTTAAACGGATTCAATACCATCCTAAACGTGGAGGTATGGGTGGAGGAGTGGGTTGTAGAGTGTTAGCCACCAATACTTTTTCGGTGGGTTGCTGCGTAGATACTTGAGGTTGGACAACTGCAAATCTACTGCCGCAATCAAAGCTGCCAAAACTTCTGCAACAATAATCTGCATATCTTCTTGCATATCTTGTTTAGACTGCTGGGAAGATTCTTCATTAGAAGATTTGTCTGCAGAATCAACAGTAACACTCTGATCTTGTGGCTGGTTTGGAGATGACTGAGCGGAAGAATCATGGTGAATTGAGGTAGCAGTGTCGTGGAAAATCTCTTCTTCATTTTTGTCTGCTTTATTTATAGTGGCAGACCCTTGCACTTGACTGTCGAGAAACTTATCCGTATGCGTTTTCAGCGGAGGAGCTGGAAGAGTTCTTAATCATCTTCTTCGTCGTTTTCAATTATTTGAGCAGATTCCTCATGATATAAATTTTGACCTCGTGGAGGTGGTTGCGCTGCTTGGAGGGCCGGAAACAAAAAAGAAAGGATGTGCGGTAAATGTGAACGTGGGAGATCACCTTTATTAACGTGTTTTATGACCGTAACACATTCACGGTGAATGCGTCGGAAATAGTAAGAAGCAAAATTGATAGGCTCTCTAGCAGCAATATCAATCACCGAGTAGAATGGGCGAGAAATCCCATAAGTGCATTTTTGTAAGTTTAATATGGCTACTAAAAATTGCAAAGCTGTTCTTTCAGGCTTAGGGCAACAGAGTATAGCATACTCATTCGAAGAGTAACTAGGGAACAATTGAATCATAGTAGAGATTGGAAGGTTAGGACCATTCTCTCGTCCTTTCGGAGAGAGTCGGAAAGCAGCAGCAAATGACTGCAGGGTGATTACAACACGAGATGGGAAACATGTAATCGGCCAGCTCTGCTCCATAGCAGGTGTGGCGGCAATAGCAGTGATTATCTGAGCATAATACGGATGGCACTCCACTGAATTCCAGGGCAATTCAGCAAAGGTGGACAAACCTCGGACACGCAAGAATTCACTTACGTTGTGAGGAAGTCCATCACGGAAGGTAGCAAAGTTTTCCAGGGCTTCCATGATATGACGCGCAAGCACAAGAACACGAAAACACAGTGATTACAGAAAGCACAAGCACACAAAACACACAGACCCAATAATGATTAACAGCGGAAAAAAGAAGATTAAGTAGAAACTTGGCAACGGGAGACGATCGAAAATGCTAATCATCACACGATGTTGAGATGATAACCTTCATAACTACAGTGTGCATGCATGAGCAGAATCAATAACAAAAGGCGGCGATTATTCATGGTTATGTATCCAAACGAGGAGTTTATGATTATGTAGCAAAACGAGGAGTTTAAGGTTTTTATTCAACTAACGCGCAAAACTAAAAAAGGAAAAGATAAGAAGAGAAAAGAAAAAGAAAAATACACGGGTAGTCGTAGAACACTTCAGTGCGAATCAGGTGCTTAATGATACAGCCGAAATTTTGAACCATTTATCACTTTAGGAAGAGGAACTCCGGTTAAAGTAGTCAACCGAAAAGTAGCTGGGCCCACTTGTTCAGTAATCCGGTAAGGACCAAACCATCGTAATTTGAATTTCCCAACATAACGATTTGATTTAGCATTATAAAACAGCACAAGTTGTCCTATCGTAAAAACTTGAGTTTTGAGATACCGATCATGAGTACGAGCTTGCCGCAACTACACTTCTTGAAGAGTCAGAAAACTTTCCCAGCGATGCTCATCTAGTTCTCTGAGTGTGTACAACCGAAATGGCAAAGAATCTTCGGGTATCAACTTCTGAGTTATGGCTACGCATAAAGTAGGCACTACAACTTCAATTGGAGCGATTGCTTCCAATCCATAAGCAACCTTGAAAGGAGTCAGTCCGGTGGCAACTTTGTAAGTAGTCCGGTATGCCCATAATAGTGCAGGTAGTAACTGATCCCATCTTTCTGGTGATTCTATAATCAGTTTACGAAGCATACTCAACAAGGTCTTGTTGGTACTTTCAGCTAAGCCATTAGCAACAGAGTGGCATATTCCTGCACAGTCTGGTGGAGCTTTTGTTTATTGTTCTACAAGTAATCCAAAATTTCGGCAGGGTTCTTCTTCAATCGAAACCTCTATAAAAACGCATCCCTTACTGCTTCATAAGTAACAAAATGATTGAAATCATACTCTGTAAGCCACCTCACTGCTTCATTAACTAATGTTGATTGGAATACAATGGCCTTGTATGCCGGATCGGGTGGATGATTTAGTACTGCATAACTTATTTCAAAGGTGCGTACATGGGCATCAGGATCGTCACCTGGAAAGCCACCGAATTTGGTGTAAGCTACTCCTGTTGGAACTGGCCGTAGTGGAAGTGGTTGTTGTTTTTGCTGCTATTGTTGTTGTTGCTGTTGTTGTTGTTGTTGTTGTTGTTGTTGTCCACTCATGGTGCTAGTAGTGGTACAGTTACTATCTCCTGAGTTCTGAGGTGGTGTTTCCGGTTCTTCAGATTCTGTATGATCAGTCTGCTCTCCTTCCGACTTGAAAATAGCATTCAGCCTCTTACTGATTTCCAATTCGAATAGCCTATCCTCTTCTTTGGTATCAAATGTAGGCACACTTACCCCGAACAGTGGTGTCCTAAATGAAGATTCACCAGGAAATATCACACTGTCACCGAAAACTTGTAAATTCTCTGCAACTGGGATCGAACTGCCATCCGAATTAGAGGATCTTTCCCCAATCTAGGGTATTCTTTCACCAGCAATGGTTTCTCTCGATAACACACCTCTATCCTTAGAGAGGTTTGAATCTTGACCAGACGGTGTCGGATCAACTACACACCGCATCCTTGTAGACTCCGAAATTACTATATCTTCTGCAGACTATGCCAAAATTACACCAGAATCTACCGAAATTGCAGTATGTTCCACCGGAATGCTACCGGAATCACTACTAACGTGCTTCGCTTCTTCGACAACCGGGCCTAACCAATCTGTGCTTCTGCCTCGTGGGGGTGTCCTTAACAAATTCGGTACCGCCCAAGGCTGTCGGTCACGCCTATACTTCGGATACGACTCGCCGGACGGAGTACGGGCATATATCACCTTTGCCACACTTGCGTACTACTCTACCTTACTGTTGATTCACAATCAATGGTTACCTTCCCACAAGAAATTTGCAACACTATGTTGCCACTTTCCCACAACTAATTTGCAACACTCTGGTGCCACTTTCCCATAGACGGCGCCAGTGTTAAATGCGCATTGCCGTCAGAAACATGTTTAAGCTCTTTTCGGGTTCTTGGGAGTGGAAGGGGTCTGAATAATCAGAGGCCCTATACTTGATTTTCCCAAGTAAACACTCACACCATAGTACCTTGATATTTAAATCTCTGTTAATATGAATTACTCTCCAGACTCTAGTTCGTTCTCTCATAGTTTCACTGTGTGTACTCAGGCTATTACTAGCTCTTCCACAACCTTACCAATTACGCTCTGGTTGATACATCCTCAACACACAGCGTTGAAACTATTCATTACCGTAATACACACTCACAAGTCGTACTTAATGGAACAACATTAAACACAATTGAAGATAATCAAACAAAAGAGAAATAAAACAGTATTACTCAGAATTCTCCAACATAACACAACAGAAAATCCACAGAATGTATCGCCCAGACAGACAGTCTCACGATTCTTTTGGTTGTTACCAAAGCATCCTTTCATTGATTTATAAATGAATACAACTCTACGCAACGACCTTTTGGTTCGTGCGGAATATGAAAAGAAGAACGTTTACAATTTCCAATCTGGCGGCTTACATATCTTAGGTTCTTTTGGATATCTCGATGGATGATTTATTCTTTTCCCAACTAATGTCTAGATTATGCTTCTTTAACCAGGGAGTTCCAACGACAACCAGATGTATGGGGCTTGATGTTACATTGAAACATATGTGGGATTCATGGTCACCAAGGTGTACTCTTAATAATGTGGTTTCCATGGTTGTATTCTTAGATGCTAGAGGTCATTCATCTACTACTTCAACTACTACTGGTTTGTTCTTCTGAAGTACAAGAATTCCATGTTTCTTAACCAATCCGTCATCGATGAAACATGAGGAGGCTCCTGAATATACTAGGGCTATAAGGGAAAGGGTCTTCTTAGACATGATTAACTTGACAGGTGCAAGACATGTTTCTATGGGTGTAGCTGGAATGATGAGACCCTTTCTTATATCATGGTCTAGCTGCACGGTCTCTTTTACAACTGCACTTCATCATTTCCCTGCTCTACAAGGGTGGTTGCCACTCTAGAGTTTGTTCTCTTGTTTGGAAAACTTACGACAATATGTCCAGAGTTTCCACAATAGAGGCATAACTTGTTAGCTCTTCTTCTCTGTTTCTCTTGTGGCGTGAGAGGCTCAAACCTAGTTACATCTATTTGCATAGGTTCTGGCATAGAATCATCTTTAGGAGTGGGATGAAAGGGTTTTTTAATAAAGTAAGTCTATGATCCAAGGGTCTCGTCGGTTCAGACAGATCTAAAATCGGACACTGTTTGGTCTTCAATTTCTTTAAGTATTCAATGGAGTACATAGGAAACTTGGGATAACTCACCCAATATCGATCGTTCTTGGAGTTTTCAACTATATGAATAGGAGATTCTTTATCAAGGACATGTTGGGAGACTCATGAAGGTCGAGAGGATGGAAGGTTGGCTCCTCACAAGGATCAAAGGATGGACGAAGCTATGATCAAAGCTAAGTATTTTCCAGTCTCTACTTGGCCTTAATGCTTGATTTATCTTGTTTTCGTTATTCTACACTTAGTCCTAGATGAAAATTGAAATAGCCAAGATTTCAATCGATTAATTCTAGATTAGGATAATGAAAAATCCACTTCTCATTTCAAGCATTAGTGTGCATTAAGGAAAGACTTGATTAAAAAAAAAAGATCCTTGTGCATCAAAGAATGTATTTTGGTAGTTTAATTCAGGTTTCCTTGCCATTGAGTAAGTTTTTTATTGCACCACGAGGATATGTTTTTATATCACAGTGCATTAAGATAAAGGAAAGGATATATTTGCATCAAGATTGCATGATATACATTCTTAGTACAAGGAAAAGCCATGCATCAAGCTCCTGCATGATTGTTGCATTATTTTTTGGGCATGCAAAGAACATGCATGCATATGCATGTGAGCATATGCATTTGCATGTAGGCACATACATTTGCATGATAGAACGAGATGTTGTTTGCAAATAAATATGATAATGTACTCTCTTAGCATTTAATTTACTTTATAAAGCTCATGGTTTGACATTAGGGAAGATAGAGGACTAGTTAGTTGCAAAGACATACTAGTTCTAGTTTGCAGCTCAAGAAATTAGTTGATTCCTTCCAAAGTTGATACTCCGTTATCAAAAATAAATACTTAATAACAATTAAGTATGTTTGATGTCTTACTAAGTATAAGTAAGCACTAGGAGAAAGTTAAGTATTAAATTTTCTTGATGACCAAGAAAATCTAGTTACTTGCAAACCTTTTGTGATGTATAATGACTCTAAGTCCCGGATGTACTTAGGGAGTCATGAAGATAAGCTTATAATGATTTATCTAAGTATAGGTGATATTTAGAAAGTCACATGGATAAGCTTTGGTTGATTAGTTACGTAATTTATGTAACTTCTCAAGCATCCCAAGATTGGATGATAACTTTAGCTATGTTTCCAAGTTCCATGAGCACTCTTCTATTTAGAGGATTTCGAAAGTTCTAAGAATTTTCTTTGTGGTTTCAAGATTCATATCTCATGATGAAACCACGGTAAGTGACTTTTAGGAATTGAGATATTTCCTAAAAGAGAAACACCAAAATGAAATAGTCAAGCCTTCTATTCTACACGTGAGATCATTCTCCAACCATGTTCAAGATGAATTTATTTTTGGGAAGGCAGACGTTCCAAGTAGAGGATCTTAATTGATTCATGATCTCTTCCCAAAATACACATAAATTCATACTATATGATAGGACCAATGAATGATGAAGGCAAAACCTCTTTAGGATATAGATGTTTTGCCAATAGATTCCAAGAAAAACTATGAAGCTTTTATAAGTTTTCATTTGTTTTCATCCAAAGGAGTGATGTAAATCAAAAGTTGAACCTTAACATCAATTGATCTTTGACGTCAATAATAAGAGGATGTTAGGTTCTATAGTTGCATATCTTGTAAAAGATGCAACTAGCTAAGTAATCTTTAGGAAATAAGATAAGTTCCTAAGGACTTGAAGCAAGTGTGAACTTTTTATTTAGGAATAGAAAGTTCCAAGAAATGGATCTCCAATCCATGAACGTTTCCTAAACAAGCTATAAAGTTCAAAGTTGTGTTCATAGTAGCATTACTATTGGACCAATCATCAATAGATGCTTGGACTTTAAACATAATTTTGATCGTTGAAATATGTTTAAAGGACTCTAGTAACATCTAAGATTGATCAATAATAATGAATCTTGTATCAAACTCAAGAATAGGAGTCAATATCACATAGATGAAAGTTCAACTTAAACTTTCATAATGGAATGGGAAACCATATCCAAAAGCTGATATTTAGTCTCTAGTTTGATACTCAAGAAATGAATACAATTGAATCAATAAAACTTTCTGGATATTGTTTGAAAGAATTTCTTTTTAAATATCCTTCCAACATTGCAAAAGATTCCAAGATGAATGATTTTCTCAAGATATTTGATTCCCTAGAAGGAATCTCAAGTCTTTAAAGAATAACATTCTTCCAAGTATTGAGAATGAAGTTCTTCATACTCTTTGATAGTAAGTAGTTCCCTAGATGTCCCAAACTACCAAAAGTGGTATTTAAAGTCCAAATTGTGATATAACCCAAAGGTATATCAAAGATTCTTAGTTTTGAAATCTGTGAGGCATTACTGTATGCTTGGACTTGAGTTAGGGAAAGATCTCTAAAAATCCTGGAGGTAAGCAAAGAAGCTTTACATAGTTAGGAGATCTTAAAGATAAAGAATAATTCTTTATTTTAGTCATAAAGATCAGCTAGACTTGATCAAGCTTTGCCATGATTGTCCAAGAATGTGCGGTTGGAACTACTCTATAGATTGCCCAAGTATTGGCAATAAAATTCCTTTTGGAAATTATTCACTCACGTTCCATTTATCCGATGGAAAATTGTGAAAGGAGTAAGCTGCTCCAAGTCTGAACAGAGTGAAGGAATTGCAAGAATGTAGTCTGTAACCATGAAGTTGGTACTTAAGTCTGTGGAAGGTAAAACATAAATTTTTACCTATCCTTAAAGGGGTTTTTTGTACAAATCCAGAAGAGCATGAGCCGATGCTTAAGACTTAAGAAGTAGAGAGATTCCTATATAAAGTCCTCGGGATAGGTACCTAAAGCATCAGTATAGAAAGGAATCTAAAGAAAAGAAGTTAAATGCTCTTGTTGCTACAAATTGGTCAAGGATAAACCAATTGAATTTGAATTTGAGAAAATTCAAGTACTTGGAATTCTAATTGGTTTTTTTTTGAAAGCCGTAACAAAGAAGAATTGATATTCTATCAAGAGGTTTTCAGTTACCAAGGCAAAGCACATGATTATGAGACGATCATGTGTAGGAATCAAAACGTGGAATATCTTATAATGCCTGAAACTTCAAAATTTTTGTAAAAACCTGAAGCAAGAATGTACTCTATCAAGAGATGTTTTGACTTTAGGATAAGTATCACCCACACATTAATGTGAATATAAAATAGGGTGGTATGGGACACCAGATTTTATACTCAGATTGATGTAAGAAAGATGGTATGGGACATCGGACCGTGGGATGATAATTATCTTTTAGTCCTAGATCCTATCTTGAAGTTAAGTTTGATCCTCAATGGAATTAAAACTTCAAAGATGGAGTTTAAATTCAAGGAGGATAAAAGTACTATGTCAAGATATTTCATGGTAAACTTCAAGCTAAAGAAAATTGAAGATATGAAGAATGTAACTTCCAAGATCTTGTTAGAACACTTCAAGCTAAAGTATTGATAATTCGGAAATATTTCATAAATTTCTGAAAGAAGTTGGACTTTGATTTTGAGTTGATTGTTTCAACTACGGATTGATTAAGTCAAGTATCAAGTTCCTAGTGTAACTTGGTAAATTCACTCTTTTGACTCAAAGAAATCCACAAGAATTGCATTCACCATAAGGAGTCAAAAAGTCTGAATCTGACATGAACTTAGTCTCAAGTGAAGCATTATTTGAATACAAAACTCATCAACTGAACCTCAGTGGCTCGACACACCTGTTGGTTACCACACTAGTATCTTGTGGTTTGATGATGTTTTGGATTTGTTTTGTATCTTTTTTGAGAATCTAGTTTATTTCTCTTAAAAATAAAGAAAATGCTTCAATATCCTGTTGAAACAAATATTTGAGAAGTTAAAGTCTTGGGTCATCTAGACTTTGACTAATAGCAAATTTACGTGTCTTCAAAGTATAAACGATATGTTTTGGGATTTTATAGCATATGAAGATTATTTTAGATTTGTACTCATTGAACTTCCCGAGAGCATAAAAAGCTTGATGACACCTTTGTTTAGACATTCGTGCAGCTCACCAAATGACAACGTCTCTTGCCACACTAAGCGGAGCAGAGTGGCCACCACTTATCTAAAGGTCTTGAAAAACTCATTGGTAAGGCCATCAGGACCTGAGCTTTTCGCATTAGGAAGCCCGTCGATGAATTCAAGAATTTCAGTGTCTGAAATGGGAGCTTCAAGTAGAGTTTTCAAATTATGTGGGATTCTCATTGATCTAACTCTAGAAATGGTCACCATGAAATCACGCATGTGGGGAGAATGAGATGTGGAGGTGGAGTTGCAAAAAGTGGTTGAAAATCACTCATTTATTTTATTCTTCCATCTTGCATTTGAACCCATTGATGTTCATCAAGAAGGGGACAACATCTTTATATTTTTTTATTTTTTAGGAGCGCACACATCTCTTAAGTAGGTTTGTGAGCCTTATCCAACTCACCACTCTTAAAAGTATACGTGTAGATTTTTCCTTTCAATTTCTTCCTCGTATCTCAGTAGGCCTCTGATTTTCTGTAGTCTCATCTAGTATTGATAGTTGCGTTTTTTCACTTCCTCCTCAAGACACCTTAATCTCTCATAGAGCTTCTCTCTTCGCATGCGACGAACATTTTGTAGCATCCTCTAGGTCCCAACTAGGATATGACCACTCTTCGTAACCACGATTCTCCAACTTTTGGCTGGTGATGAGAGGTTGGTGAAGTAATCTCCTATTCGATGGAGGGCAAGGAGAAAGATGTCGAGGTAGCATGAAGCCATGGTGCTCTCTTCAGCTTAGTGAAAGGCTTGAAGGTGAGAATAATTGGGTAGTGATCTGATACGGTCAGGTCCGTATGTTCGGTAATGGAGGGTTGGCCCCACTTGTAGGTTTAGTTCTCTCAAATCTAGCTTCTATCCAACCTCGCTTTTCTCAAATCCTTCCCCGATTGCAGCTTTGACCAAGAGAAATTAGTCTTGTCTTTAACCTGCACAAGATCTAGATGGGTTTTGACTTTGTCACAAGTGTCTTTTTCTTCAGCATCTATGTTTCTGCCTCTATTTCCCTAGCAGTCTAAAGGATCCCCCACCATGTTGAAATCCCCACAAAGAACAACATTCTAGGAAAGAGAGTCTAAGGAATCCCAAGTGGCAATCCTCTCCATGTCCTAGTTGGGAGCATACATGGAAACAATGGTAAACTGCAAGGGGTCTCTGAAGGATGCAAGACTATCAAACCAAATGTTTCTAATTTTGATAGCTACCCCACCCAGCCCCAGAGGATGAGTAGTGGAAATCTAGACATGAGTCAAAGAAATACATTTTAGTCTTTCTTGTAGGTCCTCACCATCAATTTGATCATTAAGGCAATACGATTATTTGATCAATTTGAAGTCTTTTTTATCAATTTGATCATGAAGGCAATAATCTTATTAATGTGCCCACACATACAACATATGAGCGATTGTACCCTTTCCTTATGCAACTTGGATCATGAATGGCCTTACACCTATGTTCACAAATACCTATGCTCACTTATACCATTAATACTCTGTGTTCTTGTGGAATGAGCTCAAGATCTTTTTCCCACTCAAACTAGACTATGAGACCTTCCTATTGTTATTGCAATCAAAATACTTCTCCTACGCTAAGAACCATTTCCTTCAAGGTAGACTACTTACTACTTTCACTAGGCATGTACACATAAAACGTTGTTCACTCCTAACTCAATTTCTTTGAGAATATGCATTGATTAGAGGTGACCCTCAATTTGAATTTAGAAGACTATAGTAGCTTTTTAACAAACTAAAGACTATAAGAAATGGATACAAAATGATCTCATCAATGATGGCGATGTCTTTTCTTAGAATATATAGTGTAACATGCGATTGATTTGAGAGTTATGAGGTGGATTCAAAGTTCAGATTTGAGCATGAGAACTCACGCTTCGAACCTCGCTTCTCATTGCTACAAGTGCAATTTAATCAAACAGGTTCTTATGCTCCTACTTCACCTCTATCTTTTTGCATGATGAAGAATACCAAGATAATTTTTGAGAAAGATATATCCTATCGGATACATGTAATGATCCACAACTTAATGCCCTTGAATTTTTGGGACTAGCTTTAGACATCAAACAATGTATTCTAGACATAGATCTTTTGTATAAGTCGTACATTTTCAATATTTTCTATCAAATGTAGACTATCTTCATTAATTGCCACATATTCTTTGGGGCTCTTTAGACTCAATGCAATCTCCCATACTTGTCATATCATATATGTGTAGTGCAGCTAGAGTCTATGTACCAATTCACTTTATCCTAGGATTAGATACGCTTTGAAGCACATCCTCCATTGCAAACATATCGCCTCTTCCATAATCTCTATAGAAGCTTTTGAAGAGAATTTAGCATGTAACAAATAGCAACCTCTACTTATTCCTCTTTGGTTATTGTGCAATTTATGGATGTTATACCGTCAATATTCTTCTATTGTGCAATTTATGGATGTTATATTCATCGACTTCTATTGTGCATTTTGTGGATTTTACATCATCAATATCCTTCCTTATTGGTACCACATAGTCAATAATAGACCTGTTCTCATGCGATTGCCACTATGAAACTTCTTGAAATGGATCACTCGTCTTGCATCAAGGAGTGTTAGAAGACTACATTAGAGTACATCATGTGAGAATATAGCAGCTAGATTGAAAACGTTTTTGAATAGTACTCTAAATAGTTTTCTCAAGAGTATTCTTATTTTGAGATCCCCACTCCTCTTCTTTGCAAACTCGATGCGCCTCTTTGTAGTGCAGCTCGCATCCACCTCCATAGGCATACCATTGACATGCACCGCGGCACAAAAGACTTGGTCATGTCATGGGATCATTTTACAAAAAACTTGGTCATGACATGGGATCATCCTTTTTTGAGCTTTAGTGATGTTTGGACTCTTCTAGCTCCATTATCATTATACAACTATACGATTGATTGTGCCATGTCTAGTCAACTGTACAACTATATTATATAGAAGAATCAAAGTGACCTTGCATTTGCCATGCCCTGAATGTCGAGAATGCCGAAACCCCTATGATCCATTGGGTAAATACAAGTAGAACATTTAATGTTGGGGACACCTCTTCTCTTAGGGTCACCCATCTAGAGAAAATTTATGCAAATTCTTTCCAATTTGAGAATCTCTTGATCCTTCCGTCTCCAATAGGACAGAAAGTAAATAGTCGATGAGATAGCGAATGTATTAATTAGCATGGCGCACCGTGCAAGGTTGATCTGCAAATCTTTCCAGTAGGCCAGCTTGTTATCAAGCTTAGAGAGGACCCAATTCCAAGGTTGGTCCATCGAAATGTCAAAACCCATCAGAATACCTAATAGATAGAAGCTTTGTCCCTTAGGGATCATTTGACAACCCTGGTCAATCAATACTTGAGGTAGATGTCCAGTTATGGCTCTGAAAGTGGTTTTAGAGTCGTTTATTTTGGACCCTGAAGCCACATAGAAAGTGTCTAGGCATCACCAAAAGGTATCAATGCTGGTTGTATTGTTGTGCACAACAACATTTGTGTCATCTACAAAAAGTCTCATGATCATCTAGTCATGACTAAGAGGCAGCGAAAGACCCCGAATATGGCCTAAGTCCATATGATGCTTCACTAGGCAATTGAGCCCCTCTATAGCAATAGCAAAAAGCAAAGGACCCAATGGGCATCCTTTCCTAATAGAGTGTTTTAGTCTGATAGTCTTCGACAACTAGCATTGATATTAATATGTGCCGTTACATTTGCTAGTAGGTTAGAGATCATCTTAGTGAATTTTTTACTACAACTGAGGTCCTTAAGAGATTGGAGAATGAAATCCCATTCAAGCCTATCATATGCTCTGTCAATGTCAATTTTAAGGAAGATAACATCTTGAGTAGACTCTTCAAAAAATTCAAGTCCTTCCCAAATATCAATAATAGCTTCCAGGATGGACCTACCCTTGATATAGCCTTTTTGGTCCTCACTTAACCAACTTTGTAAATGGCACGAAATTCGATTGGAAATCACTTTAGCAAGGATCTGGTATCTTGTTTGTAGCATCGTTATCTAGTGCCAATTCTGAATCCTATTTTTGTTCCCTTTTTTGTAAATAAACTTGATGAAACCTTTGTTTAGACATTCACGCAGCTAACCAAATGACAACGCCTCTTGCCACACTAAGTGGAGGAGTGGCCCCGACCTGTCTAAAGGTCTTGAAAACCTCATTGGTAATGGCATCAGGACCCTAGCTTTTCCCATTAGGAAGTGTGTCGTTGACTTCAATAATTTTAGTGTCTGAAATGGGAGCTTCAAGCAGAGTTATTATGCGGGATTCTCATTGATTTAACTCTAGAAATGGTTGCCATGCAATCATGCATGTGGGGAGAAAGACGTGTCGAGACCCCGAGGAGTTGGAAAAACTGGTTGAGAATCAGTGAACTATTTTCTTCTTTCATCTTGCATTTGAGCCCATTGATGTTCATAAAGAAGGGGACAATATCTTTGGATTTTTTCTTTTTTAGGACGGCACACATCTCTTTAGTAGGATTCTTAGCCTTACCAACCCACCACTCTTTAAAGTATACATGTAGATTTTTCCCTTAGATTTCTTCCTCATATCTTAGTAGGCCTCTAATTTTCCATAGTCCGTATTGGTATTGAGAGTTGCCTTTGTTCATTTCCTCCTCAAGACACCTCAGTCTCTGATAGAGCTTCTCTCTTCGCATGCGACAAACATTTTGTAGCATCCTCTAGGTCCTAACCAGGATATGATGAGTCTTCATAACCGCGAGTCTCCAACTTTTTCCTGGTGATGAGAGGTTGGCAAAGGTTGTACTATGGAATTTACAGGAAATCTTTTGCTCGAGGTTGAGTTTTCTGCAATCATCTTCAAACCATTCTTTGCTAACAATAAAACCTTTTGTACTTGGATTATACAACATGTACCCTTTTTTATTAAGATCATAACCTATGAATAGTTGTATAATATAGGTGTAGAACTATATTATACAACTATATTATATTGTATATACAACTAAGCTCACAAAAGTCTATATTTGTATAATATAGATATTAAATATAGTTGTATAATATACAAACTATGCAATTATACAACTATATTATATTGTATGTACAACGAAGCGTACAAAACTCTATATTTGTATAACATAGATGTTAAATATAGTTGTACAACTATATTATACAAATATGCAATTATACAACTATATTATATTATATATACAACTAAGCATACAAAAGTCTTGGTCATGACATGGGATCATTATACAACTATACGATTGATTGTGCCAACTATACAACTATGTTGTATAAGAGGGGAACTTATGATAATGATCATCATCTCATTAAATGCTAAGGGGCTGATTCATAACATTAGCCTAAACCTTAAATTTATCTATATTCAAAAGACTAAAATTGATGGAGGGGGCCTCCAAAAATGTCTTAGACATGTCTCCCCTGACCCATGTTTGGATTTCAGCATCACACCCGTGAGGGTTTGGTGGGATAGTAATTGGTATAAATCAATTCTAATTTGAAAAGCTTGAGAATTCCATTGAAGATCAGAGCCATTAGTGCATTGCCGTTTCCTTTGGTGCCCCTTTCAATTCAATTTAGTTTCTATTTACACCCCAAATGGGGAGTTGGAGAAACTCGACACCTAGGCCTCCATGGAATTGCTCCCCCACAAGGTGATAATTTGCGGTGACTTCAATATGGTGGAAGACCCTATGGATAGATGGAACAACAAGGGTAGGGTCATTGATAGTCGTGAGAAAGAAACTTGAAACAAAACCAAACTACACTTGGATCTGGTCAAATTCAAAGACTCAAATGGCTTTTCATGTTTAAATCTCTATGTAGCTGAGTACTTGAGGAAAGCTAGACTTGATAGAAGCTACACTGCCCAGAGCATTATGCAGTAGTGGGGCCATCCTTCCCTCTTGCAACGCATTGACCTCGCCATCTCTGATCACTCCCTACTCATTGTCTCATTCTAACCTCTCACCAAAACCCATAAGACTCCTTGGTTTCACATCTTCTCAATTTCTTTCTCTCTCCCCTCCATCCATTGAGAAATTTTTGAAGTGTGGAAGGAGGCGTTTTCCACCTATCCATCCCCATCCAAGAGATGGAGATGTGCGATCAATAAACTGCGACACATCATGATAAGAACCAAGAAGATACTCCAGAATGTTTGGCATGGGCATAGAGAAGCTCTATATCATAGACTTTGGAGACTTGAGGAGGAAGTGAACAAAGGAAAAGCTCAATCCCAAAAGGCTCTATGAAGAATCAAAGTGTTGCTAAAGTAAGAGAAAGAAATACAAAGGAAAATTTTGCAAATATTCTTTAAGGAGTGATGGGCTAGCAAAGCCAACAAAGCCCACCTAAGAAATGTACAACATTCTTAAAAGGAAACAAAAGAGAGAATCCATCCCCTTATTGATAGACTCAAATGGTGATGTATGCAATATGGAAGAAGAAAATATCATAATAATTGAAGAACATTTTACGAGACTCCTCGTGATCACAACTCCTCTCTCCCCTCATAGATGGGACTGAATGGCAGCCATCTCTAGGGTATCCTCTCATAGGATCCCACACAACCTTTGCTCCGTGCTTGATGCCCCTATCTCAGGAAAAGAAATCATTGATGTCATTGATGCCCTTCCTAATGGGAAACACCTAGGGCCGGAAGGGCTCACTAATGAGTTCTTTAAGTCCTTCAAGTTGGTGATGTCCACCCCTCTTCGTTTGGTTTGGCAAGAGGCACTTGAGTTTTCCATGTTTTCGACTTGACTCAACAATGGCATTATCAAGTTAATCCTACAAAAAAGGGGAAAAGAACAAAATTGAGAACTTGCATCGGATTACAATGCTTCAAACAGGATATAAGATCATTGTTAAAGTGACAGCCAATGGAATTTTTGGCCATCTGAGAGTTTGGCTAAGCGAGGAACAAAAAGGTTTCGTCAAAGGCAGGTCAATATTGGAAGCCATAATTGATATTTGGGAAGGTCTCGAATCACAGACAAGTCAAGACAAGATCTGCTTTTCCTCAAGATCAGCTTTCATAAAGCTTAGGAAGGATGAGATAGGACTATATTTTTCAATCACTTTAAGATCTTGGTTGCTAGGTAGAAATTTTCCAAGCTGATCTCGAACCTTTTGGGAAACGAATCGACCCAAATTAATGTTAATGGCCATCTTTCCAAGGTGATCAAATTAAAATGATCGATTAGACAAGTGTGCCCATTGGATTGATGGAGATGATTAATCTCCAAAAGCACAAGTTATCCTTGATGTTAGAGCATCTTTATATCTAGAACAACTCATAACCTCAACCAATTTTGGAAAACTAATGCCAAATTATCAAAACTTGAGTTAAGTGTGAAGAAACTCATTACACAAAAAATTCTGTGGAACTAAATTAATTCATTAACTAAACAAATGTGTAAACTCTTCAATGAAGCTTTATACAACATGTCATCTAATGTTTGGGCACCTTCTCCAAGTTGAATTGTTCCAAAAAAATTAGTAGATCTTGAGATTTCCTCCAAATAGTGTACCTATGTCTGAAATTGTTCTTCTATGTAGTCGACTTTGACACCTACAACTTCTAATGCATGGTTCTCCCAAACTAGACCCCATTTATTCAAATTCTTTTAGCCATAAGTTGCTTACCTATCAACTTAAAGGATAAGTGCTTACTTGCTCAAAGCCTTACACTGTAGAGAGAGATCTCATCAATAGATTGACCATCGAGATTGCACCTATTCCTGCCTTCACTTCTTCACATTTACACATGTAAATGTTCCTTCTTAAAATTCTCTCAGCCTAATTACAATTAGACTCTCAAATCTGGACCATACATGCATTAACTATTGACTTAGACATCTACAAAAAGATTTCTAAAATGATCAAGCATAGAAGGAGAAATGAAGAAAAGTTCGCAACATAGATTTCAAAAGTTTTCTTCTATTCTCATAGAAAATATCTGATTGATGAATCTCATACATTCATCATACATTCTCTTCTTCTATTAATCTATTCTTGTTCTATATCTCTCCTCTCATGTATGTCCTGACTCTATACTTGTATATATAGGCATATATGTACAAAGTCGTCACCACTACAAAGACATAAGTGAACTAAGTTCAAGCTTAGTGTACATGTATATACAAGTCTTCATCTTGTGACCATGCACTCATCTTCAAAACTCAAAATTTGATCTTTGCTTTATTCTTGGACTTCAAAACTTATCCAAATCATCAATTGATAATTGTCTTGCACCAACATGGCTCTCCTTCTCTCTGCCATCATTATGGAAGGGTGTAGTTAGCTGGTGGAACAACAAGTGGATGTTGGTTATATCAAAGGCCTCTTGTTGCCTTGTAACCATGGCGAGATCAGCATGAGAATGTTTGCCAATGATATGAATGCATTTGTTCATGTCATATCATGGGTGTCACATGGGAACACCTCTAAGATGAGGTGGCATGTTTTGTCACATGGCATCAGATAGATGCATTGTATAATATAATACTAGAGAGAGAACTCATGAGAAGAGACTCTCATACGTGAGTCTTTGGAGTAAGACGCTCGATGGCTGGGTGGATTTTTGGATGCAAATCTCTGTGTGTATTCGGGACGGCAGTTCGTTATAGCCATGGCAAAAGAGTTATCTAAGAATGGTATCAGAGCGACTGTCTTGGGGCACTCATACGAAAGCTACACATTCTGGGAATTGAATCCTCGCCACAGAGATGGGAGGTGCACACCCTATCCTTTGTCGCATGCCACTACAAGTGTCCACAATATCTGCGTGGAAAATATATTCAACTTCTGCTACCTCCGTTCGAAAATTGAAGTTGCCCGTTTCAGAGCTGCTACCTCCATCCAAAATCAAAAGTTGCCCATCCTCATGCAAGATGTGCATCTTGTTAGAGTATCAATACTCACACAAGAAGTACACATGGTTGAAGTAAGATCCAAATGTATCACATCTATAAGATAGAATTCATGGCATAACCACATGTACAACAGCCTACCATTTCTTTTTGTACCCTTTGATAAAGATGCACATCGGATGTAAGCATGTGAGGAGGAAAAAAAAGTTTATTCTCTCTCTACTTCTTGAGGATGAAGCATACATGCCACCATAGAGATCTTCCAAGAGTCAGTTATCCAAGAAGTAAAACATGAAAGCTTCCAGGGTTTTTTTCCACAAACCAATGTGAAAGGGGCAGGACAATTAGTAAGGCATCGAGAAGTAGTAGACGATGATGCTCTTCTCTATGGAAGATAAGGACCTCTATGGCATCGTACATGATTCTAGTAAGAAGGAGATGGCTTCAAATTCCAGGTAGTATTTTTGAATTTCTGAAAAATCTTTATTCTCGAGAAGGATATTGAAGAGCTAAAGGGTTAAGCTCTTGGAGGGAAATCATTTATATGGAGAGTATGGCATATATACTCTCATCTTGAGTTAAGGATTCCCTCAAGGTATAAGAAATCATAAGCTTTAGATGCTTTCAAAATAGCACTGTTCATGATCCTCACATAAATTTCAGGAGCTATTTTTTACTAGTAGCCATTTTGGGAAAGGGAAATGAACCGGGATTTTTCTTATTTTGCTAGGAAAAATCATGAACGCCTATAGTCTAGTGTATTGACTTCCATATACAATCAAGAAATCTAAAATATACCTCAGTATGATGGGGTTTTGAAGTGTATTGACTTCCATATACAATCAAGAAATCTAAAATATACGTCAGTATGATGGGATTTTGAAGCTCCACAAAACCCCCTTTCATCACAGTTGGAGAAAAATTTCAGCACCTAAATCTAAGAAATTCCCATTTTGGGAGAGGGAAAAAGAGGTGCAATAGCTATGGATGGATGGGAAAAAGTATATATACTGAGAGAATGGTGTATGGACTTAATAGGCGAATCATTAGATTCATCTAAATGACAAGTTAAGGAGGAGTTTTAGTTCCTTAAAGACAGCCTTTTTGCACTTTTTGAGAAAAAAATTAGATAAGTTTTGCCAAACTCCACTTTTGGGAGTAAAAATAAAGGTCATTTAAGAGGCTTTCTAAGGATTAGTGCATACATACATGATGTATGGTGTATGAATTACCATGGAGAAAAGAAAATCCAAGAAAATCCACATTATGATGGATTAGAAGTTTACTAATGTCTCCCAGTTAAGCTTTGGTGTGAAACTAAAAACCTTGATTTAAGCCTCTTTTGGAGAGCGAATTAGCACGCACGAAGGGAGGATTTGGAAAGAAGAAAATAGGCCCAAGCATCTTCATATATCACTCTCTGAGGATGTGGAGAGAATTTTAGGATTTTCTTGATGGAACAATGCTTTGGGGCACCCCAAAAATCACATTTTCACACTTTTTCCAGCCCCTCCAACAGTTCACTAGTTTGACATGTCCCGCTTGGAATGGCCATATCTTGAGCTATGAAATTCCAAATTGGACGTGCTATGGCTCATTTCGAAGAGAACAAGGTCTTTTTTAGGTTATGAGAAGAAATTTTGTAAAATAAGTATTTTTGTAGGTCTGTACGGCTCTGCAAAGTCTGAATAGTTTTTGGTGACTACCTTCGAGGAGCCATATCTGTCAAACCGGGAAGGCGATTTGAGTAATTTCATTTTGAGCTTTTTGCACATGCTATATATTTCAGTTTATGAACATTTTCAGGTCCTAAAGTGGTTTTTCCAGGTCTAAAGAAGGATTACTAATGCATTTTTTGACTAAATTTGCATTATTTTGGTAATCATCTGACCATGCTTTATGTTTTGGGAAGTGGTCTGATGTTTTCAGACACTTCAAAGCTTATGTTAGGACCTGAGGAGGAAGGTGCAGAGGTCTCATAGTTCATCGAGAAGAACTGGATGCATGCAACTCCAATACAAAATCATTTAGGGACGTATGCTTTATGCTTTCAGGCATCTTATTTTATGTTATGGCATGTTTGGTATCTACATGCATAAATTGGATTGCATACATCAAATGTTGATCATTGTTTAAATGCTTAAAGTATGGATCCAGAGGCAAGAAGTATACTTTTTGATTGTTTGCAGGAAAGAGGATTACAGAAACCATATGGCTATGGAACACAAGGAATTGTTGCTAGCAATTGCTCTCATGTTTTTGTAGGTTATGGAATTCATATATGAGTTTATGGTGTGCGTGCCATGGGCCTATCAAGCCCTATGTTGTTGGGTGGCCTCTGCGCCACTGAGCTTATGGTTTAATTTTTTTGGGATTCCATTTCCTGGGGAAATGTTGTCAAAATTTTTCTTACCGCATGGCGTTATATACGCACTTGCCTTTAGGTAAGAATGTTATGGCATGGTAACATGCCCTTTTGCAAACATCAATAAGACCTAGGCATGCTTGTAAGCATGTATTTGATGGACTTAGGACCATCATAGTAGTATACATAAGGCAACTTCAGTAGTAACAGGATCCCTACACCTAATCCTTATGGATTTAGACCATATGATTGCTAAGGGAAGGAGCTACACCTTCACCATTAGTATTGTGCACAAGCAATCCTATAGGTTTTAGGAAGTTGCATATAGGCACGGGTGATATAGTTTGATAATTTCCAACCTAGTGAACATTTATTTATCTTCACAAGAGTCTCATAATATGATTAGGAGGCTACGGGGGTATTATTAAGAATACCCAAAGAGTGATTAGCTTCAATCATACATATCACTTGAGCAAGTAGTGAAGCATTTCTGCTACACTACTAAGGAAACCAATTAGTTGGGATCACAAAGATGGGTTTCATGAGACAACATCGACAGGTGCTTATATGATTCGAGTGATGGTTAGGAAGGCCACAGGTATGGCACTAGCTCTATGGTATAGAGCATAGATCCCTTAGGCAGGAATAGTTGGGGTACCCAATACATGTATATGTATATCGGGATCTACAGAGAGGTACTTAGACCTAGTCTTTGTACCTAGGAACAAGTTGGTTTGGAACAGAAAGCGATATCCATTTTCACATACTGACTAGAACGAAACTAACTAGCTCGAGGACATGGGACTCATTTGAGTCCAATGACATGATTTTAGGATATGGGGATTCATTACAGTCCACCTACATATTCCATTACATGGAATATATATTCGGTTTAGTGTAGGTATGACACTGTGGATTGGAAGAAGGTTCCACTGGTATGGGACGGTGGAAACGACTTCCCTTTGAGCACTCTTCTTCTATGGCCAGGAAGAAAAGGACTCGTCATTCATGGCGTCATGTCTCACTAGATCAGAGGAGAGCTCTTAGTAGACATCTCCATAGGATTGGGAGTTATCCTTCATATTTTAGGGAAGTTATTTTTCCAGTAGAGAATGTGATAGGTGATTTTATCACCATTGGTATCACAAACTCATTTTGAGTTTTTAGAAAGGATAATTCCATCAGTTTGATTGGATCGTATAGATCCATGCATAGAGTATGGTTAGCATAGATAGCTCTTTATTATGGATACACATGTTTTTACGGTATCATCTCACATCATTGCTTACCATTTTAGTAGAGGGCTTTGATCCTTATTAGGAATTTATTTTCTCCACTCTTCACTACATACATCTTCATTAGTTAGGGGAGATCTGTTCCCCATCTTCATAGGAATATGTGTAATGAGGGATTATGCATTCGTTATGGAAGAGAGGACTAAATAAATTCATGCGTTTCTCTTTTAAGGAAAGGAGAAAGTGGGAATCAGCTCAGAGATCCATGAGAGATCTCACTTTAGTTCAGTGGTCTCACTTTAACTCTTGTTCTTTAAGAGAGAAAGAAGGAAAGGAAAACATGATTTCTTCATAGGAGAAGAATAGAATATGTTTTCCTTTAGACGGAAGAGGTGTTAGGGAAACATCTCTTAGTCTTTATTTCAGAAGGAATTCATTTACTGTACTTTCAGATATAATTTTCCTTCACCTGGGAGTTTCTTTCTCCACTATTTTGGAAGGAAAGAACATGGAGAACTTATATGCATGTTGTCACTTATGGATGAGTAAAGTAATTGGATTCAAGAGAATCTCTTTCAAAAGGAAAGGGAAAGTGGAATAGGATCCACTACTAGAGCTCTTTTCCTTAGAAGAGATTGAATAGAGAGAGAGAGAGAAAGTTTTACTTTCTCACTTTTAGGTTGTCTAGATAGAAGTGGCACTCTTCTATCAAAGACAAGAGGGAGATCAATAATCATGATGGTTAGATTGATTCACATATGGAGACTCTAGAGAAAAGCAATAATGTTACTCCACTGATGGTCTTTGACTAGATGAGATCATCTAGTTATTGACATTAGTTAGACTAGCAGTAGAGTTATGATTGTTCTCTTTAGGGTTTCTGGGAGATAGGCAAATATCTAACCTATTAGGGTACCAAACTCTTAGTTGGTGTTACATCATGAGTATGACGAGTAAACATCAGTTAGGAGGATGGGTACTTAGGGATTATCTGAATCTCAAAGGGAATGCTTTTTGCATTCATATGGCAAACTAAAGGGAAGAGAAATATTAGAGTTTGCACAAGTGCCAATAGATGCTCTTCCAATAGAGCTAAGTCCAAAGGTTAAGGATGACAAAACACAAAATTATTGGTTGGTGAAGTGTAGAGATTACATTTTACTACTAAGAAATTCTTATATATGAGCTAAATAATGAATTTGCATAGTTGACAAGGTAGTTTAGATTAAACTATTACTTGTGATTACAGCCAAGGTAGGGAAGACCTAGAGTGTTATGATGGTCATCTATCATTTAGTTTTAGATGGGTTTGGAGTCACTTGTTATGGGACTTTGTTCTACACTTCAGAGGATTCTATGGTTTATTATCTCCATTATGATACGATCAAGCTTATAAGTTTAACACTTTTACACTTGCTTTGCATATTATTACTCCATAGAGGATACATCATATGGACTTAGGTCATTTGGATGATGTTGTATGTTATGGGAGTGATAGTTTGGAGGTGGAGTGTACATGGGAGATAATAGGCACCACTCAGACGGTTTCCCATCTTTGAGATGATCTCATATGAGACTTCCTAAGGGGAAGGATATGGGGAAACAACACACAGAGATGACCATGTACATAGAGTACATGGGGTTCAGCGGAGTCCGAGCACTTTCTTCTTCCATTGTGGACATTTCATCTACATTTTCGAGGACGAAAATGTTTTCAAGGGGAAGGAAATGTCATATCATGGGTGTTACATGGGAACACCTCTAAGATGAGGTGGCATGTTTTGCCACATGGCATCAGATAGATGTAGTGTATATAATACTAGAGAGAGAACTCATGAGAAGAGACTCTCATACGTGATTCTTTGGAGTAAGACGCTCGACGGCTGGGTGGATTTTTGGACTCAAATCTCTATGTGTATGTGGGACGGCAGTTCGCTATAGCCATGGCAAAAGAGTTATCTAAGAGTCCACAATGATTTTACTAGCCTAGAGATGTTTTTGGAGGTGCTTGGACGCTTTCTACAAAGTCTTTGGATACAAAATCAACCACTCAAAGAGCGCTTTTAGAGCTGTTGTTGGGATCCAACCCGACCTCTTTGAACATGGCTGTCAAAACATTCCCCTAGGCCAATTTTTCTAGATTCTTGAGATTCCCTTGGGCCTTGGTATCTTGTTGGAGCAACGATGGAACTAAGTCTTGGCCAGACTTGAAAGCATGCTAGCTATTGGAGAAGTATGCAAATCAATCTCACAGGTCGTATAATGGTTATTAACACGTTTCTCATTTTGTAGAACATTTACTTCCTCTCTTATTGGAGACCGAAAGAGCAAGAGTTGTCCAAACTAGAAAGTATTGGCAGAAACTTCCTTTGGACGAGAGACCCCAATAGGAGGGGTGCATAATATCAAATGGTCCATCTGCACTAGCCAAAGGGATAGTGGATGCCTTGGTATTCTGGAAATTGGGTGCATGGCTAATAAATTTGTGACAAAACGGATGATTAAGGCATGTGCAACAGGGAGACTTCATGGGCCAAATTATCTTTAGAAACAAGATCGTGTTGAATTTTGTGGGATTCCCGAATTGGAAGAATCTTGACATTTTGAATGTTTTGTTTTCTGTGATCGTGATTTTCCCAAAAAGCTCTAATCAGGTGTGCTCTGTGTAGAGAGAGATGGTGGATGCAATCCGAAGATGAGTTGGTGCTTCTACAGCGAGCTTCACACCAACCAACTGAGACTTCAGATTTGGTTAACAAACCCTTTGCGCTTCATAAATCTACAAAAAAATCACCCAAGTGTTTTGAAACAAGTATATCAAAAGTTTGAGTCAAGACAGCTTAGTTGCAAAATGACTAGCTCCCAAAACTTGTTTTTTTTTTTTGTAGATACAACTGCTAAAAGAAATGAAAAGTTCTTTCAACTTGGTAGGAATTAGAAGATTTCCTTTTGGACATAGTAAATAGACTAAGATAGATTGCTAATCCCAGTTCAAATACTTCAATTGATCAACCGAGCACTGAGAACAAGATCTAGAAAAATCCGGAACACTCCTGCCATTTTAAGGGCTCTATAGAGATTCAACCAGTGAGCAAAAAAACACGGATTTCTCACAAGCAATAAATCCAATGACCATGAAATTTTCTGACATAGACTAGACTTAGAGAGCAATCCAATGCACATTAAAAATCTGAAAAAAGTTATGTATAGGCTGAGATATGAGCTTCTAAAGTTACTATTTTGAGTGAGTATAGTAGAGAATAAAAGGCCTATTCACGAAATTTGGGAATTATTCAAGTCCCATTTATAAGGAATGAACTTATAATTTCTATGTTATATTCTTCTTACAAAGATCAATTCATGAATACATCTTCTTTTTGTTAAAATGTTTTAAGCTTTCAATAGATAAAAAATAATATTAGTTGACTAGCTTATTTAAAAAAACACCAAGGAGTATGAATAAACAAAGAAAAGCATTCAACCTTGAATTTTTTTGATATGAAGTCTATTGTTATCCAATTCAATAATAATAGGTTAATTATTTGATATATCAATAAATGCTCATATTAAAGTAAATATCCCAAAATATGATGTTATAAAAATCAATAAATTGATTTCAATTTAATTGTATAACAAATCTATACTAATACGAATTTAGAGCTTACAATTTAATATAAAAAATAAATATATTCAAATTGGGGGTCACTTGTTCGGGTGGTTGGGCCTCTCGACTCTTGAGGCAGGGACGGGCGGTTCAACCCCCATCATCACATGTAAGGGACATGTTTAACATGGAAAGTTGTATCTTGTGGGATAAGGTGGGTCCCACAGATACTATGCCCTTCCTTATACAGTTGCAATTTCAAAGTTAAATCCTGGAGGAGTAGGCCTCGACTGAACCTCCATTTAAAAAAAACGCAACCACATGAATTTAGATCTAATTTAAGAATACTTAATAATATGCAA
>CM035419.1:38925320-38930320 GCA_020310875.1 Ceratopteris richardii
AATGTGATCCATATAATAATCTTCTTGGCTCCTCACCATAAGAAAAGAATATCTTTTGTCATCAATATTCGAATGATTTTTGACATAATCTTTCTCTGATATGTTCCATCTTATATCTTTTTTGAACAAAAGGACATTTAGATCGAGAAGGAGAAAATTGTTGCTTATATGAAGATGATAGATATTATCTGCATATATCAAACAATGAGGTTTATTATACACAATAACTAAAAAGAGTGCTTTAAGATAACTTATTGATATATCTTCAATAAATGAGTTATAATATGAATAAAATAATCATAATATTACACAATATACCTGGTAAAATCCAAAAAGGCCTAGCATGTTGTTTCTCCATAACATTAGATAGCTTATCTGATGTTTGAAAAGAGCTTTGCTCATGTAGAGAACTCATTTCATCCTCAAAGTGGCCAATAAGCTTTCCAATACCATCATCACTTATGAAATGTTTATTTTTGTTAACATCTATAATAAAAAGAAATCCAAAAGATGTATAATAATCAATACAATATGCAGACATATCAATACTTATTTTCTCAATTAATTTCTCTTTATGATAAAAATCTATCTATTAATTTCTCTATCTAAACACTTATAATTAATTTCTCTGTGCATCTACGTCAAACAATAAGCTTTCGATTTTAAAAACTGCACAGTTCAATATTTGCATCTTAACCGTACATTTCAAAATTGTATTTAATCAAATGCATCATAATTTTGAAAACAATATGTTTCAGATTTTTTCAAACAAAGGAGTCATAAATCATGCATATCAATTTAAAAATTATAACATGTGAATTTATGCATCATTGACAATAATTTTTAAATTACTCGAATAGACAAGAGATGTCGAACTTTAACTCACAAACATATGAAATTAACAATAGATAAAAAGATTTAAATATAATCGATTCACATCACTTTACTCAACAAGGTAATATATTCAAAATAAAAATCTATTGTTCAAGAAATGCAATCATCACTAGCATATAAAGAAAAATATACTTTGAAAATTATGGTATTTATTACATTACATGGAATCAATATTTTCTCAACCTTATTTTTTTCCTCATACATTTGAAGTACCTGCAGTATCTTCATCCATTGTAACAATATGTTCATCGGTTTTTGTATCATCCTGATTACTTTCTGATTCTTCTCCACTAGGTTGTACATCAATCTCAGCATCAACATTCTCGAACACATTTGTATTATCTGTATCTTGATTCCTAATATCTGTATCTTGATTACTGATATCACACCGTTGATGCAAAGCAGGGTCATTCTCAAAAACTGAAGAGCAAATTGATTCTAATTGTTTTTCTTCAACATCTAAACATATACCAAAACATCTGCGTTTCTTAGATAAACTTCTTTGAAGAACAACTCCTCGACAATACAACTCTACAACATAGCTGTCTTCACGAGCAAAACTATTAATGAAATCATCAATGAAATTTTTTTCTATGAATCCATCCAAACCTTTATGAGCAAAAATATTTAGATTTGCTTGATCTATTCTATCAATCATCTGATAATTATCCTCTTTGCTAATGTACATAAGCACTATTGCAAAATCCATCTCTCCTTTGATGGAAGGATTACTACTCTGAGTGGCTCCAATTTTGAAAGTCATTTTTGTAGCTGTATGTTGAACTCCTTCTACAAGCATATGGACATAGAGGAAATCAATAAAAGATACTAGAACATATTCTGTCTCGGAGTTCATCGCGTTGAGTGCAAAAATCAATCTGGAAAAGAACGTTGCTGAAATGCATTCCCGACTATGTAAACTGTACAGTTCTGAATCAAACCTTAAGAAAACAATATTGAATGGAAGAACTTGCTCTGCACAACAACTTTCCACCTTGTTCAAATCAAAACCAAATCCATAGATTGACCATGGAATAACATTTGCTGTGGTCTCTATTCCCATTGCAACTCTATACAAATGACTCAACAAAGTTATGGCGGCCTTTGGTAAAGGAGGAGACTTCTTTGCCCTGTTTAATGAGTCTTTCACAAATGTTTCACTATAACTTTTAATTTTTTCATATTGTACATCTGTGATATTGTATTTCTCAGAGAGCTTTTCCCAAGTCAAAACCTCTGTTGTTAAATCAATAAAAAATGCAATTATAGCATTTTTCAAGACACGATCTGTCTTTAATCTCCATGCCATTTCTTCCATGTCAACCATGTGCTTCAATGATTTTGCCTTTTTTAACAAAATTTTCTTCTCTAAAATTGCCTTTTGAAGTTCTAAAATTTCTTTATTGTCCAAACCTACAATACATCTGAACAATGTCGGACCTAATATAACCGTCCCTGGTGCCTGCTTCAATTGACCACCTTTCATTGCTACCATCTTTGCGGATGTCGATATAACATCTTTTGTTGAATCTCTTTTGTTATTTGACACTTCACCCTTTGTATTAAGTAGTGCCCCTTGACTATACAAACGCATTATTGATATCCAATTCTTCCATTCCTCATCATTACATAAAAGAAGATGCAAATCATTCTTTATAAATCCTTTTTGTAAAGTTTGCTCTGTAGTCTCTACAAAATTCTGAAAAAAAACGTATATTTTAAATAAATACAAGTTTTAAAAAATAATAATATATAGTAACTAAAACACAAAAAATACAAAGAATATAAACATACCTGCCATGATATAAATTCTCTTTTACTCTGATTAACACCTGGAGGAGGTTTGGATGGACATCCATTGGCTTTCCATTGAGATCTAGCTTGTAAAAGTTGATCCACAAATGGTTCCTTCTGTAATGACTTTGCCACCATCAAATTAGCCTCTTTAGATATCTCCCTTGAAATTTTTGGAGGACAATTTACTATAATTTTTGCTTTTCTATATCTAAATTTTTGTCGTAACTGTAATGTCACCATCGGAGAATTAACAGTTTGTAAAGTTTTCGCTGCACTAATTGAATGTTGTCCAGATATTATCCAATACTCAACTTTATCAATATCATCATGAGATAAAGTTTTTAGAGGTATTCTCACACTTGGATCAATAGGCATAACAACTGCAAGAACTTCATTCTCTTTCGGAGCCAAGACAAAATCATTCATTAATGTACGCACCCAATCTCTGTTTAATTTCTGATATACATAATTCGCTGGTGCTGGAAAACATCTTTTTACATCAACATTAAATACTGCATCAGAACCAAAAGCATAGTATTCTTGTTTTTGAAGTAGTAAATCCATCATTTTATTTTCTTGTGGCTGCACTACTGTATCTTCTGTTTCTTCACTCCTATTATCTAAATGTCGGATTGATACACCTTCATCGTTTTGTACAGACTTTGATGATGATCCTAAATCTTTATTTGAAGAACCTTTCAACTTTCGTTTCTTAGATCTCTCAAATACATCTGAGCTTCTCTTCAAAGATTTTGACTTTTGTGTTAATCTTTTGGCTTCTTTTATAATTTTCACTAATTCTTCTATTGATTCAATCGATTCGATCGGTCCAATTGAACTTAATGATCGATCAGACTTTGAGATACTATCTTTCATATCATCCAAACACAAAGTCTCCCATGTTAAGGAGAACTTATTCGCATTAATATTCTCACCATCTGGAAGCACTTTACAAGTAAAACATGGTGTGCCTTGTGCATTTACATCTTCTTTAACATGAACAATATTTCCCATATCACCATATGTAGATCCTGCATCTGTCATAAATAAATGTACATCTCCTTTTAAGTTTCCTTCATGATCATAAGTATCAGCAAACCATTTCATGTCTTCCTTGTGTGTCAAATCAAAAGATTTCTGAACCTTAATCCTATTTGAAGGAACCTTCATCCCACTTCTTTTTGATAAATTTTCCAATGAAAATACATTATCGACCACATTGCTTTGAAATTCATGTGTGTTTTCCATTGCTCCTGAAAGTAAAACAAAAAACCTTTTTTTTTAATCACATCAACATAATAACAAACAATATGAATATATTAACATCAAATTTCTCATTCATAGTCATCAAATTTATAATCAATACTATTCTCTCTAATTATTATACTTTATATTTACGAAGTTCGAGCCTCTTAAGTTCGTTCCCGTTGTGTTTAAATTTGGAAATATATTTGAGTTAAAAATACTATTCGCTTAGTTGAAAAAGATAAGAGACTTGATTTTAAGCTTTGAGGCTCGAACTTAAGTTCGAGCCTCTTTGTTCTTTTGCACATAAGACACAAAAATCCTAAACTTGACATGGCTGGAAAAGCTGACGCTCATATCATGTGATCCAACAATCCTAAACTTGATATGGTTGGAAAAGCTTAGAGCCTCGAACTTAAGTTCGATCCTCTTGTTCTTTTGCACATAAGACACAAGAAATCTAAACTTGATATGGCTGGAAAAGCTCAGAGGCTCGAACTTAAGTTCAAGCCTCTTTGTTCTTCTATTCATATCATGTGATCCAACAATCCTGAACTTGATATGGTTGGAAAAAGCTCAGAGGCTCAAACTCCTCTTTGTTCTTTTGCTCATATCATGTGACCCAACAATCCTATAACACACAACAATCATAAACTTGATATGGTTGGAAAAGCTAAGAGGCTCTAACTCCTCTTTGTTCTTTTGCTCATATCATGTGACCAAACAATCCTAAACTTGATATGGTTGGAAAAGCTCCGAGGCTCGAACTTAAGTTCGAGCCTCTTTGTTCTTTTGCACATAAGACACAACAATCCTAAACTTGATATGGCTGGAAAAGCTGAGGCTCATATCATGTGACCAAACAATGATATGGTTGGAAAAGCCCAGAGGCTCGAACTTAAGTTCGAGCCTCTTTGTTCTTTTGCACATAAGACACAAAAATCCTAAACTTGATATGATTGGAAAAGCTAAGAGGCTGGACCTTAACTTGGTATGGCTAGAAAAGTTGAGGCTTATATCATGTGATCCAACAATCCTAAACTTGATATGATTGGAAAAGCTGA
>CM035419.1:38942820-38972820 GCA_020310875.1 Ceratopteris richardii
CCAACCTATTGATTAATGGACACACGTGTTGAAGTTGAAAATGAAAATTCCTATGAAACATACACCAACAGTAATGGTCTAAGTTGGAAAGTGGAAAAGTTTATATGGTCAAAGCTTGTGAAGCCTTTCTTGTTTCATCTAGAACATCTTCAGAGCCTCTGTAGAAGAATTTTGTTATGGAAATATTGGTTAGATGTAGTGTAAAGTGCAAAACAGCTGTGCTATCTTATGTATTTGACATTGTTCAAGGGAAGTCAGTCACACGGTTACCAACAGTATATGTCTAAGTTGGAAAGTGGAAAAGTTCATATGATTAGAGCTTGTGAAGCCTTTATCGATTGATCTAGCACATGCATCTTCAAGATTAGTATAGGAGAAATCTCTAATGGAGATAATTTTTTTATGCAGTGTAAAGTGTGAAAGAGTTGTGCGCACATGTTCTGGGATAACAACAGTTATTCTAGTTGTTCCCTACATTGTAATTGTTGTTGTGCTTAAGCAAAGTCTACTTTCTTCCTAGCTCTAATGTAGATGCAGAAATTGTTTCAACTCGCAATACATTGAGAAGGCACAGTAATCCAATATGGAATCCAGCAATTGTAGCATATTGCTTCATGAACTGATTATCCCAAAGTTATGCCTTATTCATAGCAAGCATACGGGTTAATATGAATTAATCGCCTGAATTAAATGACTTACAATGTTAGCTACTTAGGTTGGGATTTAGTTTTAGAATTTCCTAAAATCGTTGTCTTGATGGTATCCACATGGGATGTCTCTATTTTGATATTATTGTTGTCTATATGATTATTCAACATAGAGATAAAAAATCCATGCTCTATGCTGCAGAAAACATAGCACAGATGTTTGATCAATCTTGCAATTAAGTCGTGCGCATACAATTAGTTTGCAGTTGATAATAAAAATCCATTTTGGTTTTTGTTCAAAGATACATATTGATGCTTGGATGAACACATTTTGTAGGGATACTAGCACTCTACCCCTTCCATGTACCATTGCTACCTGTTAACTCCTCTTATAATATTTAGATGTTTCCTACTTTAGGCCATCCTTCCTAAGCACATCAATCAGAGACCGCTACCCATAGCTCTCCAGGGGGGCAGAGAGATCAGCTCTCTCTCTCTCGCACACACACCACAGACTCTCTCTCTCTCTCTCTCTCTCTCTCTCTCTCTCTCTCTCTCTCCCCCCCGCGGCCCCCCCCGTGCAGAAACCCTAAACCGCCCCCCCCCGTGGCCCCCCCCGTGCAGAAACCCTAAACCGCCCCCCCCCCCCCGCGGCCCCCCCCCATGCAGAAACCCTAAACCGCCCCCCCCCCCGCGGCCCCCCCCCATGCAGAAACCCTAAACCGCCCCCCCCCCCCCCCCCCCCCGGACTAATAACTGTTTCCTACAGTTATTAGCCACTCCCACCCTTGCTCCATCGCGCATCGGGCGCGCTCCCGTCTTCATCGCAAGTCTTTAGGCTCAGTACTCTGAGCATTTTTTCATCTTCAAATGCAATGAGCGCTACGGCTAAGAAGGACGATTTGACAAAAATGGAGGACAAACTGACCATAGCTATCAAAGAAAACAAGAAGATGGTGGACTCCACTATCACGGCCATCATCAGCCGCCTCTCAAAGCGAGAAGGAAGTAGAAACATATCATAAGGAGAGGGAAGCATGGCAGAAAGAGAAAGAAGAATGGGCTAAGGAGAGGGCAAACATGAAAGAGGAATTGGAGCTCCTCAAAGCTTCAATGGTCTCTCTTACACCCGAAGAAGGGGAGATTAATATGAACAAGACAGAAGCTCTCAAAGAAGAACTCACCAAATCCTTGACCGAGAGCATGGAAAACAAATTAGAAGCTACCAAAGAAGGGTGGATCGACATAGTGAAGAAGAACATCAAAAAAGAAGCCAAAGAGAAAGCACAAAAGGAAGAAGCCCTCATCGTGCACACCACTATTGAGGAAGAAAAGATGAGACATGCCCGCCGTCTCAATGTACGTATCACGGGCATTGAAGAAAAAGAAGGCTCTACCCCCGAGTCCGATGGGAAGACACTATGCAAGATACTCGGCTACAAAGAGGAGTCCCCCCCATTCATCAAGTCTTGGAGAACGGGACGAGACCCCACGAAGAAGAGAGCTCTCATTCTACACTTCCCTTCCGAAGATATAAGATCTACTTTCCTACGCAAGAGGGTGATTTTGAGAGCACTCGATGGCCCCCCCATCTACCTTGACGATGATCTCACACCCATGCAGGTAGCACACCGTCGTGCATGCATGCCGAGAGTACATCAAGCTCGCAAAGAAGGAAAGAAGGCTTCATACAGAGACGGTCGTGTCATCATTGATGGCAAGGCCATCCCATAGGGATTCGCGGCCTGTGAGACACTCGAGGAGATACACCTTGCAGTTTGGAACTGCAATGGAGATCTATGGACACACCCAGAGAGATTGGAAGAGGTGCGCAAAGGCAAAGACATCATTATGCTCACAGAGACACATGAGAGCCCAGACCGGGGCCTACCTCGTCTCCACGGTTTTCAGTGGGAGTCCACATACAGAGAGTGTACACGTCAACACACCACCCGAGGATCAGGAGGAGTAGCCATACTCTTTAGAGATGGACTTCAGAGCAGGATACAGATAGTCGCACGTGATTCACAGGCCAGATATCTTTGGTTTCGACTCCAGCTCTCGCAGGAGAGGATCATCTTCATAGCATTATGCTACTTTGCTCCTTCTAGCTCGCGTTTCGCTATCATAGATCGAGAGGAGGACTCACCATACACTTGCTTGTCAGAAGAGATTACAGAGTACTCTGCATTAGGGGAAGTCTTCCTTATGGGAGACTTCAATGCCAGGACAGGCAATGATCAGTGTGAGATATTTGACCCAGAAGACCCGGAGATACTACATACCATAGAGGATGAGTCTACAGCTCGCGCTTCAGCTGACGCTACACACACTCACTATGGCACTCACCTACTCAGACTAGGCTCTCGACATAATCTCGTTATCTATAACGGGATGACTCAGTGGCCTACCTCAGGAGGATTGACATGCATACCACACTCAGTCACAGATGGCGGGGGAAGTACAGTAGATTACGTCATGGGGTCCAGAGAGGCCATCCACCTACTTACCTCATTCACCATCCCACCCATACCCATTGGGGCTGATCACACATACCTCGCACTCTCCCTGAAGGGAGACACCCCTACACGCATACCCGCAGCACGCATCCCACACACCACCATCCACTTCACACACGAGCTAGCTCACATATATGCGGCTCGAGTCGAGCAGGGTCTTCTCTTACTTCATCCTGACACTCCACTATCCCTACTCACCTCTCAGATAGCATCAGTTCTTCAGACATCAGCCATCAGCTCCTTCCCACACACCATCCATTCTCGTCACACACCTCCTCCCGGGACTACGCCACAACATCGTTGGTATGATGAGGATTGCAGAGATCTTTACCGCCGACTACGAGCTCAGCGAGCATTGGGAGAGATCACAGAGAGAGAGAGGCCAAGGGACAGATGAAGACTCTCACACGTCGAAAGAGGCGAGCCTTTGAGGAGGCACAGGAGCTTGAGCTATACCATCTCTTTATGAGTATGGACAGTGCTGCAGCATGGCGCAGCCTACGAGAGCCACGCCCGACCACACCTATTGGAGACCCACACACATGGCATGATTATGCTCAGAGGTTATATGAGGTACCTAGGCAGCCTCCCATTCCCCAGCCACTTGAGCCTCGCCCTACTAGTTCTTCTCTCTTCACAGCAAAGATGGTTGAGAGGGCCATACGACGACTTCGACATGGACGTTCGACAGACCACGCAGGATTGCAGAGCGAGCATCTCATATATGCAGCCTCCACTATAGCCCCGTTGATTGCACATGTCTTCAACCGGGCTATAGGAGAGGGCTTCCCAGAGGAGTGGACTAGGCACACCATTGTGCCTATCCACAAATCTGGCGACACCCTGGATCCAGGGAACTACAGGACCATCATGATTGGCCACACCATGGCCAAACTATACGGTGCCATACTTGAGGCAGAGCTCAGTTCATATGCAGAGACTGAGGGGCTACGAGCACGAGGCCAAGCAGGTTTTCGACGAGCTTTCTCTACTATTGATCACATCTTCATTCTGCGCTGCCTCATTGATGGGGCAAGGGTGCGGAAGAAGAGGCTATATTGCTGCTTTGTGGACTTCCGCAAAGCTTTTGATACAGTGCCGCGAGAGAGGCTCTTCCAACGCCTCGAGAGCTTGGGAGTACCATCAGGGATGATTTGGGCCATCTATGCACTCTATGAGCAGGTGACTGGGAGGGTACGGTGTCCAGGAGGTATGTCTGAGGCCATTGCTAGCACCATCGGTGTTAAGCAAGGCTGCCCACTCTCTCCCACTCTATTTGGTCTCTACATTGACGAGATTGAGGACTACATTCTCCGAGCTGGAGGAGAGGGTGCAGACCTCGCAGGTACACATGTCCACATTTTATTATATGCCGATGACATTGTCTTGATTTCAGAGTCACCCGAGGGATTACAGCGCCACCTTGAGGCCCTGGATGAGTTTTGTACACAGAGGGGCTTGACAGTAAACCTTGGCAAGACCAAGGTCATGATCTTCCACACCTCCCCCATGGTGAGGAATGGAGCAGGATTCAGAGCTGGTGGTGGACAGATTGAAGTGGTCACTTCCTATGTCTATCTCGGAGTCACATTCACGAGCTTGCCTGGCCCCTTCAGCATGAGACAGGCAGCCACCGATAGACTCACACGCGGATATGTAGCTTTAGCCATGTTAGAGCGGAGATGTCACCAAGCACACTTCCAGGAGCCCCGCACGAAGGGCTGGCTATTTGACACACTGGTCAGACCAGCTATGATGTATGCTGCGACGGTTTGGGCCCCAGGTCTCACAGTCACCCAGTGGAGTGCGATCGAGAGGCCACAGGTACGTATGATCTCGCGATTATTTCGTGGGAAACAGTCGGTGCCACATGACATCATCAGGGCAGAGCTAGCTGCACCACCCATGGCAGTAGAGGCACTATTCCAGACTATCTGCTTTATTCAGAGGATTAGGGACCTCCCTACAGATAGACTCACACACAGAGCTCTTGAGGCATCTATACAGATATCAGAGTTAGGATATGAGAGAGCTTGGTACACTCAGGTTAGAGTCTGGTTTGATAGTCATGGACTTGATATGGACAGATTGCCACCTTTTCAGTATGACCCAGCCTCACCTCACATCCACCTCTCTCGTCGTGAGAGGAATGTTGTGCTCAGACAGGATCTCTGGCAGCTCTACATTAGTCAGACATGGCACACACCACACATGGGATCGAGACTATTGCACTATCGAGACCAGTTCATAGACATACTAGCTGACGGTTTCATCCAGCGACCACGCTACATGGATACTCACATGCCTCATAGCTTGAGGGTAGCGATTGGCCAGCTGAGAGTCTCATCACACCGACTCGAGATTGAGACGGGCAGAGCCGCAGACATTCCCAGAGAGGAGCGGATATGCAGAGTATGCAGAGTAGAGATGGAGGATGAGGAGCACTTTGTATGCAAATGTAGCGCATATGATGGCATCAGAGGCAGATACGAGACTCTGTTTGCAGGGCAGCCCACCCTCCGAGAGATCATGGACTCTAGAGACCAGCGACAGCTCGGGCGATTCTTACTAGAGATACAGAGTCACAGAGATTCCCTACTCCAGCCTACTGTAGCACTCCATACAGGAGGGAGACAGAGTCAGCTCACTGACTTCTTTATTCCACGACGTGCTGCAGCCCTCCCCCCCTCAGCCCACATACCGAGCGGGGTGACTCTTCAGCAGGCTCAGATATCTCGAGCTAGGAGACGACCCCGTGATATAGGATATCGGGCCCCGAGACTTCACCGACACCAGATTGCGGAGATCCAGGCTTGTGACCATCGCGCCATGGAGGAGAGACGATCCCAGATGATGGCCGATCCCGCTGCAGCCATCAGGGTGGCCCTGACTCCACCTCCACCTATGTATCACATATTACATCCCACCCACTAGCACATGATGGAGCTAGTTAGTCGTCTTAGATGCATTCTCATGGTTGTTGTACTACCCTTTTGCATATAGACTATCATAGATATCGCACTCCATACACCCCCCACCACTTTCATGGGTATCCCCACATGCACACTACGGAGATCTATATCAGCTTAACCAGTTTCTTTTCAGCACTTTTATCTTTTCTGATTGACAGAAGATACACCCATGTACATCGATTTGTCTCATAGGCCGAGTTCGGCCTCCTAATAGACGTAAAAACACTTTCTTTCTTTCTTTCTTTCTCTCTCTCTCTCTCTCTCTCTCTTCTCTCGCACACACACCACGACACTCTCTCTCTCTCTCTCTCTCTCTCTCTCTCTCTCTCTCTCGCAGACACGACACATACCTCTGTCTCTCTCTCTCTCGCTCGCCGACGTTCTGAGTAGACGATTATACACGTTCTGAGTTGCAGATGATTATACACGTTCTGACGTTCTGACAAGCGGACGTTCTGAGTTTGCAGATGATTATACACGTTCTGACGTTCTGACAAGCAGACGTTCTGAGTTTCATGAGTTAGCTTAAATTGATAAGTGCATGACATGTTGAATCAAAGAGGGTGACATATGTTGTATCTACCTAAAATATTAAGGCAGGTTTGACAGAAGTAATTTTTCGGCTTACCTAAGTGAGGAGGAAGAGTTGTAATTGGGGATAAGATGATACGAAGGTCTCAGTTGTGGGTCTTGTGTTTGGTTGTGGGAAGTAAAAACATAAACATCAAGTTCCCCAAGCAACACCTTTATAGGCCCAAGGGAATAGGCTTGATCTATAAGGGCTTATTATGAATAGGGAAGTCACTGCAAGAGAATGAAACTTACAAGCTTTGTTTGTCCAATCAAAGAGGCCTAGGGAAAAAAATTCCCACGAAGTGTTGGAAATAGAAGAAGTGATCCTCTACGCTATAAAAACTTTCAAGAATCTAGTCATATGCATAGCCAATGTCCTTGTTATAGGACATACTAGTGAGATGCTAGTAATTTATGTCTCGATATGAGAAAGAATATTAAGGAAGGAACATGTGGATCACGGTGCTGATTTCAATTATACAGATAAAAGTTGTCTACTTGTATGTTGAAGATTATTTGACCCATGGACTTTTACATGGATATTTATGATAATAATCGAGTTAAATGTTTGGCTCTTATGCAATAGTACTTGAAAATGAACATGCTAGGTAAAGACGAGTTTTTGGACACACATATCATGAGGGCTATAAAGGATTGGCACCTAAGCCTCATGGAACTATTTTTTGACAGACCTCGCTCTAAGAGGATCCCCTAGGAGCATGTCGACAGGTTGGGAAGAATGAGTTATCAAAGCTAACTCAAAGCAAATTCTTTGAAGATCATCTAATTTCTACAACAATGTATCTTGGAGTTTCTCCTCTTGCAATAGAACGTGAGGAAGAGGTGATCAGACATATAAAAACTTTGGATCTACTTGTGGTTTCTGTCACTAGTGAGAGTACATGGATCTCCTTACTCCCATCATACACTATGATAAGATCATATACATGATATCTCTTGACCTCATCCAACAAGAAGAGGACAGATTTGTAAAACTTTTATTTGCGCTCCCTAGTTTCTTTTATAATGAGAACAGGCTTCAGATCGTTGGAAGTCCATATGCGGAATCGAGTTGAAATATTATTCTAGATGCTTTTTATGCAAAGAAACACCTCCGATTATCACATAAAATATCCAAACCTTAGAGTCCCTCCTATCACATATATTCATTTTCTTTGGTGAGAATGCTAAAAATCACGAGGTGGAGCCTTTATTTACAATACTAAGAGATGAAATCTGTGAAGGAGGAAGCAACCCATGCAAAGAAGAGTTAAGAGTGAAGAAGGCAATGGATCTTAATGGAAGATTACAAAAAAGGAGAACACTATTGAAGTATCAATTTGGATTACCTTAGACACTCGAGATGTGCAGGAGATATGGAGTTTGGAAGGCATTCGAAATTACGCTGAGTTCTTTGCCTTGAGGAAAGCTCTAGAATTGTGTGTGCTAAAGGAATCTAAGTTAGTATGATCGCAAAGGGACTCTCCTCTAAATTTGAAAGAATAGCAAGCACATGGAATTGTAATAACAATAGTATCAATTTCCATCTCTTTTTGATTATGAGGTTGATAAATAAATTTAATGGATTCCATGCTTTCCACGTTGTAAGAGACAAAGCTACCGGAGCTCATGAGCTAGCCAAAAAGGCAAGGAGAATGAAGAAGCCTCAAAGGAATATAAGGAACTGGGATCTTGGCTAGAGCTTTATTATCTTCATATGAAGGCATTTGTAGAATGATTCTTGAATAGGGAACTAATCCTAGAGGACAAAATAAGTTATTGGTCGACACGGCCAAGAACTATGTTACTCTATTCGATCATCTAAATTACGTGAGGTGTGCAAATGGAGTTTTGAGAATAGGTCTATCTAAACAAGAGATACATGATGCCTCTTGTATTTTACATGATGATGTGTGTGGTATGGACAATAAGAAACAATTAAGAACTTTCTCAACATAGTTTTAATTTAGTTAAGTTTCAAGAAAGGGGATTTCCATTGAACAAGGTCTTCCTCAAAATTCCAAAGATTTGGTAAAACTATACTGATACAAGAACCTCTAAAAACTATTAATAGTCTTCTTCCTTTTGAATATAAATGGAGTCTATATGTGGTAGGCCCATTACCGTGCATAGTTAGAAGATAATCATTCATAATAATGACCATAGATTAATTAATATGGTGGCATAAGGCAAAAGTGATCACCAAAATCAATGCGAGATAGACCAGTTACTTCGTCTTTGAGTTTATATGTTAGTTAATTCGTCCTTGAGTTTATACGTTGTAGACTAGATATGAATACATCTTCTTTTTGTTAAAATGTTTTAAGTTTTCAATAGACAAAAAATAATATTAGTTGATGAACTTCTTTAAAAAAACACCAAGGAGAATATGAATAAACAAAGAAAAGCATTCAGCCTTGAATTTTTTCAAAATATGAAGTCTCTTATTATCCAATTCAATAATAATAGGTCAATTATACACTATTTGATATATCAATAAATGCTCATAAAGTAAATATCATCCTATTAATATGACAAATCATCCTAACTTTATGAATTTAGAGCTCACAATTTAATATATTAAACAATAAATATATTCAATTTGGTCCCAGGTCACTTGTTCAGGTGGTTGGGCCACTCGCCTCTTGAGGCGAGGGCGATGCTTCAACCCCCATCAACACATGTAAGGGACATGTTTAACATGAAAAGTTGTATCTTGTTGCTGATGTGCCACCGTTTGTCCTTCTTCGCGATAGTTGTGATCGCAATTTAACCCAGCTATGTAAACCCTTATTCTTGTGGGATAAGGTGGGTCCCACAGATACTATGCCCTTCCTTATACAGTAGGACTAGAGGAGTAGGCCTCGGCTGAACCTCCATTTAAAAAAAAAGCAACCACATGAATTTAGATCTAGTTTAACAATACTATGTGGTTGCTATCTAATTTGAACAGTCCCAAAAATATGTGGTGTTTAAAAACACCAATAAAATACATGATTTTCAAATATTTTAAAATCATTTATATCGTTTCTTAATATATTGTTCAAGTACATAATATGTTTCTCTATCACAAGGTCTCTGATTTACAATTGTATTGCATGTATAAGAACGTCTGTTCTTTGAGCAAATCCATCCATAAAGCCAAGGAGTCATTGTTTTGGATAAAAAGTTTTCCAACTCCTCCGATGATTGCCTCCACAGCTTCGGTAGAATTACATAAGTGCCTTTCATATTCCAAATCACATGATATAATGTATCATAAAAAATAATGGTATTATTTCCATCCAAATGTGGAAAAATTTTCCAAATTGTATCCAAGTTTTTATGATGCACAAACTTATATCCGATACGGATATCAGTTTTTTGGCATGCACCCTGACCTGCTATAATATGAAATCTTTGATGGTGTTTTGGATATCAGTTACAAGATTTGGAGAGGATTCTGAGAGCTTTTTTGGGAGAATCTTGAGGATCCAAGCATACATACATGTATTGTGGCTGTGGACATGGCTTTAGGGCAAAAATTCACATGGCTTTATTAAAAATAAGAAATCCCCCCCCTCCCCCCAGGCATCATCAAGTGCTCCTTTTGATCAACAACAAGCTTAAACCCAAGTGGCCCCACATGAGGGTGATGAGAGGGTGATTAACCTTCTTTGTAATGTCATCTAAACTCTATAAAAGCTACTCCTGCGCTATGGGATTCGAAGGATCCCGTGGGCACTAATCCCCTTCTCTTGTACTTTTCTTTTAGTTAATTGAAATCCGGGAGACTAGGCTAAGGCCGAACTTTCTTTATTTAAAAAAAAAAAAAAAACATTTGTAATCAGCTGTAATGGGCTGTAATCAACATGTGTAGTCATACGTAACTTTGGTTGTTGGGATGTCTGGCATAAGACTGTGAGCTGTTTGAGCCCTTGCAAACTACACTCTCCACATGCTTTTGTACGTTCCTCTCTTCATCCACGAATGTTTTGTATTTAGCAGATACATTCAAGCTTTCAGATTCTTACGCAAAAGAATCCTACGTTTTACGTGCAGACAAATGCTGCAACCATTGGAATTGCGCTCTTCTTTGTGGAGCTCCCGCAGTTCTGTTTCCGCGAATGGCAAGGTAATGTAACAGTTTCGTACGAACGACTCTAATGTGCCCCCTCCCTTTCTACTCCATGTTCGCTTTACAAGCCTGCATTTCCCTTTCTACTCCCATGCTCGCTTTCCTCACGAGAATATTATCCTCACGCTCGCAGCATCTTCATGTTATGAAAAGAAACCACAGCTTACTATTGTTGTCGTTTTGTGTCGCTGAAACGGATTATGTACACGCCTGCTATCTGATTCTGCTTATCTCTACATTGTTTTAAATTTGGAGAGGATTCTGAGAGCTTTTTTGGGAGAATCTTGAGGATCCAAGCATACATACATGTATTGTGGCTGTGGACATGGCTTTAGGGCAAATAATTCACATAAAAAATCTTGGAATTGGTCGACGAATGAGTTTGGGAAAAACCTCTTCTCTCTTTTGAACATGCATGGCCACACTCACTACCACAACACGCTTCATCAAAGGTAGTCCGAAGATGCTTTTGAGTTGTCTTTAACAAGGACCTAAATGTGTTCTAATGGAGTAAGATAGTGTCTGGTGGTGCTTGCAAACTTTTGGACCCATACACACACGTGCCATATGTATACACATGCATACCCACATATAGATGTTTATACACACACACACGAACACACGAAACATGGAGTTTATGGTAAGTGCATGCATATAAACACAATCGTATGTAGACATAGGCTAGTTTCTCATATGGTGCCATTCAATTTGGGCAAGGTGAAAGATTTGATTGGATCGTGGGATTTTATCTTAAGCAAGAAAAGGAATGTTATCAGAGGTGGATTACATGGACTGTTTGAGGTTGACCATGAGATGCGATGTTCTAAACATGATATTTAGCAAGAGGTGATAGACACGCATAATGTACTTTTGTTCCAAAATGTGCAGAGAATTTTAAAATTAATCATAGGATTATATCGGATATGTGAAGTTAACAATGAGATGAGGGGTTATCAACATGTCCAATTGGAAGAAGTGAGAAATCCACAATGCTTTATCATTCCAAAACGTGTGGAAAATTTTAGAATTAACCATGAGTGCAAACAAGAGAGGTGAATATTTGATATCTGATTGAGGAGAGGATATGTTGGTCTCTCTTACGCTCTCTCTCTTTCTCCCATCAAGGAGTGTAGTACCAAGCAAGTCTGCTTAATGGTAAAGCTTTTACTTCTTGTCCCCTTTACTCTTATGGTATACGGACACCTATCTTATTCAGTGGTTTATGTTACTCATGCCATTGCCATTCAATCTCGAATGCCTCTATGAGTGGGTCATGTGGAAGTTATGTACATTTTAATTTATCTACTATTTCGTCTTGGTTTCTCTCAAGTTGGTGAGTGAAAGAGTGTTTCTCATGGCTTGCAGGCATCAGGGGAATACATGCCTCATGTTGCAGGCATCAGGGGGATATATGCCTCATGTAAGGGAGCATAATATTGATGCCCTTTGTATACCCCTTTCTTTTATGGCAGCTTTTTGAGATGATTTGATGGGGTTTTTCCCTCAATACATCTCTTTTGTGTATGGTCACTATCTTTTAATTGGTTTCTAGTCATCTCTGACCTCTACTTATTTTTACGCCTTCAACAAATGTGTGTGTTAATGATAGGATTTGTTCACTCTTATCCCAAACATATCACCACTAGAAGGTGAGCCACTCGAGACTTGCCAAGATGTAACAGTAGGTGCCTATTAACATTTGAGTTTGGGCTCATCTTTACTTATTTGTGTACTATTTTGTTGTGAAATCGGATGTAGTATCAAGTGCAGAGCCATAATAGCTCACCATTTTATTTGAGGTTTGTGGAGTTAGATATTTGGCCCAGTACAAGTGGACGGTTGCGTTTAGAAGCTTGTATTTTGGAGAGGAGCACTCATGCTGCAGTTTTTTTTTTTTTGGTTCCCATGAAGGTTGTTATATTAAGAGCATGAACGTTGTGTTTCTTCAAGAATGAAGGATGCTATTGGATTTTTGTTGTTTATTAGAGAGGGGTGTGGATCTTGTTGGTTGGTCTACAAGGCTTGTGCCCTTGTTGCATTTTCCTCAAGCGAGTTCCAATTGCATGAGATGATGCTTTTGTCCCTTGAAAAGAGAATTTTGGTTGCATTGCTATCGTTCAGGACTAGAGTTTCTAATATATGTGTTTCTGTTTCATGCTTGGAAAAAAAACTTGACTAAAATATGAACTAAGGTAAGTACTTAGTATTACATCTTATTTGTTTTTCATTGGGCGAGAGCTGGAATGCTTATCTTATAGAGAGGTATATTATTATCATGCTTTTCATCTCCCTCATAGAGGATGTGCTAATCCTAAGCAGAGATTTATCTTGGGAAATGTTGAGCATGCACTTATTGGGTGAGCTGTTTTTCGGATTTTTGTCTTCTTTAGTGTCTTGTGCCATAGTACTGGCAGAGGTGATTGTGATAGCATGGTTTTAAGGGGTTTGATGGTATGGTCCAGTCTTATGCATTCTTCTCAGTTTCAGCTTATGCTTTTCTATTGAGGTGAATCTCTTAAGTTATGGTTTATCGGACTTCTGGGTATGATTACCTGCTACCTAAATAAATGTGCAAAAACATAAGTATAAAATGAAATATGCTTTCTTCCATGTGGTCCTGAAGCCTTGGCTTCAATTAGACAAGGGCTTATAGCGTACAGTACAGTTGATTCTTCAAGGAACTCAAAAAGCCACAATCTTGTATGTTTTTGATACTGAATACGTAGACACATGATCTCCTGTATTTCACCACATAGAGCATAGCTGATTTCTCATGGTATCGAAAACCAATTTTATTTGAAGTTCTGAGTCATAGTGCAAGTTAATTGGTTTTTGCAGAAAAGTCTTCAATTTTGATCAAACAGTTTGTATGTATGTACATATGTGCATACATATGCATGCATGTATGTATGTATGTATGTCATTATCAACATGATCATTTAATGTATCATCATCCAAATGTGAGGCAACATTGTGAATTATGTGTGTAGCAAATTCTTGATTAACCAAACCATCATCATTAAGAATTGTAACATGAATAGTTTTATCACAAGAAGTATCATCCATACATGGTTTAGTAGGAGAATATGCAAAGATATTATCATAAGGAGAAATCATCAAGGAATCATCATGCACAAGGCCAATAGATTCATCTTCAATTTGCGGTAAAGAACAATAAGTCAAATATGATAAAGCATCATGAACATGAAGAACTACTTCATTTTCTTCTTTCATGGATCCTTTTTCATCATGAAGATGTGGAGACAATGATGTCATATGTTCATCAATTCATTCATCTTTGAAGGCATATGTGTCATCATCAATAATGGTGGTGCCATCACAAAGGGAATTACGTTGATCTTGACAAGATATGGATGCTTTTGCATAACCCAGACATGCATTCATAAATGCACCCACTATTTCTATCATGGTGCACAACATATGAGGAGCAGAACAAGTGGGACGAAAAGAAGAAGTTCCCCAAATTTTTTGAAGATCCAAAACATTAGAGTGAAAATTTTTAAGCTTTTCATGCAATGTTTTATAAGCATGTGCATGTGTTTGTGGACATAAACCATAATATTCATTGTAATAGTGAACAAATCCCTTCTCCAAATCTCAAAACATGCATGAGTGTAGAAATCAAAATGAGGACAAGTAAAATATTCATAGTCATCAAACCAAGCCATATAATTAGACCCCGGGTCATAAATAAACTTTTACTTCACCTGTCTAGCATGCATTCATGGAATAATGTTGTGGCATGCTTGACGGACACATAACCCAACACCGAAGTAGAACAAAATTATCACAAAGTGTGCCCATGAATCCTGACTCCTGAGTTTAGCCTACGCAGCAGCCTACGGTTGAGTCTTGAGTTGAAGAGACTCGAATCCCGAGTGTTTAGTGTTTTTGTAGAATACTGAAGTCTGCTCGCTGCTGCTGCACCTGAGGGTGGCCACTGGAAGTCGGCATTAGGCAAGCAAGCCGTGGATTACATTACTACTACATGCTACACTTTCTATATCGAGGCCTGAGGGTTCCGTTTTATGAGGTCAGTACACTGTATTGGGTTGCACTGAACAGTTTTAGATGTTGTTGTACTTTTTATGAATGCCAGAATTCATGTGCGTACTCAGTACTCATCTGTGACAGGTATGATAATACTTTCTTGATGGCACTATTGCAAGAATGCCATATGATCTGACAACTCTCAAGCATTGTGGCTCAGAGGCTACACTCTCTTACGTGACTACAGTACAGTCTGGTCAAGTCTTCAAGAGATTATAAGATTAGATAAGGTATGCTACTTTTATAGATAATTGACTCTCAATGTTGAAATCTTACTGTAGATTTAGTCTCGGACAGTGGATTGTGTGCAAAAGAAACGTTGAACTAAAAAGAGAAGCATGTTTGCAACTTCTCTCCTTCACACAATAGGCTGCTCTTGAAGCCTTTTTATAGGCGATATACACAAGCTGCTATTTAAACTTCTTTGCACGTGCAATCCCTCATCATCTTCAAATAGCTGAGGATGAGACAGGAGAATGTGAGTCGTTTCACTTTTTCACACTTGGGGCACAATGGTGTTGCACCTGAAAATTAGAAACAAAAGTGTGATTACTGCCTCTGCCTTATGTGAACATGGAAAACTGCAAGCATGGATGTACACAAACGTAGCTGAGAGATTATATTTTTGTTTTCCTATTGTCTTTACTCTTGTGGGACGAGGTAATATCTCATAGACTGTGCTACATTATGTTGTACCTTTTTATTGGTTTATGATGTGCAAGTTATTACCATCTGTTACATCTTGCTGAACAGTTCATGTTGATACCTGTGTAACGTTGTTGAGCAGATGCTCTTAAATGGCATCATGCCAGATACAGTTACATTATCTTGTTAACTTAATGCATGCAGTCACTTTGGTCTTGTAGATGAAGGCCAGATATATTTCATGCAAATGACGTGTGACTTTGGGATCACCCCAAACTCAGAGCATTTTACATGCATGGCTGACCTTCTTGGTTGAGCGGGCCGTGGGACAGTTGGTCAAGGCAATGTCACTGACAAGGAAAATGCCATCCTATGACTACAGTGTAGTTTGGTCTGCACTTTTGGGAGCTTATCGGAAATGGGGAGATGTAGCCATTAGGACGTGAGCCTTTGGTAATGCAATTCGTATAGGCAGAAGATGCTGCAACTTATGTCTCTATGTTCAATATATACATGGTTGTTGGTATGCATGAAGAAGCATATAGGATTGAGACTATACTGCCTGACAACCTAGCACAAATGTAGATCAAGTTTTGATGCAATCTTTGTGTGAGTTTACTTGACATTGGACAGTAGGGTTTGTGCCTTGAGTAGTAAGAGAGTGGCTCCCCCTGAAAATTGTCTGACTACCCATGTAGAATGGCTGCTCTTCCTCAAGCTTGTGGAGTTAAGCGGAGATGGGTGTGAGTGTTAGTGGGCATGGAACATTTAGCGCTGCATATGGACAATAGTACATCATATGAGATGGATCATGCCACAATTGTACATGTTATTTATTTGTGACACAATCATATGAGATGGAATGAAATAGCATTTGCTGCCATTTGTGTGCCAAGGATCATGGTAATCAGAATGAACATGGAAGTACTGTTGTATATACCTGTTTCTTAATTGGAACCTGGGGCCTCATCTGGACAACTAGTAACGTGTATAAGTACATAAACATAGGCTTTTATTACGTTTACCTGTTTTTTCTATCAAAAAGCCATAAAAAGCAAGTAACATGCATGGACTGTTTTCCTTTTTTAAAAGGAAAGCTATTTTTTTTATAAAAAAAGAAATAAACACTATTGACAATGCTCAAATTGTCACCTCTAATTATACGTAGGACATGTTTCAAAAAGGCATTAAGATTTATGATGTAGATCAAGGAAATATGTACACACAAATATAAGTGAACAAATGCATGTATTATATAGACATGTATGTATGCATGTATGTTTGTATGATTAAATCCAACAAAAAGATATAATGGAATGCTTAACTGATATTGTGAGGATATGAATCAAAAGCAAACGAGATGAAGAGGAATAACCCGAAGGACTCATAGATGGCTTGTTTGCACTTATCTAGCATTTCCCGTCTTTTATGCATGCTTCCATTTATGCCTCATATTATATCTTAGGCAATTTTACACACCATGGAGAAACTTTTTACAATACTTCCAATAGATTATACCATAATGCATTGCATATGTTGTCAATGGTTTACAATACATTGCATTGGACTACAATCATATGTGAATTGGATGGAGGGTGTACTAAGTGCTCCATGCATGAGGATCCCCAAAGATGTTTATCTCATTGATAATACCTCTAGTTCGATTAGCATATGCTTTAACTTAGTTGCACGCATACATTGTGAGAAGCACTTTCAGGCCCGAGTTAGTGAAGCAATGGTATCGATGTAGCCTTAGAAATATAGGTTGTCTGTTGAGTGTCCTTGAGGTCCAAACTTTATGCAACCATCATTGTTTTATGTTACTTGTGATGTGCAACCTCAAAACTGTGATGTGCATATGGATGGATCTGGTAATGTGAATTCTTGCATTCAAGGTCTCAAACATGCATGTGTTTACAATCTGAACAGAAATATAGATGCATGTCTACATCCAATGCTTGATTGCATAGTATTTCGTACATACACATGCACATGTGCTTGCATATGTCAGTATCTATTCATGTGGATGCAAATATGCATGCATAAGCACACATGCATATGTGCACCATGCATGATGGAGACACGCATGTATGTGCTTGCTGTGGAGATGCATGTAATATGTATGCATATGCATGGCATACATAGACATTGATACTTACGTACATATACATAGATCATGCACAAACAAAAATTTTCATATACATACATATGCTTGCAGATTTTGGAGTCTTGCTGTTGCTGCTGCCAAGTTTTGTTTTGAGATTGCAGATTTTGAAGTCTTATTACTGTTGCTTTTGTTCACATCAGATTGTATTATTTTCTCATTTTGTACACATTTCTTTAATCAATTTTCTTTTTGAGCAGTTCATTAAAGCTGTCCTTTATATGTGTTGTGTGTTAACAATGAGCATTGAATCTCTTTTTCCTTAGTGGCTGTTTGTCTACCATGATCCAAATTGGCTAGAGTAATTCATTGCATATGGCTGTCCATAAACATCATCTGCATTTGCATTGTACTCAAGCACATGAGCTTGATGCTGTCTAGATTTTCTTGATGACTGCTTAGGTGCATATGTTGGTTTTACTTATTTCATATGTTGGCTTAGGTGCATTCATATATAGAAAATTTGAGGTTAAGAGCATAAGTGAATATTTGTAGCAGTTCTAGTGTGCAGATTTTGGAGTCTTGCTGTTGCTGCTGCCAAGTTTCTTTTTGAGATTTTGCTGTCCAGATTTTCTTCATGACTGCTTAGGTGCATATGTTGGTTTTACTTATTTCATATATTCAAATGGGTTCAAATATTGGTGGCAAAACATGTTGTAATATCATTTTCCTCTAGCACCGAGTCGACATTGAGTCATAACAGATTTTGTTATTTTGGCATGTGTGTGTGTGTGTATAGCTTTGTGTGTGCATCTTTGTGTATTGCAATGCCGATGTGGAGTGCAATTTTCATATGTGCAACTTTGTGTCCATGTTATAACATTTTATATTGACAGACAATCATAACTACTATTCATGACTATCACAAAAAAACCTTCATCTAAAATGCATGTTTGTCTGCTTTGAATCAACCCTCATCAGTAAATTTGAGAACTTAGTTGTGCAGAAGTTCTTATGAATGTACATCATTCTTGATGGTTGGCACAACAGTAGCAGTGGGTTCAAAAGGGACACCAATAGAAGCTGGACATCCAAGTAGCAATTGAGTTTAGGTGCTTGTAGAAGTCAAGTACTACAGAATCAAACAACAAAGTTGGCATTTTTGAATGCCAAGTACTAACGATTACTGAACTACTATACCACAAAATAACTGATTGATATTGACAGAGCAAATGAAGACACAAGTTTCAACATTCTTCAATTGCTTCCCATATTTGGATAAAACAGGGAGTGACTTTTCAATAAATATATGCTAAAGCAATGTATTCTTGATTGCTTGGTAAATGTTTAATCTTTAGAGTGAGTGATTGGAATCCGTCATAAATTTAATAGAGCAGGACAAAATCGGTCATTCTGTGTACATTTTGGCCAGTAAGAAAGCATGAAAGTTCTAGACAAAGGTTCTAACTTTGCTCACATCTTTTCTTGAGTTTATTCATATACTTGCAGCTATCTTTCTGAATGTCGCTAATAATGCTGTATCTATCTAGTGACATATTCATGAATCATAATCTTGATTCTGGAAGCCAGATTATTAGGATAAATGATGATGGAAAGTATCTGACTTTTTATGTCGTGCGTTGTTAGCACTAGCAATTCTAACATGTGTTCTCCATCTGTATCTGCAACATTTCTTAGAATCTCATAGTGCAAATGTTGGAAATGACATGAAATTCGCTGCTTCAATTTTGGTTACCACTCTGCTATCTTCTTCATGCCCTGGATCCATATTTTATTATTGTTGATGCCCTGGATTCATGAATCATGCTTGCTGTACGCACTTCTATCTTCATGGAACTTTTTATTTCATAGATTTTATGGTTTTGTATCTGTTTCAACACATCCTGCACATCAGTCTTATTCATCATGTTCTAATTTAATATCTGAGGATGGATTTTTGAGCAGTGGTACTTGTAGGTACTGGCATCAGAGTAACACTGAAACCTGAGTACAGATTGGCATCTCCGGTATGCTATTATCTTTTACGCTCAGAACTGTCCTTTCGATGATAAACAAAAAGAGACTTTTGGTTTGATTATTTATGGATTTATTTGTGTGTCAAACTAGAGAATTATAATATGTTCTGGTGTGTATAAACATATATATATACTCTGGTGTGTATCTACATATATATACACACACACACACATTGACACACACACACACACACACACATATATATATATATATATATATATATATATATATATATATATATATATATATATATATATATATATATATATATATATAGATATATATATATATAGATACATACATACATACTGGTGTGTATATACATACACTACAGTACATACATACATACTGGTGTGTATATACATACACTACAGTACATACATAAATGCAACCATACATACATACATGCACACATACATATATACAACAATGAATATATATATATATATATATATATATATATATATATATATATATATATATATATATATATATATATATATATATATATATATATATATATATATATATATATATATATATATATATATATATACATACTGGTGTGTATATACATACACTACAGTACATACATAAATGCATCCATACTGGTGTGTATATACATACACTACAGTACATACATAAATGCATCCATACTGGTGTATATATATACATACTGGTGTGTATATACATACACTACAGTACATACATAAATGCATCCATACTGGTGTATATATATACATACTGGTGTGTATATACATACACTACAGTACATACATAAATGCATCCATACATACATACATGCACACATACATATATACAGTTTAGAATTGTTGGATCACATGATATGAGCAAAAGAACAAAGAGATTTTCCAACTATATCAAGTTTAGGATTTTTTGGTCACATGATATGAGCAAAAGAACAAAGAGGAGTTAGAGCCTCTGAGCTTTTCCAACCATATCAAGTTTAGAATTGTTGGATCACATGATATGAGCAAAAGAACAAAGAGGCTCGAACTTAAGTTCGAGCCTTTGAACTTTTCCAACCATATCAAGTTCAAGATTTGTTGGATCACATGATATGAGATTAAGCTTTTCCAGCCATATCAAGTTTAGGATTGTTGTGTCTTATGTGCAAAAGAACAAAGAGGCTCAAACTTAAGTTCGAGCCTCTGAGCTTTTCCAACCATATCAATTTTAGGATTGTTGGATCACATGATATGAGCCTCAGCTTTTCCAGCCATATCAAGTTTAGGATTGTTGTGTCTTATGTGCAAAAGAACAAAGAGGCTCGAACTTAAGTTCGAGATTTTGAACTTTTCCAACCGTTCAGGATTTTTTGGATCACATGAGATGAGATTAAGCTTTTCCAGCCATATCAAGTTTAGGATTGTTGTGTCTTATGTGCAAAAGAACAAAGAGGCTCGAACTTAAGTTCGAGCCTCTGAGCTTTTCCAACCATATCAAGTTTAGGATTGTTGGATCACATGATATGAGCCTCAGCTTTTCCAGCCATATCAAGTTTAGGATTGTTGTGTCTTATGTGCAAAAGAATAAAGAGGATCGAACTTAAGTTCGAGCCTCTGAGCTTTTCCAACATATCAAGTTTAGGATTGTGGGATCACATGATATGAGCCTCAGCTTTTCTAGCCATATCAAGTTTAGGATTGTTGTGTCTTATGTGCAAAAGAACAAAGAGGATCGAACTTAAGTTCGAGCTTATGAACTTTTCCAACGATATCAAGTTTAGGATTGTTGGATCACATGATATGAGCTTCAGCTTTTCCAACAATATCAAGTTTAGGATTGTTGTGTCTTATGTGCAAAAGAACAAAGAGGCTCGAACTTAAATTCGAGCCTTTGAACTTTTCCAACCATATCAAGTTCAGGATCTGTTGGATCACATGATATGAGCTTCAGATTTTCCAGCCATATCAAGTTTAGGGTTATTGTGTCTTATGTGCACAAGAACAAAGAGGCTCGAACTTAAGTTCGAGCCTCTCAGCTTTTCCAACCATATCAAGTTTAGGATTGTTGGATCACATGATATGAGCCTCAGCTTTTCCAGCCATATCAAGTTTAGGATTGTTGTGTCTTATGTGCAAAAGAACAAAGAGGATCGAACTTAAGTTCGAGCCTCTGAGCTTTTCCAACCATATCAAGTTTAGAATTGTTGGATCACATGATATGAGCAAAAGTTTAAGATTGTTGTGTCTTATGTGCAAAAGAACAAAGAGACTCGAACTTAAGTTCGAGCCTCTGAGCTTTTCCAACCATATCAAGTTTAGGATTGTTTGGTCACATGATATGAGCAAAAGAACAAATAGGAGTTAGAGCCTCTCAGCTTCTCCAACCATATCAAGTTTAGAATTGTTGGATCACATGAGCAAAAGAACAAAGAGGCTCAAACCTAAGTTCGAGCCTCTCAGCTTTTCTAACCATATCAAGTTTAGGATTGTTGTGTCTTATGTGCAAAAGAACAAAGAGACCTGAACTTAAGTTCGAGCCTCTAAGCTTTTCCAACCATATCAAGTTCAGGATTTGTTGGATCACATGATATGAGCCTCAGCTTTTCCAGCCATATCAATTTTAGGATTGTTGTGTCTTATGTGCAAAAGAATTAAGTTCGAGCCTCTTAGCTTTTCCAACTTAAGTTCGAGTCTCTGTGCTTTTCTAACCATATCAAGTTTAGGATTGTTTGGTTATATGATATGAGCAAAAGAACAAAGAGGCTCTTAGTTCGAGCCTCTGAGCTTTTCCAACCATATCAAGTTTAGAATTGTTGGGTCACGTGATAAGAGCAAAAGAACAAAGAGGAGTTCGAGCCTCTCAGCTTTTCCAACCATATCAAGTTCAGGATTGTTGGATCACATGATATGAACAGAAGAACAAATAGGCTCGAACTTAAGTTCGAGCCTCTGAGCTTTTCCAGCCATATCAAGTTTAGGTTTCTTGTGTCTTATGTGCAAAAGAAAAAAGAGGCTCGAACTTAAGTTCATGTGTCTGAGCTTTTCCAACCATATCAAGTTCACGATTGTTGGATCACATGATATGAACTTTTGAAAACTTGAGAAACCCAAACTTAAGTTTGTAAATAAGATAGGTTTGAAATTCAAACTATGAACTTCAGTTTGAGCCTGTATTCAATTTGGAGCCTCTTGATAAGTTTGAGCCTCTATTTAACTTTGTCGCGATAAGTTCAAATTTATAGTGGAAACCTCTATTCAACTTCAAGTCAGTGAAGGTGAACTTAAGTTTGGATATTGATTCAAGTGGAGTTTAAGATTCTATTGACCTTGGAATCGAAGAGGCTGAACTTAAGTTCCAGTCTTTATTCAACTAAGAGTGAGATGGAAACCTCTATTCAACTTCAAGTCAGTGAAGGTGAACTTAAGTTTGGATATTGATTCAAGTTTGAGTTTAAGATTCTATTGACCTTGGAATCAAAGAGGTTGAACTTAAGTTCCAGTCTTTATTCAACCAAGAGTGAGAAAGGCTAAAACTTAAGTTCGAGCATGTTAAGTTCAACACAACATTGGATCCAAAAGGACTTATAGATTCCAACTCAAGTTCGATCCTGTGAGTCATATCAAGTTTAAGGTTGTTGGCTCATATGATATGAGGCTCCAACTTAAGTTGGAGCCTCTCAAGTTTTCCGGCAAAAAGAGGCTTCAACTTAAGTTCGAGCCTCTCAAGTTTTCTGGTAAAAACACTAATATTTTTAACTCAAAATCTTCTTGCATCTACAAAAGCTAAGCCTCTGAATCATATGAGCTGAGTTATGAAGCTCAGACTTTTTCACGTGATATGAGACTCGAACTTAAGTTCGAGCCCAGGAATTTTATGTTGTGTCACATAAGTGAGGCTCGGACTGCTTTGAATCATGTTAAGTCTCAATTTGTTTAGTTACAAATGAGGCTCGAACTTAAGTTTGAGCCTCTATTTTGAAATTTTAATAAAAGACGCTCGAATGTAAGTTTGAGCCTACTATTACGTTGAATACTCTCTTACATCCAAAAGAACTAACTGAAGGTGAAGCTTAGGTTTGGATGTCGATTTAAGTTAGAGCCTCTGAGCTTTTCCAACCATATCAAGTTTAGAATTGTTGGATCACATGATATGAGCAAAAGAACAAAGAGGCTCAAACTTAAGTTCGAGCCTCGAAGCTTTTCCAACCATATCAAGTTTAGGATTGTTGTGTCTTATGTGCAAAAGAACAAAGAGACTCGAACTTAAGTTCGAGCCTCTGAGCTTTTCCAACCATATCAAGTTCAGGATTTGTTGGATCACATGATATGAGCCTCAGCTTTTCCAGCCATATCAAGTTTAGGATTGTTGTGTCTTATGTGCAAAAGAACAAAGAGGATCGAACTTAAGTTCGAGCCTCTGAGCTTTTCCAACCATATCAAGTTTAGGATTGTTTGGTCACATGATATGAGCAAAAGAACAAAGAGGAGTTAGAGCCTCTCAGCTTCTCCAACCATATCAAGTTTAGAATTGTTGGATCACATGAGCAAAAGAACAAAGAGGCTCAAACCTAAGTTCGAGCCTCTCAGCTTTTCCAACCATATCATTGTTGTGTCTTATGTGCAAAAGAACAAAGAGACCTGAACTTAAGTTCGAGCCTCTAAGCTTTTCCAACCATATCAAGTTCAGGATTTGTTGGATCACATGATATGAGCCTCACCTTTTCCAGCCATATCAAGTTTAGGATTGTTGTGTCTTATGTGCAAAAGAATTAAGTTCGAGCCTCTTAACTTTTCCAACTTAAGTTCGAGTCTCTGTTCTTTTCTAACCATATCAAGCTTAGGATTGTTTGATTATATGATATGAGCAAAAGAACAAAGAGGCTCTGAGTTCGAGCCTCTGAGCTTTTCCAACCATATCAAGTTTAGTAATTGTTGGGTCACGTGATATGAGCAAAAGAACAAAGAGGAGTTCGAGCCTCTCAGCTTTTCCAACCATATCAAGTTCAGGATTGTTGGATCACATGATATGAACAGAAGAACAAAGAGGCTCGTACTTAAGTTCGAGCCTTCCTGCCATATCAAGTTTAGGTTTCTTGTGTCTTATGTGCAAAAGAACAAAGAGGCTCGAACTTAAGTTCATGTCTCTGAGCTTTTCCAGCCATATCAAGTTTAGGATTGTTGTGTCTTATGTGCAAAAGATTAAGTTCGAGCCTTTGAGCTTTTCCAACCATATCAAGTTTAGTATTGTTTGGTCACATGATATGAGGAAAAGAACAAAGAGGCTCGAACTTAAGTTCGAGCCTCTGAGCTTTTCCAGTCATATCAAGTTTGGGATTGTTGTGTGTTATGTGCAAAAGAACAAAGAGGAGTTTGAGCCTCTCAGCTTTTTCCAACCATATCAAGTTCAGGATTGTTGGATCACATGATATGAACTTCAAAAAACTTGAGAAACCCAAACTTAAGTTTGTAAATAAGATAGGATTGAAATTCAAACTATGAACTTCAGTTTGAATTTCATTTCAACTTGGATAGAGATCTTATTTGGGTTGAAATTCATAGTTTTTGGGTTGAAATTCAAACTATGAACTTCAGTTTGAATTTCATTTCAACTTGGATAGAGAGAGTTTGAGCTTGTATTCAATTGGGAGCCTCTTGATAAGTTCGAGCCTCTCATATACAATTTGGAGTCGCACTTAAGTTTGAGCCTCTATTTAACTTTGTCACGATAAGTTCAAATTTATAGTGGAAACCTCTATTCAACTTCAAGTCAGTGAAGGTGAACTTAAGCTTGGATATTGATTCAAGTTGGAGTTTAAGATTCTAAAGTTCCAGTCTTTATTCAACTAAGAGTGAGATGGAAACCTCTATTCAACTTCAAGTCAGTGAAAGTGAACTTAAGTTTGGATATTGATTCAAGTTGGAGATTCTATTGACCTTGGAATCGAAGAGGTTGAACTTAAGTTCCAGTCTTTATTCAACTAAGAGTGAGAAAGGCTAAAACTTAAGTTCGAGCATGTTAAGTTCAACACTCTCTTGGATCCAAAAGGACTTATAGATTCCAACTCAAGTTCGAGCCCGTGAGTCATATCAAGTTTAAGATTGTTGGCTCATATGATATGAGGCTCCAACTTAAGTTCGAGCCTCTCAAGTTTTCTGGTAACAACACTAATATTTTTAACTCAAAATCTTCTTGCATCTACAAAAGCTAAGCCTCTGAATCATATGAGCTGAGTTATGAAGCTCAGACTTTTTCAGCTTTTCTAAAAGTTGTTAGAAGTTAAGTTTGAGCCTCTTAACTCATGAATCCAAAAGAGCTAAGAGGCTCGAACTTAAATTTGCACCTTTAGAATCATATCAAGTTTGAGTCTTCACGTGACATGAGACTCGAACTTAAGTTCGAGCCCATGAATTTTATGTTGTGTCACATAAATGAGGCTCGGACTGCTTTGAATCATGTCAAGTCTCAATTTGTTTAGTTACAAATGAGGCTCGAACTTAAGTTCGAGCCTCTATTTTGAAATTTTAATAAAAGACGCTCGAACTTAAGTTTGAGCCTACTATTACGTTGAATACTCTCTTACATCCAAAAGAACTAACTGAATTCGAAGCTTAGGTTTGGATGTCGATTCAAGTTGGAGTTTAAAATTGAATGTCTGTTGAACGTAGAGTCGGTCCATGAATTTTATGTTGTGTCACATAATATGAGGCTCGGACTGCTTTGAATCATGTCAAGTCTCAATTTGTTTAGTTATAAATGAGGCTCGAAATTAAGTGAGCCAAACATGATAGTATTGTACAACTAAAATACACACATACAAAGACATACATAATATCATTTCAGGGATGGTTTGAGTGCCTCTTAACATGCTAGCATCAAAATGAAGTTAGATTTTTTTATTCTTGTAGTTTTCTTGATTGGCTCAAACTCAAGTTTGAAGCTCCATTCAATGTGCAGTTTGAAAGGCTCGAACTTAAGTTTGAGCCTCTATTCAATGTATAATAGAAGAAGCTCAAAATTAAGTGAGCCAAACATGATAGTATTGTACAACTAAAATACACACATACAAAGACATACATAATATCATTTCAGGGATGGTTTGAGTGCCTCTTAACATGCTAGCATCAAAATGAAGTTAGAGATTTTTATTCTTGTAGTTTCCTTGATTTTTGACTAGACTCAAAGTTAAGTCCAATTAGTGAATGTCTGTATATGCAAATATGGATTATTTTTTGTGGAAATGATGTTTGTATCTAGTTTTAATTCAATTGATTATTTTTACAATAATTATTGAAAGAATGATCAATTGAACAGCATTGTTAATTTCTCATTTATTCTTTACAGGCAAAATCAAGATGGCAACAAAGCAAACTATATCTAGTCAACTTGAAGAAAGAGAAAAGTGGAAAGGAAAGAGAGTCATCTTGTTGGATCATGAAAAGCATGAAAGATTTGCAACTGCTATTGTTTTATTGGTAAATCCATGGGATGCTATAAATTGCAAAGAGTTGGGAGAAAGTTGCCTAGGTGTTATTATGGATGAAACTGTGGATGCATCAACTTTGGATTCAACTTTGAAATTGGTCAGTTGGCCTATACTCCAAATCATTACAGAAGATGGTGAGCCTATGATACAAAAATTAGGCTTTACCTCACTGTATGACAGTGAAGATGATCATTGCAATGGTATTGAGGATGTGGATCTTGAAGCTGGAGAGAATCCAAATTTTTGCTTTACGTCATCATACAACATCGATGATGATAATTGCAATGGTATTGAGGATGTAGATGTTGATAAGAATTATTCTCATGCAATTGATATTCAAGATTGTTTTAATGATATACAAGTTGTTTCTCCTCTTCGAATGGAATCAGATCAACAAGAGGATTTTCATATGGAAAATAGTAACTATGGATATTTTGAAGTGAGCCAAAAAAAAAGAAGCTACATCCACAAGGTTAGAAAAAGTACTACATTGGCTCCTAATAAGAGATGCTCATTTGAGAGAATTCAGATGGTTTCAATGCATGACTGTTGTGAACAGAGATGTTGTCAAGTAGCTAGTAGGGCTAAAATACTGGATGCAAGATTAAACTTTTGGGGACAATGCTATTCAGATAGATGCAAATATGTATTGGATTGCATGAGTATGGTGTACAAAGGTAACTTTGTGAACTCAAGTCAGCGCTTGAGTTTTAATTTCATGTTTGATGCAAAAGATGTATGTATGAAGGCATGGTATTTAATTCATGGTATTGGAAAGAGCTCATTTTATAGGCTACGAGAAAAATTTCTACTTGGTCAAAAGGTACCCATTCATGGGAATAATGGAATACTTAGAAAAAGTATCAAACATGTAGAAATAGCAAAAGCTTTGATACATGATTTCATTGATAATAATGCAGATCAAATGCCACACAAGTTGAGAACATGTACTGATGGTTCTCGTGAAACACAAAGAGTGCTTCCATCACATTATAAACAAGTGGATATTCTTCGAGAGGTGAATATGACATTAGAGAGTTTGGGATATAATAAATTATCTCAACCAACATTTTCAAGAATGTGGAATACAGAATTTAGAACAGTTTCTTTATCAACGTCAAGTACGTTCTCCAAATGTGACTTTTGTACAGGAATAAAAGCAAAGTTACAATCTACTAAAAACCATGAAGAACGTGCAAGATATTTAGCACAAAGAAGATCTCATATGCTACGTCAAATGAGTTGTAGAAATCTATATTATGCTTGGAGAGTTTCCTCAGAATTATTTCCAGATAAATATTTATGCATTATTCATGATAAAATGGATCAAAGTAAAACAGCTATACCACAGATTAGACCAGTTCCAAAATCTCTTAATGGCATTGATAGATTACCAATATCTTTAACAGGAATGCTTACTCATGGACATGGACAACGTGCTTATGGTCATTTTGCTTTAGGATTATGGCCCGGTGATCCAAATTTCACAATTGCATCTATTTCAATGTGTTTAAGAAACTTAGAAAAAAAAAGACAGTCAGTTGTATGGAGATTTGGGATTGAAGAGTTCTGGTGTGAATTACACAAAGAGTCTATTTGATTCTTTGTTGTGGCCTAATGCACTTTATCATCATATGGATGTATTAAAGGAGCAAATTTTATATGACAATGTAACACAATGTAATATTATATGCGAAAATCAAAGTAATTCATTCAAGGAATTACCTAGAACATTATTTTTGCAACTTGATAATTGTGGTTCAGAAAATAAGAATCGCTATGTCTTTGCATATTTGTCTTTGTTAGTTGCTAATGGGATATTTGATATGGTGCAACTTGGATTCCTTATGGTTGGACATACACATGAGGATATTGATGCTTTATTTAGTTACTTTTCAGAAAAGCTCAGAAAACAATCTATTTTTAGTTTTCCACATCTTATGAGAACTTTTAATGAATGTTGCAGCATGCATCCGACACCTTTTGTTATACAGAAAGTACCAGATTTCAAAATTTTATGAAAGGGTACTTAAATGATGGAGCAGATACTCTTATTGGGCATTCGAAACCATTGCAGTTCAGATTCTACATGAGTCAAGGGGTGCCCTTGATGCAATATAAATTGCATCCAAAAAATATTGATTGGTTACCTGCAAATGGTATAGAGCTATGGAAGAAAAATGAAGATGGCATATCGAAGCTTCCTGAAGGCGTTCCAAAATTATTGCCACCTAGTGAGTATGTGAAGGATAATGAAAGGGTCATGGAAGGACTTTTGAGATATTCCAATTGGTGGAAAATGCATCTGGAAGAGAAGGGGGATAACTCAGATTATGGAAAATGGATTAATCCGATACTTACTTATTGGAAAAACCTTATGGAGGTTTTGAAATCTCAAATAATATGGAAGGATACATTTTATCATGATTTTTGGCCAAAATGTGGATGCAAAACATTTGGATCTTCAAATCTTGTGCAAGATAATACATTTGATAATGAAGATGCAGATGAAAATGATGTACACTTTTGTGGTCCATTGCGTAACAAACCAGCAAAGGAATTCGATCCATGCCTTGATGTGAGAAAAGGAGACTTCGTTCTCATAGAACCATGCGATGTAATGTACCCTGTGTGGCTTGGCATGGCAGAAGCTGAAGTTAATCAAACTAGAGAATCAGAAACATATCTCAAGGTTCAGATACAATATTGGATACCTATTTCAAAAAGGAAAAACATCAGTGATGAAGAACTATACAGGGATTGTTGGACAAAATATTGGAGAGAAAATATTGTTGATCCTCAACGTTGGGAGAATACTTCTTCCGTTCTTTGGGCTTGGACACCAAAAGGTGGGCACAAACC